>CM056384.1:15976951-16412884 GCA_029718625.1 Synaphobranchus kaupii | reverse complement strand
CGGTTTTTAACTGGAACAACGTGACGGTCTATTCATAATCTCTCTTATTCCACCTAAAAAGTCCACTAAAATACATTTCTGAAAATATTTGAGGTGAGAAATGCAGGTTGCAGTTGCAGATCTGCAATTTCTAGTTTGACAGTTGATCCGAGTTATACAAAATAATTTGTACATTGCACTTTAATTTATGAAATGACGATGAGCACCCACCCCACAAAGTATTTTCTAAATTGTGTAGTGGGCGGAGACAGGCTGTGGACAGTGGGTGCACTTAATCTTTTAACATGTTTTTGGAAGAAAAAAAGGAGTTTTTCCAAAGGAAGTGCATATTGAACTGTGTGAAAGAAACAGTTCCTGTGTCCCAGTATGGGGAAAGTGTAATATGCCGTTCTCTCTATTGGCATAGAGAAACCAGTAATCCCTTAGATTATCTGCTATCTTTGACTTCTCAGACACCAAGCAGTAAAAGAACAAATAGGAAGAAATCCTTTTTTTTAATTTTTATTTCTTGTGGGGCTAGGAGAGAGAGAGAGAGAGAGAGAGAGAGAGAGAGAGAGAGAGAGAGAAGGAGAGAGAGAGAGAGAGAGAGAGAGAGAGAGAGAGAGAGTGAGAGAGAGAGAGAGAGAGAGAGAGAGAGAGAGAGAGAGGAGAGAGGGAGAGAGAGAGAGAGAGAGAGAGAGAGAGAGAGAGAGAGGGAGAGAGGAGAGGGAGAGAGAGAGAGAGAGAGATGAGAGAGAGAGAGAGAGAGAGAGGGAGAGAGGAGAGAGAGAGAGAGAGAGAGAGAGAGGGGAATGTAACGCTTAAATGCTGGGGGGCAATTTCAGTAGCTGAGACGGAGTCACTGCCATTCACGCCCATTGTCTAATTGACAAGTGACTCTAAAAATAAGCTGTGCTATTTCTCAGCTTTCTTTGGGTGAAACCTGTTTTTGACTCGTCACAATTTTATCTTCTCTTTTTCCCCCCTCGTTTTGCCACTTTAAATGTTGAATTGAATCTTCTATTACCTGCAAAGTTATAAAAACGTAATAATTGAATTCATAGAATGGTGTGGTCATCTTGTCTTAGACATTGTATCACCCTGTATCGCCCTTGTGGAATGTAGTTACCTGAATCCTCAGGTCATTTGCTGAGGTTTAATGAATAGAATACACTGACAGTTCAGTGGGGGGGGGGGGGGGGGGTGACTCACCGCTAACCTTGGGTGGGCTCGGCGGGGGGGTTACTCTGCTGCTGTGGCATAAGACACTGTCCTGCTGCCTGAGAGATTGCACAGCGCTGGTTCCCTAAATCATGCAACCTCCCGCCTTCAGTTCTCTATCCCTCATCCATCTGAAACACCATTAGTGTGTGTTTTTAATTATGCCCCAGGCTATGAGCGCAACTGCTTCATATCGCCTCTTTCCTTAAAGGTGGTAAAGCTGAAGGAATCAGGGCGATGAGAAAGTGCAGATTTATTTATTTAATTGGGGGGGGGGGGGGGGGGGGGGGTGCTTCATGTACCGGAAATAAGTCAATAAAATCTCAGAAAGATGGAAAAAGTAGTAAAGGTGTACTCTCACCCACAGGGGAGTTAACTGCAGGGTGTGGTTGGCCTTGCATAGCCATTCATTTACATTCTTAAAAAGGTATTTTCCTGGGTTGCCATGACTGCAGCATGCAATTAAGGGTACATACCTACTTCAGAATGGGTTCTTTATGGAGAGTAGTACAAATATGCATTACAGTTGTCTGACACAAACTGTCGCTTCAAAAACAGTAAGGCAATTCCATTATGAGCCAAATTTGCAAAGTGGCAGGGATATGAGAATGAGTCATAGACACAGTGGAGTATGCAAGATCCGAGTTTTTAATTGTTTTAATTTCCAGTAACGATGGTGTAATGGTTGTTCATTAAGAGTAGTTTTAATATAACTCCACTGATAGGCCCCATTGCATATAGCCTGCTACTTTGAGGAATAGCTTGCATCAGCGCTCGACTTACCATCTAATCATCTAATCACCATCATGTTAGCGGCCGTGCTCACATTGCGATGAGTAGCCTATGTTATTTGTTTGTTTGTGGTTATGATGTGCTTTAAACTAATCTGTTCCAAAACTGTTTAAAACCTCGCGTTGACGGTTGAGACGTTTGCGCAGAGCGCTGCGTAATTTCTCACTTTTCTCACTGACCGGAGAACTAGCTGAGCGCAACAGAGCGAGGCTAGATGAGAAAGTAGGACAAGTAGGACATGTGTGCGCTCAGGTTGGCCCTCAAGGGCCCGGGATGAGCAGAGCATGCGTGAAGAGAACCAAGACTAAACGGAACAGGGCACAGCACACCGTTGTCAAACACTCTGAACGCAGCCAGTGGCGAAGAGGGCGCTTCAGTCCGCTACTTGGAAGAACAAACTCAGTTTAACTTCTGCGGCCAGCGTTTGCAGGATATTTACGATGAGGTAAGAAATCGATTAAAAAAAAAAAAACTCGTGCGTACGACGTTCGCCTGATATTTAAAACAGCGGACTGCACGGACTCTTAAGTTCGCAATTTGGACATTTTTGTGAAATATAAATATAGGCTATCAGAAACGGAATTTGACTCGTGCGCTCTGTTTGATGAACAACAGATAGAAGGACACGGATAGAAACAGTTTACTGAATGTTGTTTTTCAAATAGACATACCTTGGGTAGCTGGCACGATAATGTAGCCCTATAGGCTATTATTGTGGATCGATGCGTTCTTTTACGGGCTGCATAGCATCTAGCCATCATAAATGTGTGTGGCCTATATGTGTACATAAATCTTGCTTCATAATAAACAAATGAGCATCAATCACGACATACACTTTCTGAGCACTCGTGACTTGCCGCCGAAGCGAATCTGTAGGCTATCAGATAATGCATTTCGTTCCTCCGAAGTTGTCTCAAGTTGCGTGTGTTCCACGCGATTTACTATACTATACTATTTAAAATATTCCATGTTAAGGTATGTAGCTTAGCCTACGTGTACAGTTGTTTGTTATAAAGGGTTTTGATTCATTTTGTTCTTTCAGTTTGAATGCAGCGATGTAATGTAAAACGTTGCACATGTTCTTATGATTTCATTGTAATTTTGGTAAAAACTCTACGGTGTCGCCATCAATTACTGATAGGCTACACATAGGCTACTGATAGGTGAAAATACTTTTTAATTGGCATTAGGCTACATTTCATGATTCGTGGATTAGTCTACCGTAATAATTTGCAGTGAAATCGTAATTCCTTCAGCAGTAAAGCTCTACGGAAATGAGGAAATGTAAAATAATTTTGGAATCAGCCCCCAGACTAAAGTGGAAGCCGCGTTCCTACCTCGTTCCGTATCATCCTCCGTGAACCTGTATCTGGCGTACAGTTCTGTCTATATATAGTGAGGGATGAAGCAAGACAAAGTGACCTGTCATTAAAAGCATTCCTGCTCAGCGAAATACGTTAATGTACTAGGAGTGCAAGCTTGCCTTGTTAATTCAAGAATGCTGAGATTGTAGAGCACTTTGACAATAAAGCACTTTGTTTGCTCGCGCTGGGTCTTGGTTGTAAGCCCTAGGAAATCCATTATAGTTCTGCTTCGACCTGAACAAGCACGTGTTGTCCCATGCACTGAATAGTATATACAGTATACATTTAACTGGCACCGTGGGTAAGTAGAACGGCTTTGCGCAGCAGTCTGCGTTCTCTCCATTAAGTGTTGAGCAAAAGAAGTAGGAAATAATTATTGGCAGTTATTTTTTTTTATTGCTTTCGCAGTAACCTTTGTCAACGTAGGACTGCGAGGAGGGTCAAACACAACCTGAAATGACCTTGTGTGGCCCACACGTTTGTTTTATAATTCACCATCCTAGCTACATTTGTATGGTTTATTTTTAGTCTATTAAAATGTGCATGTTTACACAATTTAGTCAGTGAGCGTTTCTTTGTGTATTTTTATTATTATATTCAATTGTATGAGGTTTAAAACAAATGTGCACCTTCTGCTTATAGCCTACTCATCTTAATATTTAGCATCCCAGTTAGTCAGTAATGGATGCAGATTCATTTATCAGACGCTGTGCTGTTTTGTCAGAACCGATTCAGTGTCATTGAGAAGACTGGTGTGATATTTTGTTTGTTTGTATATATACTAATAAGTCCTGGGGGAGTCGCACTGGGAGACCTCACGTGTATTCACATGGCTTCCAGCATGTGGGAGTCAGACCTCCTTATGGGACATACAGCTATCACATGCCCTTAGCATCCTCCATAAGCTAGCCAGCTGTTCCATTGCGACTGTTTAATAGCTCATTCTGCACTGCATGGGAGTGTTGTGCTCTTCTGGGTCTCAAATTTGGCATCCAAACTAAGCAGGTAGCCTACTTGTCACCTAGCCCGCATTTACCATGTTTGCAGGTCGCCTTGAATTGGAACACAAGCCTTATTTGGGTGAAAATTTTATGCATTCAACTGTGCACGATTGTTCATGGTTTCTCATTAACCTTTAAGCAGGAGTACAATATATGCTTATTTTACAAGCTGATTTTTGCTTAAGGTTGTATTTTCTATTGAATTTTCCATCACACATCAATGCAGTGCGACCTGAAATTCTAGATACATTTTAAAAACAGATATTGTGAAAATGATCTTGGCTGTGAGTTGTTTTCTCCATGCTGATGGTGTGATAAGGACCAGAAAGTGCAACATTTCTGCTGGTCCTGTCCAGGTAGCTTCATGTAAAAACACAGGACTACATAGCCTACATAAAGCCAAGGCACATTGCAATGATAGCTGCTTCTCTTATATTTGTTAGTTATTTTGAAAACCACTGTTCAATACGACTGCCGGTCAGCGGTTGATTTCAATGAACTTGGCTGATGTAATTCTCTTGCTGCTATGAATTGTGGGCGCATGTTTTGCTAACACATTGTAAGTTTATCCACAAGAGCAGCATTATAAGTGAAGCATATTCAGTAGATGTGGAGTGGTAGCATCATATGACAGATGATCTGGATGAAGGCCAAGGTGTCTGGTGGGTGGAAATAGGGCAGAACTGATCACAGTGATTTATTTCTGACATCCAAAACACACTCAAGTGTTTTTATTGGTAGCAACGCAGATAGCTCAATGTTTAGTTTTTACCAGAGCTAGCAGCCACCCAGACACCAAAATAAACATGGCGAGTTGTGCTGTTCGTTGCACAAAGTGTTCAGGTTGAGTGTGTGGTGCACCTCATGAAAAAATAAAAATAAAACAAACTGGTGTACACTGCCGTCTTCAGTCCTGTCACAATTAATCCTCTGTGCTGTGAAGGGATGTTTTTGGATAGAATTTCCTTCTCATAACCTGACAAAGTTCTGGAGCATATGATTTATAAATAATTTCATTATAATATTCATTTACCAGATTTGACTTTTTAGATTATTGTTTTAGCCCTGTGTGCTTTTGCAGCTTAAGATTGCTTAATATTCTGTAGCTGTGTCACCCCAGCAATTAGCTGTGGTAACAACCAACAAGGGTTTACCAAAAAAACCCAGTCTTCAGAGTGTAAAGTCCCATCTGTTCTTCGATCAAAAGGCTGTAGTTTGTAAATGTGTGCGTTTTGCGTGTGGTGTGTGGTGTGTGTGTGCTGTGTGTGTGTGTGTGCATGCACAGGTATCTCTCATAGCATAATTCTAGCCACTCTAGTCTCCCATCTGGGACCACAGTGTAAGAGTCTAAGCAAACAGCCAAGGTCACCGTACAGTGAGAATCATTTGAGTGTAGATGCGGAAAAGAGAGAATCCAGCGAGGCTAAATTTGGCACAGATGTTTGGATGGTTTAAGTGTATCTGTTTGCACCATAGCTGCTGTTTAGGCACTTTCTGCATGGCCGGTATCAGGGCAGTGTGAACACTGAGAGAAGTGTGAAATAAGCCATTAACACTGAGAGCGGTGTGAAATATGCCATTAACACTGAGAGCGGTGGTGAAATATGCCATTAACGCTGAGAGCAGTGTGAAATATGCCTGAACACTGAGAGCGGTGTGAAATATGCCATTAACACTGAGAGCAGTATGAAATATGCCTGAACACAGAGCGGTGTGAAATATGGCATTAACACTGAGAGCAGTATGAAATATGCTCCATTAACACTGAGAGCAGTGTGAAATATGCCTGAAACACAGAGCGGATGTGAAATAAGCCATTAACACCTGAGAGCAGTATGAAATATGCCATTAACACTGAGAGCAGTATAAAATATGCCATTAACACTGAGAGCAGTGTGAAATATGCCATTAACACTGAGAGCAGTGTGAAATATGCCATTAACACTGAGAGCAGTGTGAAATATGCCTGAACACTGAGAGCGGTATGAAATATGCCATTAACACTGAGAGCAGTATGAAATATGCCATTAACACTGAGAGCAGTATGAAATATGCCATTAACACTGAAAGCAGTATGAAATATGCCATTAACACCTGAAAGCAGTATGAAATATGCCATTAACACTGAGAGCAGTATAAAATATGCCATTAACACTGAGAGCAGTGTGAAATATGCCCATTAACACTGAGAGCAGTGTGAAATATGCCATTAACACTGAGAGCAGTATGAAATATGCCATTAACACTGAGAGCAGTATGAAATATGCCATTAACACTGAGAGCAGTATGAAATATGCCATTAACACTGAAAGCAGTATGAAATATGCCATTAACACTGAGAGCAGTATAAAATATGCCATTAACACTGAGAGCAGTGTTAAATATGCCATTAACACTGAGAGCAGTATGAAATATGCCATTAACACTGAAAGCAGTGTGAAATATGCCTGAACACTGAGAGCAGTGTGGGATATGCCATTAACGCTGAGAGCAGTGTGAAATATGCCCTGAACACTGAGATCAGTGTGAAATATGCCCTGAACACTGAGTGCAGTATGGAAGTTGCCATTAACACTGAGAGCAGTGTGAAATATGCCATTAACACTGAGAGCAGTGTGAAATATGCCCTGAACACTGAGAGCAGTATGAAATATGCCATTAACACTGAGAGCATTATGAAATATGCCATTAACACTGAGAGCAGTATGAAATATGCCATTAACACTGAGAGCAGTATGAAATATGCCATTAAGACTGAAAGCAGTGTGAAATATGCCATTAACACTGAGAGCAGTGTGGAATATGCCATTAACGCTGAGAGAAGTGTGAAAGATGCCATTAACACTGAGAGCAGTGTGAAATATGCCATTAACACTGAGAGCAGTGTGAAATATGCCATTAACACTGAGAGCGGTGTGAAATATGCCCTGAACACTGAGAGCAGTATGAAATATGCCCTGAACACTGAGATCAGTGTGAAATATGCCATTAACACTGAGAGCAGTGTGGAATATGCCATTAACACTGAGAGCAGTGTGAAATATGCCATTAACACGGAGAGCAGTATGAAATATGCCCTGAACACTGAGATCGGTGTGAAATATGCAGTGTGAAATATGCCTGAACACTGAGAGCGGTGTGAAATATGCCTGAACACTGAGAGCAGTGTGAAATATGCCATTAAAACTGAGTGCAGTGTGAAATATGCCATTAACACTGAGAGCAGTATGAAATATGCCATTAACACTGAGAGCAGTATGAAATATGCCTAAACACTGAGAGCGGTGTGAAATATGCCCTGAACACTGAGAGCAGTATGAAATATGCCCTGAACACTGGGATCAGTGTGAAATATGCCATTAACACTGAAAGCAGTGTGAAATATGCAATTAACACTGAGAGCAGTGTGGAATATGGCATTAACACTAAGAGCAGTGTGAAATATGCCTGAACACTGAGAGCAGTGTGGAATATGCCCTGAACACTGAGAGCAGTATGAAATATGCCATTAACACTGAGAGCATTATGAAATATGCCATTAACACTGAGAGCAGTATGAAATATGCCATTAACACTGAGAGCAGTATGAAATATGCCATTAAGACTGAAAGCAGTGTGAAATATGCCATTAACACTGAGAGCAGTGTGGAATATGCCATTAACGCTGAGAGAAGTGTGAAAGATGCCATTAACACTGAGAGCAGTGTGAAATATGCCATTAACACTGAGAGCGGTGTGAAATATGCCCTGAACACTGAGAGCAGTATGAAATATGCCCTGAACACTGAGATCAGTGTGAAATATGCCATTAACACTGAGAGCAGTGTGGAATATGCCATTAACACTGAGAGCAGTGTGAAATATGCCTGAACACTGAGAGCGGTGTGAAATATGCCATTAACACGGAGAGCAGTATGAAATATGCCCTGAACACTGAGATCGGTGTGAAATATGCAGTGTGAAATATGCCTGAACACTGAGAGCGGTGTGAAATATGCCTGAACACTGAGAGCAGTGTGAAATATGCCATTAAAACTGAGTGCAGTGTGAAATATGCCATTAACACTGAGAGCAGTATGAAATATGCCATTAACACTGAGAGCAGTATGAAATATGCCTAAACACTGAGAGCGGTGTGAAATATGCCCTGAACACTGAGAGCAGTATGAAATATGCCCTGAACACTGGGATCAGTGTGAAATATGCCATTAACACTGAAAGCAGTGTGAAATATGCAATTAACACTGAGAGCAGTGTGGAATATGGCATTAACACTAAGAGCAGTGTGAAATATGCCTGAACACTGAGAGCAGTGTGGAATATGGCATTTACACTAAGAGCAGTGTGAAATATGCCTGAACACTGAGAGCGGTGTGAAATATGCCCTGAACACTGAGAGCAGTATGAAATATGCCATTAACACTGAGAGCAGTATGAAATATGCCATTAACACTGAGAGCAGTATAAAATATGCCATTAACACTGAGAGCAGTGTGAAATATGCCATTAACACTGAGAGCAGTGTGAAATATGCCATTAACACTGAGAGCAGTGTGAAATATGCCATTAACACTGAAAGCAGTGTGAAATATGCCTGAACACTGAGAGCAGTGTGGAATATGCCATTAACGCTGAGAGCAGTGTGAAATATGCCCTAACACTGAGAGCAGTGTGGAATATGCCCTGAACACTGAGATCAGTGTGAAATATGCCATTAACACAGAGCAGTGTGGAATATGGCATTAACACTAAGAGCAGTGTGAAATATGCCTGAACACTGAGAGCGGTGTGAAATATGCCATTAACACTGAGAGCAGTGTGAAATATGCCCTGAACACTGAGTGCAGTATGGAAGTTGCCATTAACACTGAGAGCAGTGTGAAATATGCCATTAACACTGAGAGCATTATGAAATATGCCATTAACACTGAGAGCAGTATAAAATATGCCATTAACACTGAGAGCAGTATGAAATATGCCATTAAGACTGAAAGCAGTGTGAAATATGCCCTGAACACTGAGATCAGTGTGAAATATGCCATTAACACAGAGCAGTGTGGAATATGGCATTAACACTAAGAGCAGTGTGAAATATGCCTGAACACTGAGAGCGGTGTGAAATATGCCATTAACACTGAGAGCAGTGTGAAATATGCCCTGAACACTGAGTGCAGTATGGAAGTTGCCATTAACACTGAGAGCAGTGTGAAATATGCCATTAACACTGAGAGCAGTGTGAAATATGCCCTGAACACTGAGAGCAGTATTAAATATGCCATTAACACTAAGAGCATTATGAAATATGCCATTAACACTGAGAGCAGTATAAAATATGCCATTAACACTGAGAGCAGTATGAAATATGCCATTAAGACTGAAAGCAGTGTGAAATATGCCATTAACACTGAGAGCAGTGTGGAATATGCCATTAACGCTGAGAGAAGTGTGAAATATGCCATTAACACTGAGCAGTGTGGAATATGCCATTAACACTGAGAGCAGTGTGAAATATGCCATTAACACTGAGAGCAGTGTGAAATATGCCCTGAACACTGAGTGCAGTATGGAAGTTGCCATTAACACTGAGAGCAGTGTGAAATATGCCGTTAACACTGAGAGCCGTGTGAAATATGCCCTGAACACTGAGAGCAGTATGAAATATGCCATTAACACTGAGAGCATTATGAAATATGCCATTAACACTGAGAGCAGTATGAAATATGCCATTAAGACTGAAAGCAGTGTGAAATATGCCATTAACACTGAGAGCAGTGTGAAATATGCCATTAACACTGAGAGCGGTGTGAAATATGCCCTGAACACTGAGAGCAGTATGAAATATGCCCTGAACACTGAGATCAGTGTGAAATATGCCATTAACACTGAGAGCAGTGTGGAATATGCCATTAACACTGAGAGCAGTGTGAAATATGCCTGAACACTGAGAGCGGTGTGAAATATGCCATTAACACGGAGAGCAGTATGAAATATGCCCTGAACACTGAGATCGGTGTGAAATATGCCATTAACACTGAGAGCAGTGTGAAATATGCCATTAAAACTGAGAGCAGTGTGAAATATGCCTGAACACTGAGAGCGGTGTGAAATATGCCTGAACACTGAGAGCAGTGTGAAATATGCCATTAAAACTGAGAGCAGTGTGAAATATGCCATTAACACTGAGAGCGGTGTGAAATATGCCCTGAACACTGAGAGCAGTATGAAATATGCCCTGAACACTGAGATCAGTGTGAAATATGCCATTAACACTGAGAGCAGTGTGAAATATGCCTGAACACTGAGAGCGGTGTGAAATATGCCATTAACACGTAGAGCAGTATGAAATATGCCCTGAACACTGAGATCGGTGTGAAATATGCCATTAACACTGAGAGCAGTGTGAAATATGCCATTAAAACTGAGAGCAGTGTGAAATATGCCTGAACACTGAGAGCGGTGTGAAATATGCCTGAACACTGAGAGCGGTGTGAAATATGCCATTAACACGTAGAGCAGTATGAAATATGCCCTGAACACTGAGATCGGTGTGAAATATGCCATTAACACTGAGAGCAGTGTGAAATATGCCATTAAAACTGAGAGCAGTGTGAAATATGCCATTAACACTGAGAGCAGTATGAAATATGCCATTAACACTGAGAGCAGTATGAAATATGCCTGAACACTGAGAGCGGTGTGAAATATGCCCTGAACACTGAGAGCAGTATGAAATATGCCCTGAACACTGAAAGCAGTGTGAAATATGCAATTAACACTGAAAGCAGTGTGAAATATGCAATTAACACTGAGAGCAGTGTGGAATATGGCATTAACACTAAGAGCAGTGTGAAATATGCCTGAACACTGAGAGCGGTGTGAAATATGCCATTAACACTGAGAGCAGTGTGAAATATGCCCTGAACACTGAGAGCAGTATGAAATATGCCATTAACACTGAGAGCATTATGAAATATGCCATTAACACTGAGAGCAGTATGAAATATGCCATTAACACTGAGAGCAGTATGAAATATGCCATTAAGACTGAAAGCAGTGTGAAATATGTCATTAACACTGAGAGCAGTGTGGAATATGCCATTAACGCTGAGAGAAGTGTGAAATATGCCTTTAACACTGAAAGCAGTGTGTGGAATATGCCATTAACACTGAGAGCAGTGTGAAATATGCCCGAACACTGAGAGCGGTGTGAAATATGCCATTAACACTGAGAGCAGTGTGAAATATGCCTGAACACTGAGAGCGGTGTGAAATATGCCATTAACACTGAGAGCAGTGTGAAATATGCCATTAACACTGAGAGCAGCATGAAATATGCCATTAACACTGAGAGCAGTATGAAATATGCCATTAACACTGAAAGCAGTGTGAAATATGCCTGAACACTGAGAGCAGTGTGGAATATGCCATTAACGCTGAGAGCAGTGTGAAATATGCCCTGAACACAGATCAGTGTGAAATATGCCATTAACACTGAGAGCAGTGTGAAATATGCCTGAACACTGAGAGCGGTGTGAAATATGCCCTGAACACTGAGAGCAGTATGAAATATGCCCTGAACACTGAGATCAGTGTGAAATATGCCATTAACACTGAAAGCAGTGTGAAATATGCCATTAACACTGAGAGCAGTGTGGAATATGGCATTAACACTAAGAGCAGTGTGAAATATGCCTGAACACTGAGAGCGGTGTGAAATATGCCATTAACACTGAGAGCAGTGTGAAATATGCCCTGAACACTGAGTGCAGTATGGAAGTTGCCATTAACACTGAGAGCAGTGTGAAATATGCCATTAACACTGAGAGCAGTGTGAAATATGCCCTGAACACTGAGAGCAGTGTGAAATATGCCATTAACACTGAGAGCAGTATGAAATATGCCATTGACACTGTGAAATATGCCATTAACACTGAGAGCAGTATGAAATATGCCATTAACACTGAAAGCAGTGTGAAATATGCCTGAACACTGAGAGCAGTGTGGAATATGCCATTAACACTGAGAGCAGTGTGAAATATGCCACTGAGAGCAGTGTGAAATATGCCTGAACACTGAGAGCGGTGTGAAATATGCCCTGAACACTGAGAGCAGTATGAAATATGCCATTAACACTGAGAGCAGTATGAAATATGCCATTAACACTAAGAGCAGTGTGAAATATGCCATTAACACTGAGAGCAGTGTGAAATTTGCCTGAACACTGAGATCAGTGTGAAATATGGCATTAACACTAAGAGCAGTGTGAAATATGCCTGAACACTGAGAGCGGTGTGAAATATGCCCTGAACACTGAGAGCAGTATGGAAGTTGCCATTAACACTGAGAGCAGTGTGAAATATGCCATTAACACTGAGAGCAGTGTGAAATATGTCCTGAACACTGAGAGCAGTGTGAAATATGCCATTAACACTGAGAGCAGTATGAAATATGCCATTGACACTGTGAAATATGCCATTAACACTGAGAGCAGTGTGGAATATGCCATAAACACTGAGAGCAGTGTGGAATATGCCATTAACACTGATAGCAGTATGAAATATGCCATTAACACTGAGAGCAGTATGAAATATGCCATTAACACTGAGAGCAGTGTGGAATATGCCATTAACACTGAGAGCAGTATGAAATATGCCATTAACACTGAGAGCAGTATGAAATATGCCATTAACACTGAGAGCAGTATGAAATATGCCATTAACTCTGAGAGCAATCTGGAATATGCCATTAACACTGAGAGCAATCTGGAATATGCCATTAACACTGAGAGCAGTGTGGAATATACCATTAACACTGAGAGCAGTATGAAATATGCCATTAACACTGAGAGCAGTATGAAATATGCCATTAACACAGAGCAGTATGACATATCCCATTAACACTGAGAGCAGTATGAAATATGCCATTAACACTGAGAGCAATCTGGAATATGCCATTAACACTGAGAGCAGTGTGGAATATGCCATTAACACTGAGAGCAGTGTGGAATATGCCATTAACACTGAGAGCAGTATGAAATATGCCATTAACACTGAGAGCAGTATGAAATATGCCATTAACACTGAGAGCAGTATGAAATATGCCATTAACACTGAGAGCAGTGTGAAATATAACCCTGAACACTGAGTGCAGTGTGAATGTATCTCCCTCTATTTCTCTATCTCAGCATTTCTCCCTGTATCTACATCTCTATTTTCTCTTTCCATCTTCCGTCTCTCCAGTTCTCTGAATTGGTGTAGTTTACGTAAATGTGTGGTCCAGTAACGATGAGATGTACAAATTGTTGAAGGTCATGTCTTGTTTCACAAGGACCCCGCAAACGTAAAATGGGGGTGGTCCCCGCAAACATGGAACGGGGGTGGTGTGTGTCATGCTGACACAAGAAAGCAGGTTTGGACAGAATGGTCACGTTTCACTCATTTGCCTTGCGGTGTGACTGGAGGGCACTTGTAAAACTGTACATTCATTAGCCATACAATTGTACCATAATCTACTTATGAATGGCGTCTTATTGAAGGAAACCCATGTTGCATTCTTTAATCGACGTTGACTGAAATGTAATTTCTGAGTTAAAGTGAAGAGGAATGGGGGATTGCAGGTAGTCATTATTCCAGCCAATTACACATTTTATACTCTTTTATATGCAGGGCAATGATTAGATGAGAAATTTCTCTCCACTGTAGTCATGCCATCTACATGGTGTAAAACTGAAGTGTGATCATACTTTTAAATATGATTGTTTTTTATGGGGATGATAATAATAATAACAATAATAATAATAATAATAATAATATTATAGTATTAAGTATTATTATCATTATTATTATTGGGATGTATGTTTGTATTTCTATTATGTCTTTAAAAAATTACAAATTACAATGGTGTTGACCTTCAGTTTTAATCATAATTTTAGGCGTGTTACTGAGTAGTGTTTTCCAGTATTTTCACAGACACACTATTATTTTTCTACAGCGGCCAGTTGTCTGCTTACATGAGCGTTGATTATGCTCCATCTGTCTGCTGTGATTTATGGAGCACATGCTGTTCTGTGAATGTGATTTATGGGGGATGAGACTGAAAGATTGCATCAGTCTGCATCTGTACTTTTGTATTTTTGTTCCTTCTCAGTCTGTATTAATTGCATCTTGAGAGAGTGAAAGGTGATGTGCATTGTGCAACTATTTGACATGTCAGTGTGTGTAAACATGGTTTAATCTGCACAGGTAGCCTGCCACCTGTGTTCAGCTGCCCTCCTTGCGTCTGATTGATTTCACATTGGAAATGAGTAAGATGCCCCAGTTAAGTATGCTGCACAAACCTGCTTCTATTTATGCAGTAAATTTCATCTGCAGAATTAAACTGGGAGTTCATAAGTCAGCGTAACCTCAGCCCAAATCAAGAACGTTTGCCTAATGCTTATTGTGTGTGTTATTCACCCGTGGACATTTGGTAGCCTGGAATAGCGTCTTGCCAGTTTAGCACACTCAGGCTTGCACTGGTGCCCATTTGTTTTGTTTTGGAATTAGCATTTTAATTCTTGGAAGAGCCCAAGGGGCTCAAAACAAGGTGGGAATGAGACAGGAATAAATTGGCTGGATGTCTAGCGTCTCTATGGAGTTTAGAAACATGAGCGCTACGGCCAGGAAAGGACGATATTGGGAAGGTCAGCTGGCGCCGGTAATTAGCAACAAGGACAACACTGGATGGTAGTGGGGGGGAAAGGGAAGGCGTTTCTCTGGATGGGTAATGAATCATTCCCCCGCTGCTGTTCCTGACAGAACTGGGCCTACATCGCCGGGAAATAGAACAGGAAAGGGGGGGTGGGGTGTGTCCTCCGATATGAGATCCCCTATAATCCACCTCAGATTGCGTATGGATGTGAGATCCCCTAAAATGTGCATCATATTTTGTATGGACGTGAGATCCCCTAAAATCCACCTCAGATTGCGTATGGACGTGAGATCCCCTAAAATCCACCTCAGATTGCGTATGGATGTGAGATCCCCTAAAATGTGCATCATATTTTGTATGGATGTGAGATCCCCTAAAATGCGCCTCAGATTTCGTATAGATGTGAGATCCCCTAAAATGGGCCTCAGATTTTGTATGGATGTGAGATTCCCTAAAATGCGCCTCAGATTTTGTATGGATGTGAGATACCCTAAAATGCGCCTCAGATTTCGTATAGATGTGAGATCCCCTAAAATGCGCCTCAGATTTCGTATGGATGTGAGATACCCTAAAATGCGCCTCAGATTTCGTATAGATGTGAGATCCCCTAAAATGCGCCTCAGATTTCGTATGGATGTGAGATCCCCTAAAATCCATCTTAGATTGCGTATGGATGTAAGATCCCCTAAAATTAACCTCAGATTGCACATGGATGTGAGATCCCCTACAATCCGCCTCAGATTGTGTATGGGTGTGAGATCCCCTGAAATCTACCCCAGATTTCATCTTGACGAGATATTCCCTGAAATCCCCTGACCACATACCTCCAGCACACATACCTCCCATCCCGTATTTTCCTGTGATTTCTCCTGTGATCTTTCTCGGGGCCCAGGGGCGGGAGGTTGTGGGTTGTAGGGTCCTGTGAGATCCTCCCAAGCGTCTGTGTACTAGTTTTTCCAAGGTCGTTCCCAGCGGTGGCGACTGGGACTCATTCTCGCGGTTTACAGTCGGCACTTTTTTATTCATCTGTAATTTTGTGCTTCTTCCTGCTTCCTGTGCAGATGCAAATGCTGGCCCCTCGCTGGCATGACTTGACCCCGGGCCTGCCCAAACGCTAATGTGGATTCTGTGCACACACTAGGCCCCCTAGCCGTATTCCTGTCGCACCGTCAACATTGCAGTGACACGCCCAGGTCACCGCACAGGGAGAGATGTGTACCTTAATGTCAGAGGGTGGGGATTTGTTTTCCAGGGCTACTACTGAGAAGTAAGTTACATAATTTTCCCTGGTGTATTAAAGACATTTTGTGTGGCATTTTAAATATTAAAAGTAGGGAATGAATAGCCTTTTTCAATAGGGTATGGAGAATAGCTCTTCTACAGTCGGGTTATGGAGAATAGCTGTACTAGGGTAGGGTTATGGAGAATAGCTCGTCTACAGTAGGGTTATGGAGAATAGCTCGTCTACAGTAGGGTTATGGAGAATAGCTTGTCTACAGTAGGGTTATGGAGAATAGCTTGTCTACAGTAGGCTTATGGTGAATAGCTCTTCTACTGTAGGTTTATGGTGAATAGCTCTACTACAGTAGGGTTATGGTGAATAGTTATTTTACAGTAGGGTTATGGTGAATAACTCTTCTACACTAGGGTTATCGTGAATAGCTCTTCAGTAGGGTTATGGGGAATGACTCTACTACAGTAGGCTTATGGTGAATAGCTCTACTACAGTAGGGTTATGGTGAATAGTTATTTTACAGTAGGGTTATGATGAATAGCTCTTCTACAGTAGGGTTATGGTGAATAGCCTTTCTACAGTAGTGTTATGGTGGATAACTCTTCAGTAGGCTTATGGTGAATGACTCTACTACAGTAGGGTTATGGTGAATAGCTCTACTACAGTAGGGTTATGGTGAATAGTTATTTTACAGTAGGGTTATGATGAATAGCTCTTCTACAGTAGGGTTATGGTGAATAGCCTTTCTACAGTAGTGTTATGGTGGATAACTCTTCAGTAGGCTTATGGTGAATGACTCTACTACAGTAGGGTTATGGTGAATAGCTCTTCTACAGTAGGGTTTTGGTGAATAGCTCTACTGCAGTAGGATATGGTGAATAGCTCCACTAACAGTAGGATATGGTGAATAGCTCTTCTACACTAGGGTTATCGTGAATAGCTTTTCTACAGTAGGGTTATGGTGAATAACTCTTCTACACTAGGGTTATCCTGAATAGCTCTTCTACAGTTGGATATGGTGAACCTAGCTGTGTATGCCTGATCCCTGTTAGCACACATTTAATACTGTTGTACCACTGAACACTTTGTATGTCCTCATAAGCCTCCATTTTGTGCTTTTCAGTTTAATTGATCAGTTTTCTCTTGCCACTGAAGTTCTCCTAAGCCTGGATATAGTTCAGTGGGAAATGGTCGTGGCATTTGGTCCAATAAGCCACACTCTTAAATATATTTGATCTGTCTGTAAATAAGTCACTTAGAGACAAAAATCTCGATGGTTCTGTTTTTCCTCTTATAAATTTTAGAGATTACAATAAAATAAATATGGCAAAAGAAGCTGACTACAGTATATGCCAAACCAGCATACAGTTCCATGCAAAGGATGTAAGTTGTGGATTTCCAGTCAAAAAAGACTGTGCTGTCTAGCTGGGTGTAAGCATTGTTAAACATACTTTCTGGTCACAGTATTTTACAGGGTAAATGTGCTTGACTTGCCTGTAGTCAGAGCAGATGTGCTGTGATACCTGGGATTAGCCGTCTTGGTTAACTGGCCAAGGCGGTTACCTGGGTGAGTTTTCAGTGCCGTTCTCTGCTGTTTACCTCAGGTATAGCTGACCTACATCTGAGGCCGATCAGTAGAGTGTTTCCGCATGGCTGGCTGTGGAGCCCAGCAGTAATGATGTTGCGTCAGAGGTCCTGAGTCCCGCAAATGGACCAGGACCGCAGTAGCATCTCCGCCAACATTCCTAGAGGACCGGGCAGTGCCGATTAGTCACATCAACAGTGATCATTAGCCATCGTAATGCATCATGATCATAATGCATGATGGTTTCATCACTTAAACCATTGAAGTTGCAAGCATTATGCTGTAGCACTGCGTTGAATTAACTATATAGTACGAGACCCCAATTTCCATGGGGTGCATTATAAAGATTGTTTTTGAGAGGTGGCGTCCAGTAAATTGTGCAAATATCTCTTTTTGGTACTTAATCCAGGATTATGTACGGTGTTTCTGGATAAAACTGTTGTGCCTCCAGTAGTGGTGTAAAGATACATCGATGCACCGGTGCATTGCGATGCAAAGGTCACAATACAACTGCATTGGTGTGAAATGGCTGACTTGTGATGAATTATTAATTTAACACAGCCAGAGATGATATCTATTTTACAAATTAATTTTTTTATTTATTTTTACATTTAATTAAATTATAATTATTCACGTGGAATTTGCAGTTTTAAAAATGAAGCAATGTATTTTATACTTTGAAAATCATTGTTTGTTATTTGAATGTCCTCTGAGTGTCTGTAGGAAGGGGGGATCTGTTAAATCTAATGGTCACATTAGTCACTGTGAGGGAGGGGGTCGGAGAACTTTACGTTACCTACGAATGTAGTGCCGGCACTGGTTGACTACAACAACAAAGAAGAGCAACAAGTTGCAATGGCCACGTTCGCTCCGCCGCCGTACTTACACAGAGAATATAGGTCAGCACAAAGTAAAGGATTCAACGATAGTTTGACTTCAAAAATGATGGTATAAACACTCAAAATAACCCTGATAGACTGTCATCGTATTTTATTTGCTTTGGGTGCACTGTGGAGTGTTTAAGTGCGTTTGGTCGTGGATGCTACCGGTTACCATAGAGTTGTGCTAGCATTAGCAACGACATCAATCAACTACATCATGGGTAAGTCGTAATTGAGACATTATGCCCAAAATTCAAACTATCCCTTTAAGTAGCCAGCGCCCATTTGAACCCAATGATAATTAAAAAAGGGGCTCGGCAGGCGGAAAAAAATTGCAAAAGCAGCCCCGAGAGGCAACCTCCGCGAAAACAAAACAAGGAAAGCAGGCTGGAACCCATGACAGTCACATCGCAGCTAATTGTGTCGTATTGCATTGTATCGTGAATTAATTGTGTCGTTATAAATGAAGAGAAATCGCATCGTTGTTCAGAGTATCATTACTGTATTGTATCGTCATCAAGTCAAAGGTTTACACCCCGAGTGGTGACTCCATTGTCTGAAGAGGTCTGATGGGACTGCTCAGACTCTGAATATGTTCCATTGAGTTGGTTTGTGCAAAGCAGGATGTTGAGTCTCAGCTGTGAAAGCCTCTGCTGGCTGTGATACGTTTTCCTGCTGTGGCGGTAATTAAACACTTTCTCAAACAGAGCTTTCCCCCTGCTGCTGAGGTGGAAATGAGTAAGGAGGCTCACGCCCAAGGCCTGCCCAGAAAGGCCTGCCCAGTGAAACCGCCGACACGTAAAGCAAACAATCTTCCAAAGCACACAAACAGTCTTCCAAAGCACAAGGGTGCTTTTGTAAAGTAGGATTGGGCCACTTTTTTCTGTGCTGTGCAAGGATCATCCTGACATTATCCCTGTAAACTGAGCATTTTCTGAATTTTAAATATAAATGTGTATTCTAGACAGACCCCCCCCCCCCCCACTATCCTGTGGTGCACTCTCACCAGTCTTTCCTCTTGAGTGACAGGCCCCAGCAGAAGCCTGTTTGCTGTTGTTAGGCGATGGTCAGGATGGGACGTGGTGACAACAGCATTTCAGTTCAAATATCTTTATCTTAGAAGCTGTGGGTTTAAATGTGCCAATCGGAAACTAAAACTCTGCATACCAATGGCAGAGTCCAGCAGGTATCACCCTGCAGTGGATTCTGGAGTTTACCTGCAGTAATACAGGTACCACCCTGCTGTGGATTTTGGAGTTTACCTGCACTGATACAAGTCACCCTGCAGTGGATTCTGGAGTTTACCTGCACTGATACAGGTATCACTCTGCAGTGGATTTTGGAGTTTACCTGCACTGATACAGGTACCACCCTGCAGTGGATTCTGGTGTTTACCTGCACTGATACAGGTACCACCCTGCAGTGGATTCTGGTGTTTACCTGCAGTAATACAGGTACCACCCTGCAGTGGATTCTGGGGTTTACCTGCAGTAATACAGGTACCACCCTGCAGTGGATTCTGGGATTTACCTGCACTGATACATTTCCCATGATTAATCATCTATGTGGCTGTGTTTCTTTGCACTCTCTCTCAAACTAAAACATTCAATGCCTTGCATATATATTTTTGGCTGTTGGTAATTATTTGGCAATCTGGCCCTATATGTTTTTCAGTTGCCATATTCGGTTGCCAAGAGCCGATTCACCTCTATTGAAAAGGGGAGGAAGTTACCATCTCCTGAATCCAGACCAGGAGCTGAAAGATGCCTTTGGGAAGCTGGTCTTGGGTCTGAATTATCCGGTATAATTCATCTCCCGACAGAGCACTCCAACAGCAATTGTATTTTTATACAGCCTCTGGCTTGTAGACCTGGAGACAACTTATGTTCATTAAAAATTAATGCAGTGCTAACAGGGCTATCTGTATACATCAAGTAATGACAAATAAGATAATTTGAGTGAAACAAAAAACGCATGGAAGTCTCTCTCAGGTTGGACGATAGTTAGTGTATCAGACTTTGTGTCACTGTCACATATAAACAACGTTCCTATATGTGATGCACACAGCCACTCCTTTGCATTGTTTTCAACCCAAAATGATGTGATTAAACCGAGACCCTCATGGGTACTCTCATAAAGATTCAGTTATTACCTGGCCTTATAAGAGATATAATAAATTATCATAACATCCTGAAACAGTGCGGACTGATCTGAAAGAAGTCATAGTTCCTCTGCCTGTCACTACACAACTTTGTTTTGTTGCTCTCGTGTGATGGATGCTTGATGAGGTTGTCACATTTTCTTGACTGACTGTAATATCCAGTAGGTTAGAAGAGGATTATCTTTCTAGCTGTGCCAGTAGCAAACATGACTGTACTCTGTTAAAATTAAAATGCATAGTATACATTATGAATATTGATGTGGCAATAACATGATTATTTTTTTGTATTATGTTATTTTTTAATGCTATATAATATTATATCCCTTTTCTTCATCTTGCTGTGTGAAAATTCAGCTATTGATAGTTAACAACTACATTTTATAGTGATGACATTTGTTAACCTTTGGCAATAATCTTAGCCAAATAACCATACTGATGTTCTTATGCAACATCATTTAATGCAATGTAGTACCCATAAACTACACATTATTATGAATTTAAAAATAAAAAAATATCATGTTACCTATTGACCATATGTAACAGTTACATAAACCTAAATAATCTATCTTGCTCTTCTCTTGGGAGAGGATATTTCTCTCTTGCTATCATTAGACTATTGCTATTTTTAGACAATTTCTTGCTATATTTTATTTCTTGCTGTTCAGGCGTTGCTATGACGTTCTGTTCAGGAATGACATCATCTCTGGTTACATCATCTTTGGGATCCTTCTGCAATGAATGGCCTCTGCTGAGGGAAAGTTCTTAATTGGATGAGGGAGTGTGCCCGTGTTCTCTTTGGATTGGTGGATGCTGGTCATGTGATGTACGGTATGCCTCTTTGGGAAACATATGGTTTGTTCAGGTGCGTTATTGTTTTTAAGGGTAATAACTGTTCATGTTGAAATGGGCAAGTTTCTGACTCAGGATTCGTTCACATGGAGACTTTATTACCTTTTAAACAAGATACTGTTTTTTTACATTTCCTACGGGGCTGAAATGAGTGCAGTTTGCTGTATTGGCTTATTCATATTGATGTGAACATACTGGAAACAGTATGGTGCAAGTCAATAAGTCATATTTAAATACTTCATTATTCAAATATATTTTTGGTATTTGTGTGTGTACCAGGTAAATTAAATATAACTTTGAGTATGTGATAATTAAAAAGATGGATATTATATTGGATGGTATTTATAAGTCCCATGTATTACCAGTGTGTGCAGCATGACTTGACATGACTGATCTCTGAAATATCAGAGATAATCCTTTAAGACCGTGCACCAGACAGGAGTCATTGCCGTAAATGTGATAGGAGTCAACATATACCGAGAAAAATACGGTACGACTTTCAAATTCAGCCATGAACGTCACATGCCAGGTTCACTTCTATTTTTGACGAGGAAAACAGTGAAATTGGCTGCGGCTCGCACCATGATTCGCATGTGACTAAAAAGCTGTTGAAGTGGAATTGAGTTGAAAAACAGTCTGTTACATGTCTGCTAATTTTAGAAAGAAAGAAGAAAAAAAAAAAGAAGAAATTATGAAAAATGGCAGACAGCATTAAGACGTCACCCAAATACGTTCCGTGTGATGATGTGACACCACAGCGGGAAGGGAACATCCATCACATGATCACATGACTTTCCTTCTCATACAGGTCCGATTTGGGTGGGGGGAGGGGTTAAAATGCGCTCTCACACCTTACATCATGCATAATAATTACTGCTGACAGGCAGGGAGAGCCATGGCAGAGCTGGTTATGTAGGGTGTTTAATAGTCTGCATGAGTGACGTTAGCAAATAACATGTGACTATTCTTGTCATACATACTGTATGTGTACCACTTCTGACATCATGGATTGGAGTTGATTCGGGGAAGAAAATTTCAGACAACCCCAACCCCCAAACCCCCACTATATCAGCTTTCAGGTATGAAAGGCCACAAACTTCCTCTTCCTTGAATCAGCTGTTTATCTGTTATCCCTCCCCCTCTCCATCTCCACCTTTATTCCATGTTTTAGTCTGTTTCATTTAATTTGTCCCATTGGGTGTATTCCTACTGACCACGCCCAGGATAAAATGCATCGTGTGTACTATGGAAATTTACAACATGTCTTAATAAAACACATTTCACATTTCAAATGCATATCAATGGAAATGTATTCAAACTGAATATACATAAAGGGTAGTTGTCAGGGGTGCGGAAGGGACTCAGTCGCAGACAGCGCGTAAAATAAACCAGTTTATTAGTGGCAAAAGCCACGAGGAAAAGGCAGAATCGTAGTCAGGAACAGGCAAGGGTCAAAACCAGGCAGGCACAGCAAAAGTACTAAAACACAATCCAGGAAACGAAGTCAAAAAACACAATCCAAAAGTCCCGAAAACAGAAAACGGGCACATGTGGAAACTAGCAAAGCAGGGGTCAGAAAAGGCTTGTAGTGAAACAGAGAAGACATTCAACTGTGACAAACTCACACTGAACACAAGGCAGAGTGGAACTTAAATACACAGAAACAACAAGCAAACCAGAAACAGGTGAACAGCGTGGCAGGTGAAACACATAGGTAATCAGGAACTGAGACGAAAGGCGGGGCTGACACAATGGGGGAAATGAAATGAAGGAAAACAAAAACACACAAACAAAACCGAACATGACCGAAATATAACAACACATGACAGACTCAAATACTGACAGTAGTGGGCCGATGTGTCCTGCTTCAGTACTATGGAGTTGCTGCCTGCAGTAACATTGCAAGGCTTTAATAGTGTAGCCCTATTAATTATGTATGGCTCTTCCTTAGATGAAGGGAATAATTGTTAAGGAAACGGACTGACCATTCTTCCGTCAGGCCTTTATTCTGGTAAATAATTTCATTGTCAAATCACTGGGTTTCCTGTGGGTTTGCATCTCATATAACCTCTGCTTAAGTAAGAACAAAAGTCACTATCTAAATGTGTAAGTGATTTCTGGCAATACAGTTGCATATAAAAATGGAAGTTAGTGACAGTTATTTGTGTTTAACCAAGGAAAGGTCTGTAGTTATGCCACACATGCCAAATGGGCACATCTGCCACAAGGCTTAGTGGGACAAAGATTATCTGCTGATTGAGGACGCGCGTTATTTAGATTGGAGTAATCTGATTGCATGGATGTACACATTATAGCACAAAGGACTGTACAAGCGGGTTAGCTGCTAGGCATGCTGAACAACAGCTCTGAAATGATTGGTGCATGATGGATTACTAACTCAGATATATCTAGGGGTCACATCCAAATCCCCATGTATAACAGCTGGTATCCTGCAGTGCAGTGGTACGATATTGAAAATAATTTATTTCCTGAACTTTTTTGATGTTGTTCTTTGATGTAGGGTTCTGAGAAATAACCCTTGACCAGTGAGAGTGCTTTTTGCTACGTGATACTGATTGGCTCTCCTTATGCAAACCTCAGAAAGTGTTAAGATGCTGGAAAAATGAAGCTGTTTTTTTGTGTGTAGGGTTCCCTACCTAGTATCTGCTGTGCATATTTGAAAACATTTTGACAAAATGTGTTTTTGTTTCTCTCCACTCTCTCAGCTTTGTGCTGACCTTCGTCAGGGGCCAAGTATGAAAATAGGTTTTATTATTATTGTCTGTTCTATTCTTCCATCATGTGCAGGGTCTTATGGTAATTATGTTTATTTACTTGGAACACTCACTTCAAGAGTTTTACGTGTTTTTTAAATGTGCGGTGTTTACAACGGGTTACGCCATGCAGCGGGGGTGCCACAGTCTGAAGTGTGCGGTGTTTACACCGACATGCAGTGGGGTGGCACAGTCTGAAGTGTGCGGTGTTTACACCGACGTGCAGCGGAGTGGCACAGTCTGAAGTGTGCGGTGTTTACACCGACGTGCAGCGGAGTGGCACAGTCTGAAGTGTGCGGTGCTTACAACGGGTTATGCCATGCAGCGGGGGTGCCACAGTTTGAAGTGTGCGGTGTTTACACCGGCGTGCAGCGGGGGTGCCACACTCTGAAATGTGCGGTGTTTACAACGGGTTACGCCATGCAGCTGGGGTGCCACAGTCTGAAGTGTGCGGTGTTTACACCGACGTGCAGTGGGGTGGCACAGTCTGAAGTGTGCGATGGGGGGGTCTCCTGCCACCCCACATCACACATCTCTCTCTCTCTCTCTCTTGCCGCTCACAGGGGATTTCACCTGTAATAACACTGTGGCCACTTCAGGCCATAGTGCATTTACAGTGTTTGAATGGCACACAAGGCATAGTGCATTTATAGTGTTTGAATGGCACACAAGCCATAGTGCATTTACAGTGTTTGAATGGCACACAAGGCATAGTGCATTTACTGTGTTTGAATGGCACACAAGCTATAGTGCATTTACTGTGTTTGAATGGCACACAAGCCATAGTGCATTTACTGTGTTTGAATGGCACACAAGCCATAGTGCATTTAATGTTTGAATGGTGCATAAGCTCCCCCCTCATCCCATGGGGTCCTAAATAAAATGGCTGATGGAGTGGCTGTTCTGGTCTGCAGCCCCTGAATGTCACGCTGCAGGGCCACGCCCTTCTTCCTGTCAGCCCACCTACACGGTGCTGCAGAGCCAGGCGCCAGTCGTCCGCAGCACTGTAAATACTGCAGATACAGTGGAGTTTATTGTTGCTGGGCACACGCCTTTGTCCAAGGTGACTTTCTGTGTTTGAAACAGAACACCTCACACATATATCATTACACAGTTAGCAAGCATAAAATCGGCACAAGGGCGTGAGCGCAGGCACAGCTAACAGGAAGCGGTTCCCCCGCGTGGAAAGGCAGACCTTCCACTGCAGGCCCAGATCAGTGTAATTATCTGAAATGTGTTCAGCAGTTTACTCATCAGTTTGACACGGTCTGGTGGTGTCTTAACTGGCGTTATGAGGATATATGCTGAAGTTAGACTTCCAATTACCCTTGAGATGAGCTCTGGTTAAGGTTGATAGTGTCGAGTAGTGGTCTTTGAGATGAGTTCTAGTTGGTAGTGTGGTGTAGTGGTGTTTTGAGATGAGTTCTGGTTGATAGCGTGAGGTAGTGGTCTTTGAGATTAGTTCTGGTTGATAGTGTGGTGTAGTGGTGTTTTGAGATGAGTTCTGGTTGATAGTGTGAGGTAATGGTTTTTGAGATGAGTTCTGGTTGATAGTGTGGGGTAGTGGTTTTTGAGATGAGTTCTGGTTGATAGTGTGGTGTAGTGGTTTTTGAGATGAGTTCTGGTTGATAGTGTGGTGTAGTGGTGTTTTGAGATGAGTTTTGGTTGATAGTGTGAGGTAGTGGTATTTAAGATTAGTTCTGGTTGATAGTGTGGGGTAGTGGTTTTTGAGATGAGTTCTGGTTGATAGTGTGGTGTAGTGGTGTTTTGAGATGAGTTTTGGTTGATAGTGTGACAGTGTGAAGTAGTGGTTTTTGAGATGAGTTCTGGTTGATAGTGTGGTGTAGTGGTGTTTTGAGATGAGTTTTGGTTGATAGTGTGAGGTAGTGGTTTTTGAGATTAGTTCTGGTTGATAGTGTGGGGTAGTGGTTTTTGAGATGAGTTCTGGTTGATAGTGTGGTGTAGTGGTGTTTTGAGATGAGTTTTGGTTGATAGTGTGATAGTGTGAAGTAGTGGTTTTTGAGATGAGTTCTGGTTTATAGTGTGGTGTAGTGGTGTTTTGAGATGAGTTTTGGTTGATAGTGTGAGGTAGTGGTTTTTGAGATGAGTTCTGGTTGATAGTGTGAGGTAGTGGTTCAATGGAAGTGTTTTTGTTCTCCACAAACACAGTTTGGAGAGTTGAAAAAGATGCTAACATTTGTATTGGAACTGTATTTGTAACACAAAGCTTTGGGCCCATATTGATTGAACCAAGGCCAGTTATGTCATGAGTTATGAGTTATCAGTGAAGTTACTGAAAGGCCATATGTTTGATTGCCTTTAAAAGGCAAGAGCCGATAAGTATTACTGTGTGGGACTGCTGACACTGAGGAAATATGATAGTGATGGTGGTTATTAATGCATGTTGATGTTGTGTGGTGTAGTTTCGCTTCATGGCTCTTTCTCATGGTTGGAGGGTTATAGGAATAAGGGCTTCAGTCCACAGGTCTAGTTGAGTAAGTGGGAGGAGGAAGACCTTTCATAGGCGGCTTTAACATGCAGACGACCAGCGGGGGTCGCTAGAGAGCAATGAAACGCAGACACGTAACTGACTGAACCCTCCCATGCCCTGGCACAGTGTGGATTTGATCCGAGGCCACGGGGCTAATTCATGCACCACAGCGCGGTGCCTTAACTGAACGAGCCACACAGCCGCTCTGCCCACGGCATTTTTAAGACTAGCTGTGCATCTCTCTTCATAAGGATTTTGTACAGCAGGCCCAAGCTCCACGTACTAGCCCTTCTGTTGTACAGTAGATAATGAATCCATTTAGATTTTTTCCCTGTTCCAGGAGTATGTTGATTTAACAACACACCCTGTCACAACCTGTGAGAAATACTTTGAGGGTGATATGCAGTTTGGGGTGGGTGCACTTCTCACACAGAAGGCTAAAACTTGCGAGTCATGCCAGTCCAATGTCACCCACACAGTCCCACTAAGAGCTTTTTTCTTATATTACCCTCATAAGCTAATGCCAAAATAAGCCTGGAAAAGTTTTTCATAATTACATACAACTCAACCTGTAATATGCTGGTGCAACACCTTATATCTGCACAGGTGAAATATGATATGAAACCATTTGCATCATGGGAAGTGTCCTGCCACAGAACTACTGGCCAGAGTGAGATGTATTTAACTGCAGACGAATGACAGTTTCTGCCTTAGCGCCTAATTTGTTTGTAAAAGCGAGTGGCTGCTTGGCTTTGTGGGCTGACAGCGTAGCTTCTCTGAGGCCCGATGCACGGGTTTCATAACAGCATGTTCGGCTGCAGGTCGGTGCAGGTTGGCGGCCTGTGCCCTCTGGCTGTCTCCCAAGCGTTTCTCTATTACTGAGGAAAATGAGGCAATGTCACGACTCGCCCAGGTACGTTTCCCAGGGAGAGGAGACTGACTCCTACCCCTCATGCTGTGGAGCTGGTTGTGCTTTTCTCTGTAGGCCTCTCTGGTTATAGAACCTTCCCCCTGTTTAGTGCAGAAATAGAGGAGGGTCCTGCTGTTTGTTACGTGATTGGTCTGAATCAGAGTGGGGTGGGGGACCTGTGTCATTCACGTGTTTGGTAAAAGCGGTCAGTCCTGTTTTTTTCTGCCTCAAAATGCAGGGACTGCCAGTGGCAGCTGTGGCCGGTAGCTCCATAGGGCGACGCGTAATTGGCGATTGCTTCTCCCAGGGTATGGGAGGGTTCAGTCGGTTAGGGGCCCGCGTTTCATCGCTCTCTAGCGACCCCCACTGGTCGATCTGGTGCCCGTGGACTGCATGTAAAAGCTTCATATGAAATGTCTTCATCTGACTCTGCTCTATGGAAGCTTAGCTCTAGTGAAAAGATACAGCTGCCGACACCACCACAACGATCTCTCTGACCTGCATAAAATACAGGGACATGCATTGTCCTTCTCTCTCACCTATACAACATACAGGGACATGTATTATCCTTCTCTCTGACCTGCATAAAATACAGAGACATCCATTATCCTTCTCTTTGACCTCTATAGAATATAGGGACATGCATTATCCTTCTCCTTGACCTGTATAGAATATAGGGACATACATTATCCTTCTCTCAGACCTGCATAAAATACAGAGACATCCATTATCCTTCCCTCTGACTTGTATAGAATACAGGGACATACGTTATCCTTCTCCTTGACCTCTATAGAATATAGGGACATACATTATCCTTCTCCTTGACCTGTATAGAATATAGGGACTGTCGGGTAAGTGAGGATTAGGTAAAATGTGTATTTTCTGAATCCAGCGGTTCCAACAGTCAATGCCCTTGTTAAAACGTTCGGCACTCTGAATACTGAACGCAAGCGATATTGCGTGCTAGAACCCCTCACTTAACCTACATTCAAAATAAGCTTTACGTGATTTAATTTAATTATTATTATTAAAAATGACAATCATCAATTAAATAGCCGAATTCTTTGATAGGTAAGTCGAACAGTAACCTGGTGGAATCAACTAACAAGCCAAAACAAGGTCTAAATCAGGTCTTAAGATTAAATAATTTTATTAAATGAAAAACAGTCAATTAGAATAATGACTTAAGATCATGCATTCTCTAATTAATGTAGGCTGACTACTTATAAATTACGAAAAGGAAGACATTAAACCAGACATTCATTTGAATATTCCAGTAAAGAGAGAGAGAGAGCCCGATAAGCCAGAAATTTTCTATATTATTTACCCTCCTCCAGCTGAACAGGAACAAAAGGAAACGCACAAGGAACCACCAGCACAAAAATAAAAGAGGACAAACTTATTCACCAACTCCAAATGACTAAGGCTTCCTTCTTTCAGCACTCATAAAATACCTCCACATGGAGAGCATCCCTGTCCTGATTGGGTTAATGTGTGAGAAACGGGGGGGGGGCTTATCTTTGGCTTATCTTTGATATTTGTGGGGGTGACCAGTCTATGGGGTGATCAGTGAGAGAGAGACAGAAGGAGAGGAGGGGGGAAGGTGGGGAAGGTGGGGGGGGGGGGGGGACGTACATTATCCTTTGTATAGAATATAGGGACATACATTATCCTTCTCCTTGACCTGTATAGGATACAGGGATGTACATTATCCTTCGTATAGAATATAGGGACATACATTATCCTTCTCCTTGACCTGTATAGAATACAGGTACATACATTATCCTTCTCCTTGACCTGTATAGAGTACAGGGACATACATTATCCTTCTCCTTGGTCTCCTTGGACAGGTCTCCTTGACCTGTATAGAATATAGGGACTAGGGGTGGGAATCGAGAACCGGTTCCCGTTAGGAACCGGTTCCAAGTTGTCCGATTCCTCGGAATCGCTTGCCTTCGAGCTTATCAATTCTCTTATTCCAGCATGTATTCCTAACAGCTACGCATAGCATAGCGTCACGTCATGCGCGCTGTCGCTTTTCATTCAGTCAGCGCATGCTGGCAGGCAGAGTTTGGTGGCCCATGTAAAAATATAAAATGTAAACGTAATTTTTTGAAAACTAATTTAAGCTACTATCATTTAAAAATCTATATAAAATGTGTTCGCGTAAGATCTCCATTTTCTGATCGATCTTCGGAAATGTGTGTGGACTTCCCTCGGGAGCCTATAAGGCTATAACCAACAACAAATGTAAAACTACAGTGTTTTGTTGGTAGACAACATTGGTCACGCACAGATGAGTAGCCTAGATTTGGAAAGCGAATAACTAAACTAAATTAGCTAAATGATAATCTGCAATCTTTGTCATCTTCAGCTAATAAGAGGAGCCAGCTTGCCTCCAAAAAATGGTCAGGTAACGTTAAAGATCTCGGGCCCTATCTTACACCCGGCGCAAAGCGGCGCTAACCCAAACACAAGTGTCTTTGCTATCTTACACCCGGCGGTAGGCTCATTATAACGCCTAACGCTCACGCCGTTTAACTAGCATGTACTCTTGCGCCGTTTGGGCGTGTTGGTCTTAAGATTAGGAGTGGCCAGGATTCTTTTTGGCGTATTGCTATCTTGAGCCAGCAGAAAGCGCTAACCTGGTCTAAAGTCATGTCGCAGTTGTACACATGTTATTTTAACGGTGCATATAAGTGCGTCTACAAAGGCGTGTGCACAATGAGCGTACCCTCCTGTCTGTTACACACAGGGGCGCGCACAAGCATGATTAAAATATCAAGATTACAATGTGAAATAGTATTATTGTGTAGCCTATATCAAAAAATACATAATAATAAAAGGGTCCATAGCCTACCTTTCCCTCAGCGAAGGGGAATGCCATGCACATTAAATTGCTTTCAGCCCACTCCATCAACATCCATGCGATGTGCGATGGTACGGGACAATGGCTATCCATTAAAAAGCAGCTGATAACACCTATGTCAAGCCTAATGCGCAAATTGTCATTTACACCTAATGCGTGAATTGTCATTCAATGGAAAACTCGCGCACGGCAATAGACGGACATTTAAGTTCTGAAAATGCGCTTCAGATGTCATTACAATACAGCTCTGTTTATCTATGAATACAGCCTGTAAGTAAATAGAATGGTTTGTGACTGAAAAAAGTTCAAAACCTTGTCCAGTGAATATTGCATTTATTGTTTTTCAAATAGCCTAGGCTACAGCGGATTCGCTGTGCATAAGGTTTTTTTTCGATAGCCTATGGTTAAAAAACGGAGATGTCACCATGTTAACTAAATTGTAACCTTAGCTATTCTTCGCCCTTCATATTTTTTAAATTGCAGTGACCAGGTTTCCATACTCTCACCGTTTAAAACCCAGCTGATTTCACCCGTTATTCCATAACTGAACAAAACGATTTTAAAGAGAACTAAGCGTCTAATTAGAAACTAAAACAAATTTGCAGCACGTTACACAATTAATTCACAATTAATTTTAATGCCATTCTCTGCACGTGCGCTGCATGTTCTCTGTTTCCCCTGCTGTAAGTCGCACGTTTCACGGTCTTCCTGGGAAAGTGGATTGTTTTAAAGGATTACGCTACGAGTAAAACAGGTTGGTCACATTTCCATAAACAGGACATTATTAAACAAGGGGAAATATGCGTGAACATATGGGTTGCGAACCTGACAGCTTTATTGTAGGCTATTTAGTGTCATCATTAAGGCAAAATAACGGTATGTATGTTATTAATCAATATTAGCCTACTATGCAGGTAGCCTAATGAACCTTGGATGAAGCTTGAACTTCGAGAACTCCATGAGAACAGCCTCTTGGAATTGATGTTTGACACTTTCATTGCATAATCAAACGAAATTCGCTGAACAAGCAGGCTAATTTGGCGTTTTCTAAGGTGAGACTGAAGCCATTGATAGCTTATTCTCAGCTGTTGCAGGTCCTTTTAACGAAATTTAACCGCATATATTTTGTAAAATAACAGCCCTGTCTGGAATTACCGGGAACTCATAGGCTAATGGTTAGTCCGAATAATATTGATCATACTCCATTTAGCCTATTCCTTCATCAAACTAAACACGCACGAGCATGTCTGTTTCGCCATCAAGCAATCCGCCAAGGTGGAAAAGCAGGCTTTTAAAGGGAATGGGATATGACATTTTGATTGGTTTATTACATGTCACGCCCAAGACACACCTATAATTAATGAAGCGACTAGGTTCAGCCCAGTTGCACCTTGCGCCGTGCTTAGCGCCAAAAAAACACGCCGTTAAAATAGCAAAAGTGGACTTGGACACGCCCAAAATGGACTTTACGCCATGCGCTTAGACTAAGCGCCAAGATCGCCAAGATAGGGCCCCTCGTCTTTCTTCCATGTAAATGTGTAGGCTAAATGAGAAAGGGGGAGAATGGTGGAAGTTGAAACTGTTCTGATAATAGCCTACAGAAACCAACGCAAACGTTATGGTGCAGCTTTATGAAACACGCCTAAAGTGTAACTAACTCATAAGTAAAGTTTGCGATCTTCGTTAGAGAATGAAACTCCTAAATATTTTCTAAAATATTTTTATTTTAGCCACCTTTTTGACATAACGTTAAACTGATAATTTATCCTCTTCTCACGTCGCATTTTCATTATTTTCCGGTGTCTCTTATTTTCTTTGATGTCTGATATATTTAAGCACTCGTATTGATCAAGCCAAATTACAATTACAATGCCATTTCTGTTTACAGAATTATACAATTCTGACTGTTTTATTGGATGCTCTGCCACTTGTGCAGGCATAAATATGCAGGTAAATATTTTCCATGATATGACTAAGAAATATGAATGAAAAACGAATGCTTTATACTTTATAAATATTATGTCATTGAATCCATTTTAGATGACCACCCGATAGTAATAGTTGATCTTTTAATAGCCTGGGAGCAAATTATATTTAAGGAATCGATAAAGAATTGGATCGATAAGCAGAATCGATAATGGCATCAGTATCAATAAAATCTAACGATTCCCATCCCTAATAGGGACATACATTATCCTTCTCCTTGACCTGTATAGAATGCAGGGACATACATACATTATCCTTCTCCTTGATCTGTATAGAATACAGGGACATACATTATCCTTATCCTTGACCTGTATAGAATATAGGGACATACATTATCCTTCTCCTTGACCTGTATAAATTATAGAGACATTCATTATCCTTCTTTATGACCTGTCTTAATGTGTGATGATATTGACATTTTGTGGTGTTTTTGGTCACAATGAATCAGGATTTTTCATATTTTAATCATAAAAAAGAGAACTGTGGAAAATAGCAGAAAGATTATTAGCCACAGGGAAAACCTTAAAGGGTAAGTACACTCAAGATCACTTTTTTTCCCGCTGTAAACGTGTTTGTATGCCTACCTTATAATGAAACTTATTCATGCATTCCGTTATTTCAACAATTCTGAAATAATATTGTACATCATAAGAAACTGGTAGAAAAGCGTCTTTTGTGCTGCTCCCCCGCTGGTGTCTAGTTTGACAGCTTGATCCGAGTTACTGTATACGAAATCATTTGTACAATGTACGTTCATTTATGCAAATGACGATGGACACAGCTCCTCCGCCCCCACCCCTCTCCCTTGCTCACCCCACAAAGTATTTTTCTAAATTGTGTAGTAGGCAGAGACAGGCTGAGACAGTGGGTGTACTTACTCTTTAAGGAAACAGAAAACAGGGAATAAGGAGAAAGTGGTATTTTATTCAGATGAAAGGGTCGAGCTGTTTAACAGCTCAGGAATCAATTTGTGTTTATTGGCATTTATTATTGACAAAATATTTTATTTATCTTCATGTTCATACCCAAGGTCAAACGTATATCTGTGTCTCAGTCTCTTAGTCCCCACTCCCTTACCGCCAAACCAGGTCACAGGCGTTCCGCCTCAAACCTTCCCTTCTATAGCCAGCAGATTCAATACACAGTGGCGCTATTATACTACTCACGTCCATGGTGTGCATTTCTCTCTGGTGATTTTGGGATTTGAAGGGACTTGCATTTGACAGCATGGGGAGTGACAAGGACAGGTGTATAGAAATGCCTGTTTGCTCCATGCACAGCTGGATTCCACAGCCTATTAACACAAACACAATTCCTGTCCCATCGATCTGAGACACCTGGTATCAGCTTAAGGAGTGAAATTCTCCAATCGGGGGGCAGGGTGTGTCCTGGAGGCGGAGACTAGAGCTTATGTATGCTCCTGTCACTCACCAGCAATCACAACCAGGTGATACCACTTGATTAGATTCCAGATTAGATCCAGAAGGCTCATAGTTTGTATGTTTCTGGAGATAGACCCAGAAGGCTCTTGGTTTGTATGTTTCTGGAGGTAGATCCAGAAGGCTCTTGGTTTGTATGTTTCTGGAGATAGATCCAGAAGGCTCTTGGTTTGTATGTTTCTGGAGATGTGGCTGAAAGGGAGGCCAGCCTAGGTGCCGTTCTTGTGACTGCTTACAAGAGGTTGATTCTTCATCAAGGAAGTGCAGCTGCTGGATAGCCTCATACATGCATGTGCTGGATTCCCAAATCCCTGAAAGTCAGGGGTGCCAGGACGTTCCGGTTTTCACCCCTTTAACGAAAGGAAGACAGCTGTAGGAAGTGGCCGATCGAGTCGGCCTGTGACGATCATTAACGTGATCGCCCATGTGCTGGAGTTCACCATTGATTGCAAACTGTTAACTGCACTGTTTCCTGTGCAATGCTGTCAGACCTGGGACCATTATGACATCACTTTAGCACTTACACTCTGGAATTATAGGAGGGGGCTGCGTCTGTGTGTTTCACCTCTTGCCTCAAGTGGACTATTAAAAAGAGCGAAGTCTGACGCTAACCAATTCTCCCCTTAGTGTAAAACTATCACCATTTGCCTTTTGAGCAATGGAAGCTATTTGTGGGTAAATTACTACTATGGGGAGCAGAGAAAGATTTATTGTTGGTGTCCGGGGAACATAAGGGCCTTGAGAATAAATGAATCAAAGTCAGTGACAGGCACGAGCATGTGAGTGAGGAACAATTAAAGGCAAACAGGTTGATTTAGAGGACAGTGAACAGTCACCAACTGCAAATAAAATACAACCATAAAACTGATAAATGAGTCCAAAGAGTAGCCTTAAAAAACACTTAATACTACTTAATTTGACAATATATCTTTGTTGTTGGAGAAAAAAAGATTTACAGTGAAATCCGGTTTGTGTGATCCTCAGATCAATGCAGATATAAAGTGTAATGAGGCAGAATATTCATAAACCCTTGTGCATCACACATGTGCTTATCCTATTTGAAACCAGCACAAAGAGCCCTTCCAAAGCAAGTCTAGTCAACTGTAAGCAATGGTTATGCATCTCTATTGTACTTACAAAACTAGAACCGGTACATTCCCACAGTGTCTTCATTATGGTAAATACAAAATGGGCTTTTTTTGGTGTTTGGTTTGTGGGGTAAAACCAGTCATTGCAGCAGTTGTCAGTGTTATATCCTGTGCTGTTGGAAAGGTGATGCTCTGTTCCTGTTTGCAGTTACATTGCTTTGCTTTTGTATAGATTGCTTCATGAAGTCTAGAACCCAATTCCATCCAGATCTGCTCATGGCCCCAGGCATTCACCATTAATGGAATGTGTGTCAGAGTGTATCTGGCCCACTTAGCAAAGGCACAAATCCTATAGTTTAGTGCACCATCACAGTGGCCCCAGACCAGATAACCCTGTAACTCCCAAAACCCCACATAGCGGTTTTTTTTTTAACTCCCTTTTGTCCCATAGATCATGCTGGCACTGGTGTGTGTGTGCGTGTGTGTGTGTGTGTGTGTGTGTGTGTGTGTGTGTGTGTGTGTGTGTGTGTGTGTGTGTGTGTGTGTGTGTGTGTGTGTGTGTGTGTGTGTGTGTGTGTGTGGTTTTGTGTGCGTGTGTGTGTGTGTGTGTGTGTGTGTGTGTGTGTGTGTGTGTGTGTGTGTGTGTGTGTGTGTGTGTGTGAACGTGTGTGTGTGTGAGTGGGTTGCGTGCGTGCGTGCGTGCGTGCGTGCGTGTGTGTGTGTGTGTGTGTGTGAGTGGGTTGTGTGTGTATGTGTGAGGTGGCACTTACTGGTAGAAGATTACACATTATTCTGGCCCCTGCCTGATCACACATCTCTACAGATGGTCCTGACTCCATCAGTATGGGACAGGGTACACAGGACGTCTGAAAACACAGCCAGTGCAATACAGGTCAGGACAAGAGTGTAGACGGGCCGGCACATCATGATACCCTTTGATGAACAAATTAAGACACTTGTATGGAATGTAAGAAAAAAAAAAAAAATTACAGGGCTCCCTACGCAATGTTAATTGTTTTGATGTTGCCAGACAGTGCACTTATTTTGAATGAGCAGAGGGGCGGGGGGAAAGTGCCGGGAAAGTGCCGGGAAAATAAGTTTTGTGAACGTTTATCTGGGGGATTAGAGAGCGCAGCTGGCAATAGAGATTAGTGATTGTATGGCGAGCGGATTGCAGGGCAGAGAGAAGACCATGGTGCTCAGGCCGTGGGCTTTACTCTCCTATAGAATATTCCTCACTGCTGTAGACTGGTACAGGCGGTTTGCACACTGGAAACCCACTATGATGCCAAAGCCAGTACAGCGCAATCTCAGGTGTTTTTATATGTTTTACACAGAATTGTAATGGGGAGACTGGACGCTAGCTTTTTCCATGATTACTTTTAGGAGTCCTGTCTGAAATATTCCCTTTGCGGGAACCTCAGAACTTCTGACAATCATTGCACACCTGTTTTACACTTATTAGTCACTGCCGAAGGCTCTGGAACTTACTGTTCCTGACCTTGAACAGCCAGAGTTGAGACACAAGTTAAGACTTCCTCTGACATTTTCCCAGTTAGTAAGATACTGGTATGAGCAGTTTATTGTGACTGTAGGGGTTATAGGGGCAGTTTAGTGTGAATGTAGGGGTTATAGGGGTAGTGTATTGTGACTGTAGGGGCAGGTACACCGACTCCCAAGTGTTACCCTACAGAAGAGTTCAGGATTATGACTGTAGTCAAAGGGGTTCAAGAATGGTAACCATTTTATTTTCAGGCTTGTGTTCAAAAAAGGTGGCACTAGAGAAGGGGTTAAAAGGAGAGATATAAGACAATAGTAATAAAAAAGACTATATCAAAAAGCCTTAGAAGCAAATAAGCTCATGTTTGTCATACATGCATAGCTAGTGGTGTAGTGGTGATTTTTGAGTTGGGGGAGCCCTGTTTTTATGACCTCATCTCCCATGTGTAACGTAAAATGTGGTATGTAAAAAGTGCCATTCATTTCTATCAACAATACTATATGGACACAGTAGCACTACAATGCTGATTAGGTTCTTTACTTTAGGGTTAGGATCAGTAATACAGTGCCTTGCGAAAGTATTCACCCCCCTAGGCATTTTTCCTATTTTGTTGCAGTACAACCTGTAATTTAAATTGATTTTTATTTGGATTTTATGTAATGGACCAACACAAAATAGTCCAAATAGGTGAAGTGAAATGAAAAAAAAAACTTGCTTTAAAAAATAAAAAAAAAATAAAAAACTGAAAAGTGGTATGTGCATATGTATTCACCCCCTTTGCTTTAATGTATTTTTAAAGTATCATATTTAATATTTGGTCGCATATCCTTTGCATGCTGTTACTTCCTGAAGTCTGTGACCCATCATCATCAAAAGACTCTCGATATCTTATTTTCAGGTACTGTTACAAGCGATACTATAACCTCTCTGCATTTGAATGGATCTCTATGGGAATTGGGGGGTGAGACTAGATTCAGATGTAAATTACGCTGGTACAGTATGGAACACATGACTGGCTAAATGGCAGTAAGTCATCAAGAGTCTAAGGTATCAAACGAGCCCCAAACCATCACTCTGCGGCCACATATGGAGTAGATGTGGATGGCTCACTGCAAGGGTTATTTCTCCTGACTCATTTTCCTATAAAACTCTATGGGGAAAAAAGTCAGGAGAAGAAACCCTTAAAGCGATGATACAGTCAATTTGATAAATGCTTTAACCTTTACCAGCATATCTTCAACATCTTTGTTATTATTATGAAATACGATTGTGGAGAGGGAGGATGCCCATCAGATAACTTAATGAGGTGCTGACTAATGGTAAATATTAGAAAGAAAAAAAGAAAGTCGAACACTCACTCTATATGCTCCAATTCCATTTATTGTCAAAACGTTGCCTACTAATAAATGTAATTGGAGCATATAGAGTGTGCGACTTTCTTTTTTTCCTTCTAATATTATAAAGAAAGTAAAAAAAATATTTTTGTTAATGGAAACATTGGAGATTTTTCAGCACCCCAACCCCACCATTATCCTTATGACAGGGGTGCCCACACTCGGGTCTGGAGATCTACTCACCAGGTGACTTTACTGCTTGCCCTGCAATCTCAGAGCAAAGAGGATTGGGTTAACTAATTCAATTAAGGAGGTTCAAAGTAAAACGTTCAGAATAAATTTATTTCAGAATAGTCACATACAGTATCTGCATAATATGCATAAAATTATAGCCTAATGTATTTAACTTGATCCAATTTGTCCCTAGTGATGAGACGTATCCGTCCAAAATTACAGTATTCATGTTTGTCTGAAATAATAAACTACAGCTTTAAGAAAACCCTATAAATTTTGACGCAGAATTATTTAAAAGGGTAGCCGCTTGCGAAAACCTCAGCTTCTCCAGTGACACTGCAGGGCAATAAAATAGGAGATAACTATTAATAGCCAAAAGCACTTGCGACCCTCATCTTTAAAATGCATAAAATGCACTATTTATACAGGCTAAGAAAATATATAGAAATTTATACACACAGATATAGAAACAATAATATTTTTTTAAAACGTTGTAACCTACAAATAAGCAGTCTGTTGTACTTGCACGTTTGAGGAAACGTCTTATATCCATCCCTCATGGCAGGAATCCACACACGTTACATTAGAATAGATAGGTACATGTCAGTACTGCAGCGCAGTTTTGTTTTGAATATCCGCTGGCGCGGGTAAAACAGGAAACTAATCAATCAGCAAAATTAAAAGGTGCATAAACACTATACTAACACTGGCACTGGTGCATAAACGCCAATTTCGAGGAGGGTAAACATTATTTTGGAAATCGAGAGGTGTGTAAACGTCACCGTTAAGTTTAGTTGACCTAGTTTACCCGCGCTAACGTCCAGTGACAGCCGTGCTTCACTATCTGCTAACGTAAAAGGCTCAGTTTTAATTGGATGGGGTAAACTGCTTATCACAATCTACAGTGCAATGCAGTGTCATTTTGCTGATGTCTTCAAATGCTCGTCCTCGTAAACTAACTTTAAATAGTTAGCCAAACTTAGCCCCTAAGCTAACATTATCCTTACAAGTCCTTACAGTGCTCGTTCTGCCCTTTATTTTAAAGGTATGAAGAGACCCCTCAGTCCCACGCATCTGCTTGAAAACGGGGTGATGTGCGCCCCCTTCGGCTCCTATGTGGAAGGGGAGGAGCCTGGGACAGGCCACGCCCACTCACATCAAGAGAAGAAGATGCTGCCATTCTCCCTGTGCGAGGTCTGCAACATCCAGCTCAACTCGGCTGCTCAGGCCCAGGTTCACTACAATGGCAAGTCCCACCTCAAGAGGGTCAAACAGCTTAGCAACGGAGAGGTCCCTATGGCAACTGGCCCTGCCACCCTCTCCACCATCAGCGGTAGGTGGCGAATGTTAAAAACTCCCTCGTGTCTTACATCCAATTCAGGCCGAGAGAACCACCTTCCCTTCCAGAAATTTCCAGGCACAAACAATATAACAGGGAGAATCGGGATGGGTAGACTCAAGTGACGATGATGCCTTCTGAATTCACCTTTGACTTGTACCCCCAGGGGTAGAAAAGATACACAAGCACTAACTCGTAAAATGTCGCTCCGTTAGCTTGTCCAAACATGAAGGTCTGAGAGTACATGCATCTGTGCCAAGATCACGGAGGACAGCTGATGTCTGTGAGGTCAGTGTGAGAGAGAGGCCTGGTTTCAGTGTGTCCAGATGTGAGAACGCTGGTGAGAGACGCCTGGTTTCAATGTGTCCAGATGTCAGAACGCTGGTGAGAGAGGCCTGGTTTCAGTGTGTCCAGATGTGAGAACGCTGGTGAGAGAGGCCTGGTTTCAGTGTGTACAGATGTGAGAACGCTGGTGAGAGAGGCCTGGTTTCAGTGTGTCCAGATGTGAGAACGCTGGTGAGAGAGGCCTGGTTTCAGTGTGTCCAGATGTGAGAACGCTGGTGAGAGAGGCCTGGTTTCAGTGTGTCCAGATGTGAGAACGCTGGTGAAAGAGGCCTGGTTTCAGTGTGTCCAGATGTGAGAACGCTGGTGAGAGACGCCTGGTTTCAGTGTGTCCAGATGTGATAACGCTGGTGAGAGAGGCCTGGTTTCAGTGTGTCCAGATGTGAGAACGCTGGTGAGAGAGGCCTGGTTTCAGTGTGTCCAGATGTGAGAACGCTGGTGAGATAGGCCTGGCTTCAGTGTGTCCAGATGTGAGAACGCTGGTGAGAGAGGCCTGGTTTCAGTGTGTTCAGATGTGAGAACGCTGGTGAGAGAGGCCTGGTTTCAGTGTGTTCAGATGTGAGAACACTGATGTGTGAGGCCTGGTTTCAGTGTCTATAAATAAGAGATGCCTTTGAAAGGTCCAATGGAAGAAAGACGAGAGGAGCTTATCTAGGTCTCAGCGCAGCAGTCTGTGCTCTGGCCCTGACAGCTGGTGTGGGGGGGGGGGGGGGCTCATGTGGACGACAACATTCGCTGCGCTGGTGCACCTCGCGATCTCGGCATCGCGCGCTTAGACGGAGAAGGGCTGCCGGCCAGCAGTGCCTGCTCAAGCCTTTCATGCCACAGCTACTGTTTAATTCACCAAACTGCGGTCAGGATGTGTGCTGTGGGCTAAGGGAGGGGGACCTGTTCTGAGCGGAACAGGAGGCCAGTCACACCCAGATGAAGGAATGTATTAGTGGATACAAGTCTATTTCAACTGGAGTCGTTATGGTAATAGCACATGCTAATGCCCAAACGTACTGTAGCGTATCTGTGGCTGAAAATGCATGTTGTTAATGAGTAATGGGGAAACAAATCTGCGGATTAAATTTTTCTTAAAATTTAATAGAACTGTCAAAATACTTTTTCTTAGCTGCAAAAGCACGGAAAGTTCAACATTCCAGCATTTACAATTAGGTATGAGAGAAAGTGAGACCTATTAAAATACAGAGAATCAGATGCGGAAGCAGCATAACTGATATTCTAAGACATTGTTCTAGAACGCCATTGCTTTCAATTACCAGTAGTGATTGTTACATGATCATTAGAATGTTCAGATAAGAACATTCTAACCTCATATTTGTGTTCTTATACGTTAAACGGTTAAAAAGCTGGTGTTCAGCTTCTAGGTTAGGTTCCGTTCTGCTTTAGCGTAGGCTGACATAGACCAGCGATAATTTCAGCTGATTCTGATGCTCAATGTGAACATTTATCTGACACTGGTCATCTGGAAACCTTCACACCCCCGAAGTCAGTGAAGAGATTACCTTTTCTGGCGTTCTCCACTCGACTGTCATTGTACCTGCAGAGTATTGCACCAAGCACTGGATTTGTGTGCTGTTCTCTCCTCCACTAGATGGCAGTATTAACATTTTCAAGAACTCACCTGACTGGGCACTTTTTTATATCAGCAGGCAGTGGCAAGGTCATGGTGAGGGCAAGTCAGTGTTAATTAGTGTAAAATGATGAATGTTTAACTGTGGAATTGATACTGAATAATAACTGAGTAGAACCTTCAAAGCGAGAAGCGAGAGAGTGATCAAAACTATTACATTGACTTTTCCCTGAGCCCAACAGTGTTTCTGAAAGTGTACTTGAGTGATGGTTCTCAGACAGACCTGCCTGAGATGTGCTCAGATTGAAAACCGCAAGAAAAGTCATTATGAAAAGATCCCAGCTGACCATGCTGAAGATCCTGAGAAAATCCATAAAGAACATTTGAACACTTCCAACTCTTCTCTTCCTTTTATAATTTTAAGGCTAATTTGTGACAGTGGCTGGGTTCTGGGGTCCCTATGCTGTAAACACAGCAGAGGGTAGTAGAGTGCTTACCGTTACCCTATAAGTACAAGCCATTTTAAACCATGGATATCTAGGCATTCTTTTCTGGTTTGGTGGGATATGTAAGTGTCATGCAGTCAGCTGGAGTATGCAACTTATTCCCAACGGTCGCATTTGCTGTCACAACATTTCAAAGTCATAACATCCCTTGGCCCTGACCCAGACATTATCTGGCTACAGTTTCAGTTTTTGAGTGAGCTTTATCCAATTCCTTTTTCTTTTTCTTTGCCTGACATAGCATCAGTGTAACGGCTCGCTGTAAAATGTCTTAACTGGTGAACTGGCAAGGTCAATCTTACTGTTGATTGGTTTGCGATGTGAATCGGCCTATCTCTTTGATTGGTTTATGCCATAAGCCACTTTGTTTTGAAAACAAAATTTGAGCCGAATCGCTGTTTTTAGAATTTTAGGGTATAAACAGTGTATGTTTATCATTACAACCACTTTACTACTCACCACCACTACAACCACTTTACTACTCACCACCATTACAACCACTTTACTACTCACCACCACTACAACCACTTTACTACTCACCACCACTACAACCACTTTACTACTCACCACCACTACAACCACTTTACTACTCACCATCACTACAACCACTTTACTACTCACCACCATTACAACCACTTTACTACTCACCACCTCTACAATCACTTTACTACTCACCACCACTACAAGCACTTTACTACTCACCACCACTACAACCACTTTACTACTCACCACCACTACAACCACTTTACTACTCACCACCTCTACAATCACTTTACTACTCACCATCACTACAACCACTTTACTACTCACCATCACTACAACCACTTTACTACTCACCATCACTACAACCACTTTACTACTCACCACCTCTACAGTCACTTTACTACTCACCACCACTACAACCACTTTACTACTCACCACCATACAACCACTTTGCTACTCACCACCATTACAACCACTTTACTACTCACCACCACTACAACCACTTTACTACTCACCACCATACAACCACTTTACTACTCACCACCACTACAACCACTTTACTACTCACCACCACTACAACCACTTTACTACTGACCACCACTACAACCACTTTACTACTCACCATCACTACAACCACTTTAATACTCACCACCACTACAACCACTTTACTACTCACCACCATTACAACCACTTTACTACTCACCACCTCTACAATCACTTTACTACTCACCACCACTACAACCACTTTACTACTCACCACCACTACAACCACTTTACTACTCACCATCACTACAACCACTTTACTACTCACCATCACTACAACCACTTTACTACTCACCATCACTACAACCACTTTACTACTCACCACCTCTACAGTCACTTTACTACTCACCACCACTACAACCACTTTACTACTCACCACCATACAACCACTTTACTACTCACCACCACTACAACCACTTTACTACTCACCATCACTACAACCACTTTACTACTCACCATCACTACAACCACTTTACTACTCACCACCATACAACCACTTTGCTACTCACCACCACTACAACCACTTTACTACTCACCACCACTACAACCACTTTACTACTCACCATCACTACAACCACTTTACTACTCACCACCACTACAACCACTTTACTACTCACCATCACTACAACCACTTTACTACTCACCACCATACAACCACTTTACTACTCACCACCACTACAACCACTTTACTACTCACCACCACTACAACCACTTTACTACTCACCACCATACATCCACTTTACTACTCACCATCACTACAACCACTTTACTACTCACCACCATACAACCACTTTACTACTCACCACCACTACAACCACTTTACTACTCACCACCACTACAACCACTTTACTACTCACCACCATACATCCACTTTACTACTCACCACCATACAACCACTTTACTACTCACCACCTCTACAATCACTTTACTACTCACCACCATTACAACCACTTTACTACTCACCACCATACAACCACTTTACTACTCACCACCACTACAACCACTTTACTACTCACCACCACTACAACCACTTTACTACTCACCACCATTACAACCACTTTACTACTCACCACCACTACAACCACTTTACTACTCACCACCACTACAACCACTTTACTACTCACCACCATTACAACCACTTTACTACTCACCACCACTACAACCACTTTACGACTCACCACCACTACAACCACTTTACTACTCACCACCACTACAACCACTTTACTACTCACCACCTCTACAATCACTTTACTACTCACCACCATACAACCACTTCACTACTCACCACCATGAAACCACTTTACTACTCATCACCATACAACCACTTTACTACTCACCACCATACAACCACTTTACTACCCATCACCATACAATCACTTTACTACTCACCACCACTACAACCACTTTACTACTCACCACCATTACAACCACTTTACTACTCATCACCATTACAACCACTTTACTACTCACCACCACTACAACCACTTTACTACTCACCACCACTACAACCACTTTACTACTCACCACCACTACAACCACTTTACTACTCACCACCACTACAACCTCTTAACTACTCACCACCATTACAACCACTTTACTACTCATGACCATTACAACCACTTTACTACTCACCACCACTACAACCACTTTACTACTCACCACCACTACAACCACTTTACTACTCACCACCACTACAACCACTTTACTACTCACCATCACTACAACCACTTTACTACTCACCACCATACAACCACTTTACTACTCACCACCACTACAACCACTTTACTACTCACCACCACTACAACCACTTTACTACTCACCACCATACAACCACTTTACTACTCACCACCATACAACCACTTTACTACTCACCACCTCTACAATCACTTTACTACTCACCACCATTACAACCACTTTACTACTCACCACCATACAACCACTTTACTACTCACCACCACTACAACCACTTTACTACTCACCACCATTACAACCACTTTACTACTCACCACCACTACAACCACTTTACTACTCACCACCATTACAACCACTTTACTACTCACCACCACTACAACCACTTTACGACTCACCACCACTACAACCACTTTACTACTCACCACCATTACAACCACTTTACTACTCACCATCACTACAACCACTTTACTACTCACCACCTCTACAATCACTTTACTACTCACCAGCACTGCAACCACTTTACTACTCACCACCACTACAACCACTTTACTAGTCACCACCACTACAACCACTTTACTACTCACCATCACTACAACCACTTTACTACTCACCATCACTACAACCACTTTACTACTCACCACCATACAACCACTTTACTACTCACCACCACTAAATCCACTTTACTACTCACCACCACTACAACCACTTTACTACTCACCACCACTACAACCACTTTACTACTCACCATCACTACAACCACTTTACTACTCACCACCACTACAACCACTTTACTACTCACCATCACTACAACCACTTTACTACTCACCACCACTAAATCCACTTTACTACTCACCACCACTACAACCACTTTACTACTCACCACCACTACAACCACTTTACTACTCACCATCACTACAACCACTTTACTACTCACCCCCACTACAACCACTTTACTACTCACCATCACTACAACCACTTTACTACTCACCACCATACAACCACTTTACTACTCACCACCACTACAACCACTTTACTACTCACCACCACTTTACTACTCACCACCATTACAACCACTTTACTACTCACCACCACTACAACCACTTTACTACTCACCATCACTACAACCACTTTACTACTCACCACCACTACAACCACTTTACTACTCACCATCACTACAACCACTTTACTACTCATCACCACTACAACCACTTTACTACTCACCACCATTACAAACAATTTACTACTCACCATCACTACAACCACTTTACTACTCACCACCTCTACAATCACTTTACTACTCACCACCACTACAACCACTTTACTACTCACCACCACTACAACCACTTTACTACTCACCACCTCTACAATCACTTTACTACTCACCATCACTACAACCACTTTCCTACTCACCATCACTACAACCGCTTTACTACTCACCATCACTACAACCACTTTACTACTCACCACCTCTACAGTCACTTTACTACTCACCACCACTACAACCACTTTACTACTCACCACCATACAACCACTTTACTACTCACCACCATTACAACCACTTTACTACTCACCACCACTACAACCACTTTACGACTCACCACCATACAACCACTTTACTACTCACCACCACTACAACCACTTTACTACTCACCACCACTACAACCACTTTACTACTCACCACCACTACAACCACTTTACTACTCACCATCACTACAACCACTTTACTACTCACCACCACTACAACCACTTTACTACTCACCACCATTACAACCACTTTACTACTCACCACCTCTACAATCACTTTACTACTCACCACCACTACAACCACTTTACTACTCACCACCACTACAACCACTTTACTACTCACAACCACTACAACCACTTTACTACTCACCACCTCTACAATCACTTTACTACTCACCATCACTACAACCACTTTACTACTCATCACCACTACAACCACTTTACTACTCACCACCATTACAAACACTTCACTACTCACCACCTCTACAGTCACTTTACTACTCACCACCACTTCAACCACTTTACTACTCACCACCATACAACCACTTTACTACTCACCACCACTACAACCACTTTACTACTCACCATCACTACAACCACTTTACTACTCACCATCACTACAACCACTTTACTACTCACCATCACTACAACCACTTTACTACTCACCACCATACAACCACTTTACTACTCACCACCACTACAACCACTTTACTACTCACCACCACTACAACCACTTTACTACTCACCACCACTACAACCACTTTACTACTCACCATCACTACAACCACTTTACTACTCACCACCACTACAATCACTTTACTACTCACCACCATACAACCACTTCACTACTCACCACCATAAAACCACTTTACTACTCATCACTATACACCCACTTTACTACTCACCACCATTACAACCACTTTACTACTCACCACCATTACAACCACTTTACTACTCATCACCATACAACCACTTCACTACTCACCACCATTACAACCACTTTACTACTCATCACCATACAACCACTTTACTACTCACCATCACTACAACCACTTTACTACTCACCACCACTACAATCACTTTACTACTCACCACCATACAACCACTTCACTACTCACCACCATAAAACCACTTTACTACTCATCACTATACACCCACTTTACTACTCACCACCATTACAACCACTTTACTACTCACCACCATACAATCACTTTACTACTCACCACCATACAACCACTTCACTACTCACCACCATAAAACCACTTTACTACTCATCACTATACACCCACTTTACTACTCACCATCACTACAACCACTTTACTACTCACCACCACTACAATCACTTTACTACTCACCACCATACAACCACTTCACTACTCACCACCATAAAACCACTTTACTACTCATCACTATACACCCACTTTACTACTCACCACCATTACAACCACTTTACTACTCACCACCATTACAACCACTTTACTACTCACCATCACTACAACCACTTTACTACTCACCATCACTACAACCACTTTACTACTCACCATCACTACAACCACTTTACTACTCACCACCATACAACCACTTTACTACTCACCACCACTACAACCACTTTACTACTCACCACCACTACAACCACTTTACTACTCACCACCACTACAACCACTTTACTACTCACCATCACTACAACCACTTTACTACTCACCACCACTACAATCACTTTACTACTCACCACCATACAACCACTTCACTACTCACCACCATAAAACCACTTTACTACTCATCACTATACACCCACTTTACTACTCACCACCATTACAACCACTTTACTACTCACCACCATTACAACCACTTTACTACTCATCACCATACAACCACTTCACTACTCACCACCATTACAACCACTTTACTACTCATCACCATACAACCACTTTACTACTCACCATCACTACAACCACTTTACTACTCACCACCACTACAATCACTTTACTACTCACCACCATACAACCACTTCACTACTCACCACCATAAAACCACTTTACTACTCATCACTATACACCCACTTTACTACTCACCACCATTACAACCACTTTACTACTCACCACCATACAATCACTTTACTACTCACCACCATACAACCACTTCACTACTCACCACCATAAAACCACTTTACTACTCATCACTATACACCCACTTTACTACTCACCATCACTACAACCACTTTACTACTCACCACCACTACAATCACTTTACTACTCACCACCATACAACCACTTCACTACTCACCACCATAAAACCACTTTACTACTCATCACTATACACCCACTTTACTACTCACCACCATTACAACCACTTTACTACTCACCACCATTACAACCACTTTACTACTCACCACCATTACAACCACTTTACTACTCACCACCATTACAACCACTTTACTACTCATCACCATACAACCACTTTACTACCCATCACCATACAACCACTTTACTACTCACCACCACTACAACCACTTTACTACTCACCACCATTACAACCACTTTACTACTCATCACCATTACAACCACTTTACTACTCACCACCACTACAACCACTTTACTACTCACCACCACTACAACCACTTTACTACTCACCACCACTACAACCACTTTACTACTCACCATCACTACAACCACTTTACTACTCACCACCACTACAACCACTTTACTACTCACCACCACTACAACCACTTTACGACTCACCACCACTACAACCACTTTACTACTCACCACCACTACAACCACTTTACTACTCACCACCTCTACAATCACTTTACTACTCACCACCATACAACCACTTCACTACTCACCACCATAAAACCACTTTACTACTCATCACTATACACCCACTTTACTACTCACCACCATTACAACCACTTTACTACTCACCACCATTACAACCACTTTACTACTCATCACCCTACAACCACTTTACTACTCATCACCATACAACCACTTTACTACTCACCACCATACAACCACTTTACTACCCATCACCATACAACCACTTTACTACTCACCACCACTACAACCACTTTACTACTCACCACCATTACAACCACTTTACTACTCATCACCATTGCAACCACTTTACTACTCACCACCACTACAACCACTTTACTACTCACCACCACTACAACCACTTTACTACTCACCACCACTACAACCACTTTACTACTCACCATCACTACAACCACTTTACTACTCACCACCACTACAACCACTTTACGACTCACCACCACTACAACCACTTTACTACTCACCACCTCTACAATCACTTTACTACTCACCACCATACAACCACTTTACTACTCACCACCATAAAACCACTTTACTACTCACCACCACTACAACCACTTTACTACTCACCACCACTACAACCATTTTACTACTCACCACCTCTACAATCACTTTACTACTCACCACCATACAACCACTTTACTACTCACCACCATAAAACCACTTTACTACTCATCACCATACAACCACTTTACTACTCACCACCATTACAACCACTTTACTACTCACCACCATTACAACCACTTTACTACTCATCACCATACAACCACTTTACTACTCACCACCATACAACCACTTTACTACTCATCACCATACAACCACTTTACTACTCACCACCATACAACCACTTTACTACTCATCACCATACAACCACTTTACTACTCACCACCACTACAACCACTTTACTACTCATCACCATTACAACCACTTTACTACTCACCACCACTACAACCACTTTACTACTCACCACCACTACAACCACTTTACTACTCCCCACCACTACAACCACTTTACTACTCACCACCTCTACAATCACTTTACTACTCACCACCATACAACCACTTTACTACTCACCACCATACAACCACTTTACTATCATCACCATACAACCACTTTACTACTCACCACCACTACAACCACTTTACTACTCACCACCATTACAACAACTTTACTACTCACCACCATTACTACCACTTTACTACTCACCACCACTACAACCACTTTACTACTCACCACCACTACAACCACTTTACTACTCCCCTCCACTACAACCACTTTACTACTCACCACCATACAACCACTTTACTACTCATCACCATAAAACCACTTTACTACTCACCACCACTACAACCACTTTACTACTCACCACCACTACAACCACTTTACTACTCACCACCACTACAATCACTTTACTACTCACCACCATACAACCACTTTACTACTCACCACCATACAACTACTTTACTACTCATCACCATAAAACCACTTTACTACTCACCACCACTACAACCACTTTACTACTCACCACCACTACAACCACTTTACTACTCACCACCACTACAACCACTTTACTACTCACAACCACTACAACCACTTTACTAGAAGAAGTAAAAGTTTATTGTATGTCACGCTGGCCAGCGGGAAGATCACTGAAACCCAGCACAACCTTCAACACACTGGTCGACTAATCATGCTTAAATACCCTCGGAGGCTGTGACTTTATGCACGTGTCCCTATTATCTGTGTGGGCATATCTCTTTCTTCCATAATGACATGCTTTTGTTCATCAACAACACATCAACTTGTGGCACCTAGATGTCCGGTCAGGGAGGGTAGAGGCCTGTCCATTCTTGGCCTTTGCCCTCTGGCCATAAAATTTACAAAGATCAGCCTTCACCTGCTACACCAAATCATTGATCAATACACACACTTGCTTAATTACTTTTAAAGGAGCAAAATTGTATCGTTCACATTTACCATATAGTCTGTTTGTAGTATATGGCAGTATATTCACTGCAGGAATTCAGTTTCTGCTTTTTGTTCAAGTGTTTTTGTACATTAGTCACTGAACCCTCAGCTAAAAGCTGCTGTATATGCTCTTTGTATTTTGAAACATCATGGGAATGCAGGTCTTTGAATCTCATAACATTAGGAATATGAATGGCCTTTTTTCTTGATGGAGAAGAATGAGCACACTGTTTTTATTTATTTATTTGTTGTATGTGTTGCCGAGCTCTCTCCAGAAACGTGTTGGCTCCCTGCCGTGTGGGATTACAAAGCTGCATGTTAAACGTTATTAGCGTTAAACACACAGGAAAGTGGGGTGTGTGTGTGTGTGTGCGTGCGTGCACAGAAAAGTGGGGATCCTGTGCCAATGGCAGTGAGGACTCGCTCATTAACAGGCTTAGAGTTGGCAGGACCGCCTGGCAGACGGCTGAAACCTCAGCTGAGTTCGAAGAGACACCATGTAAGAGACTGCGTGTGAGAGACTGCGTGTGAGAGACGGCGTGTGGGAGACGGCGTGTGAGAGACGGCGTGTGGGAGACGGCGTGTGAGAGACGGCGTGTGAGAGACTGCGTGTTAGAGACGGCGTGTGAGAGACGGCGCGTGAGAGACTGCGTGTGAGAGACGGCGTGTGGGAGACGGCGTGTGAGAGACGGCGTGTGGGAGACGGCGTGTGAGAGACGGCGTGTGAGAGACGGCGTGTGAGAGACTGCGTGTGAGAGACGGCGTGTGAGAGACTGCGTGTGAGAGACGGCGTGTGAGAGACGGCGTGTGAGAGACGGCGTGTGAGAGACGGCGTGTGAGAGACTGCGTGTGAGAGACGGCGTGTGAGAGACTGCGTGTGAGAGACGGCGTGTGAGAGACTGCGTGTGAGAGACGGCGTGTGAGAGACGGCGTGTGAGAGACTGCGTGTGAGAGACGGCGTGTGAGAGACGGCGTGTGTCTCTTTAAGATTTATCAATCTTTGATGCAGCAGGTGTTTCTTACATCTTTATTATAGAGCCAATTTGGTTTTATCTTTGAGACTTGTAGCTTGCAGGCAGCTCTTTCTTTAGAAACTCAAGTATTGCAAAATTATGGTTAATGAGATGTAAACCATCTTTGCAGACATTTTCTGAACCAAAAATTATTACAGCAAGATTTTATATAACCTTTGCAGTGTGTGGTTGAAGTGATTGGGATATCTCCACTGGACATGAACTCCATTAAGCTTCAATTCTCAGGGTAAAACTGTAGATGAGCTGAGTGGCAGCTGGTTGCAGTTTTCAGTGCCCAGGGTAACAGCTTGTTGCGTGACACACAGTTCTGTATGCTTGCATGGCCATTCACTGAAGAATTTTGTACCAGTCATTTGGCACTTAATTTGTCATCTCTAATAGCAGGCACTGTCCATCTGCCACGCTGTCTCTTTCCCTGCCTCTAGAAGAACAGCAATCTCATCCAGCGCTCTAGTCTCTGTAGTGAGCAGTTTGTCAGCCCTGTGAATTTATCGCTCAATTATATCAAGTCATCGATTTCTCTCACCATAACTTGCTTAAAACAGAAAGCGTTGTTTTAGAGGTGTGACAATGTACATACGTCTTACCAGCCAAATCTATGCGCTGAACAGTTTATAAAAACCCTGCTGGGCATGTGTGAGTATGCATGTATGTGTGCAGGCATGTGTGTTTGTATGTGTGTGTGTAGGTGTGTGGGTATTTGTGTGTGTGTGTGTGTGTGTGTGTGTGTGTGTGTGTGTGTGTGTGTGTGTGTGTGTATGTGTGTGCATGTTGGTGTGTGTGTGTGTGTGTGTTTTGTGTGTACGTGTGTGCATGTCGGTGTGTGTGTGTGTGTGTGTGTGTGTGTTTTGTGTGTACGTGTGTGCATGTCGGTGTGTGTGTGTGTGTGTGTGTGTGTGTGTGTGTGCGTGTGTGCATATGTGCTTGTGTGTGTGTTTGGCTGAGGATGGGGGTGGGTAAGGCTGTACATGCTTGTGTGTGTGTTTGGCTGAGGATGGGGGTGGGTAAGGTTGTACATGCTTGTGTGTGTGTTTGGCTGAGGATGGGGGTGGGTAAGGCTGTACATGCTTGTGTGTGTGTTTGGCTGAGGATGGGGGTGGGTAAGGCTGTACATGCTTGTGTGTGTGTTTGGCTGAGGATGGGGGTGGGTAAGGCTGTACATGCTTGTGTGTGTGTTTGGCTGAGGATGGGGGTGGGTAAGGCTGTACATGCTTGTGTGTGTGTTTGGCTGAGGATGGGGGTGGGTAAGGCTGTACATGCTTGTGTGTGTGTTTGGCTGAGGATGGGGGTGGGTAAGGCTGTACATGCTTGTGTGTGTGTTTGGCTGAGGATGGGGGTGGGTAAGGCTGTACATGCTTGTGTGTGTGTTTGGCTGAGGATGGGGGTGGGTAAGGCTGTACATGCTTGTGTGTGTGTTTGGCTGAGGATGGGGGTGGGTAAGGCTGTACATGCTTGTGTGTGTGTTTGGCTGAGGATGGGGGTGGGTAAGGCTGTACATGCTTGTGTGTGTGTTTGGCTGAGGATGGGGGTGGGTAAGGTTGTACATGCTTGTTTTCTCTCTGTGATCTCTGCTCCAAACGCACAGACTGTTTATTGCAATGAGCGTCACGAAGTGTGACTGGAGGGAGCGAATGTGAAGCTCTCTCCTCCTCTTCCAAACAAACGAAGGACGGTGAGCGGCTCTCTCCTCCTCTCCCAAACAAACGGGGGACGGTGAGCGGCTCTCTCCTCCTCTCCCAAACAAACGGGGGACGGTGAGCGGCTCTGCTCCCCTACGGAGCTGGCAGAGAGGGGACGGTTTCTAGCGAGTGTTGGGGGAAGCTGGGGAGTCTCCGAGCCGCATGAACTTAAAGTGAACAGAGTGGCTCAGATGATAAAGCTCAAAGCGGAGACGCACAAGCTCCTCTCTCCCTGCCGCGCGCGCTCTGGGATTCTGTCACGCTTTTCTCAGAAGACTGGAAATCGCGCAGGCACTGCGTGAGCGGATCCTCGCTGGAGAAGATGTGGACCAGTATTCTGAGCAGAGGTGAGCGTTCCTGCTGATTACTTCATTTCAGATTCAGATTCAGCGATCTCTGGCTCTTCGGCTCTCTGGTGCTCCGATGAGCATTGCACTGCCCTATAGATGAGCGGGGCTTTTTCTCTTAGAGAGCTCTAATGCATTCAGTGCACTTCTGAAAAATACAGTGGTCTCATTAAGAATTCCTCTTAGCTTTGATGCATGTAGTTCAGCTCCTCAATAATTCAGGCACTAAATTAAACTGTTGAGTTTTGCCGTTTTCACCCTTTGTGTGTGCTGCTTAACTTGCCACTGTGAAACTAAAGTGAAATTTATTTATGCCACAATAAGCACAAGTGCCATGGACAGCATGTCTGCGAGTGTTTTTTCCCCCCAATGGGATGTAGTGCCTGTACACAGACAGTTGAATCCTCAGTCCCAGACTCCGGACCTCCAGAGTGGAACAACCTGGGCTCACAGGGCTCCGCCGCGTCATCGCTAACACTCTCCCTAGGTACAGGTGTCCCCAACTTCAGGAGGGCATGTTTGGACAAATCTATTTTTAGCGGCATGGCGGATTTCACAGCGTGAAAGAGGTGGCTGAGTTTTTCTCCTTCTCTGGAGGTGTGTGTGCAGCTATTTTAAGGGACATTATCTGAAATTCGCTCCCTGGACATTTCTTGAATTGTGTGTTCCCGCGTGCGATTGTGTAACTAGAACCGCTGTGTTTGTGTTTGGTTGTGTAGAACAGAACCCCTCCAAAGTGATCTTCTGCGGATCTATAGAACTATAGAAACAAGAATTGTAAGGGATTAAGTTCTGGGGGGTTGTCTTTCCCTCAGTCACTGAGCAGAGAGCTAGCCCAGGCGCTTGGAAATGAGAAAAAGTAGTTTTTCATTTTCGCTAATCTGTCTCTAGTCCCCAGCCGCTGTCTCAATCCAAGCATGAAATTAAATTTGTACCCAGCACGTGCTCTTCCTGTTTGGTGTCACTTTTTCATGGTAATGATCCATTTTTGGTTGACTGCCAAGCGTTTGTCTTTATCTGGTGCTGCCGTGAATGTTCTCTAAGCTTTCCCTCTGAGGTAAAAACTCTTAATTACACCCACATCAGAGAGCCTACTAGAATGGCTAAGGACCGTTTTTATAATCACTCTTGATACTCTGAAACACTTGTACCTTTTTGCCCATTCCTAATCCACCATAATATTGTGTTTTTGCATTCAAATAAGAAAGACACCGTGTGTGTGTGTGTGTGTGTGTGTGTGTGTGTGTGTGTGTGTGTGTGTGTGTGTGTGTGTGTGTGTGTGTGTGTGTGTGTGTGTGTGTGTGTGTGTGTGTGTGTGTGTGTGTGTGTGTGTGCATGCTTGTGTGATACGTATTATGCAATATATATTAGGTGGTTGATGGTTCTTCTGTAGTATAAGTGGGTCCAGTAGTTAGTGTATGTGTTTTGACACACTGGCTTTAATAGCTTTCCTTGAGTTCCTCTCCTACGATTCTGAGTAGACCACATGGGCAGAATGCAGTAATCCCTGCCACTGCTGCTCACTAACGCTTCATCCCTTTAGGGGAGATTGTCCACCCATACCCTTTCACCAGGCCAGGGGCTCGTCCGCTAAAGTGCTGACAGCGCCGAGTTGTTAGCGGCGTGTTGTTAGCGGTGCTCTTCAGCTCAACACTGTTCATTCAGTCTGCTTGCAGTTTGTAGAAAATGTAGATCCCTGACCTTTAAACATCATTCTTTCATAGAATTCTTGGTCACACTTTAAACAAAGTCTCCATATGAAGGCTTTATATAGCATACAGTCAAGCCGGAAAGTCTGCACACCCCTTTCACCTTCTCCACGTTTTATTATGTCAGCTCTTTCCACAGATGTTCAATTGGATTCAGGTCTGGGCTCTGGCTGGGCCACTCAAGGACATGCACAGACTTTCTCCGAAGCCACTCCTTTGTTCTCTTGGCTGTGTGCTTCGGGTCGTTGTCATGTTGGAAGGTAAACCTTCGCCCCAGTCTGAGGTCCAGAGCGCTCTGGAGCAGGTTTTCTTCAAGGATCTCGGTGTACTTAGCTGCATTCATCTTTCCCTCTATCGGGACTAGTCGCCCTGTTCCCGCTGCTGAAAAACATCCCCACATCATGATGCTGCCACCGCCATGCTTCACTGTAGGGATGGTATTAGCCAGGTGATGAGCGGTGCCTGGTTTCCTCCTGACGTGACGCTTGGTATTCAGGCCAAAAAGTTACATTTTGGTTTCATCAGACCAGAGAATCTTGATTCTCATGGTTTGAGAGTCCTCTAGGTGCCTTTTGGCAAACTCCAAGCGGGCTGTAATGTGCCTTTTACTAAGGAGGGGCTTCCGTCTGGCCACTCTACCATAAAGGCCTGATTGGTGGAGTGCTGCCTGGATGGTTGATCTTCTGAAAGGTTCTCCCATCTCCACAAGGATACGCTGGAGCTCTGTCAGAGTGACCCTTGGGTTCCTGCTCACCTCCCTGGCTAAGGCCCGTCTTCCCCGATTGCTCAGTTTGGCCGGGCGGCCAGGTCTAGGAAGATTCTTGGTTGTTCCAAACTTCTTCCATTTACGAATGATGGTGGCCACTGTGCTCTTTGGGACCTGTAAAGCTGCAGAGATTTTTCCGTACCCTTCTCCAGATCTATGCCTTGACACAATCCTGTTTCTGAGGTCTGCAGATAATTCCTTTGACCCCATGGCTTGGAGTTTGCTCTGACATGCACTGTCAACTGTGGGACCTTATATAGGTAGGTGTTGGCAATCCCCAATCATGTCCAATCAATTGAATTTATCACAGGTGGACTCCAATTAAGTTGTAGAAACATCTCAAGCAGTATCAGTGGAAACAAAATGCACCTCAGCTCACTTTTGGGTGTCATATCAAAGGGTGTATGATATTTTACATCTTGATTTTTAATAAATTAGCACAAATGTCTAAAAACCTGTTTTCACTTTGTCATTATGGGCTATTTTGAGACAAAAAATGAACTCAATCTATTGTAGAATATGTCTGTAACGTAATAAAATGTGGAGAAGGTGAAAGGAGTGTGCAGACTTTCTGGCTTGACTGTATTTTACGTCACAGTGATTGCATTTTATGACATATATGCAGTTATATGTGTTAATTGTGAGTGTTTGTTTAATAAGGTATGTCATGTTTGTAGTGTTGTTTTTCACTGTAGTGGCCTGTTTGGAAAATATCGGGCTTTGTGTGGTTAAAATGTTGATTCCCGGTAGTTTACTACTTACCAGATGATTCTTAAGGTTTTTGTTTTTTTTGTAGGCCGAAATGATTTTGTATTCTTGGAGCAGGTCTGTGTTTTGCAGAATCCTAGCCAGGTTCTGTTTAATTTTCCCGTTCGCTATTTCGCTGAATGTCGAGTAAGTGGTGATAAGCAGAATGATTTTTCTAGTGTCCTGTTGTTTTGTAGCCAAGAAGGTTTTCCGAATCTGTCTGAGGAAAGATCTGGAATACCCCCTTGGTTTTAATGCATTGAAGAGGGTTTTGGTAGCCTCCTCGAAGTCTTTAATTTGTGTGCAGATTCTGTTGAACCTTAGCATTTGGGATTTAATCAGGCCTCTGAATGTATGTTTTTCGGGTGGAGACTGTCCTTGTGTAAGAGTGCTTGTGTGTCTGTGTCTTTAAAGAAAACTTTTGTGTCTAATGTGTGTGTTTGGGGAAATGAGGGCCCCTTGTATGTGGTAGTGTCCAAAAAATCAATATGTTCATAGTGTGTGGTGTGTTTAATTGTGATAGATGTATGATGCGTGTTGAGGATCTGTATGAAGTGTTTGAAATCTTCTGAGCTATGTGTCCATGTTCCCCAAATGTCATCTAAATACCTAAAATAATTAGTGGGAAGTTTGGGACATTTTTCAAAAACAGTCTCCTCCCAATGCGCCATCCCTGCTAGAAAAAACATTAAAAACCATCAGACAATTCCTAATGGTTTTAATGGAACATTTAATGGAATGTTTTTGTGTTGGATTCTGCTGGTTTCTGATAGTCTTTATTGGTAATCCAGTGACTTCTAATGGTCATCTGGTGGTGCTCTGTTGGACTCTAATGGTATCTGTGGGGATTCTGATGGTCTCTAATGGTCTGTAATGGTAACCTGATGGGAGACCAAAACCAAGATGTCCCATGTAAATGTTGGCATAAGCCGGTGAAAATCTTTGCTCATAGCTGTGCCGCTGGTCTGTAAGAAGAATTTTTTGTTGAATTCAAAATAATTTTTGGTGAGGCTTATCTCCAGTAATTGCAGGAGGATCGTATCTGGTCACTGTTAATCCCACTGCTGTGTTTATGTTGGTGTATAAAGATAGACTATCTATGTCTATGGTGAACAGGATGGCTTCTTCTGGTATTCTGGTGTTTTTATAGGCCTGGGGTTAGGGTTGGGGGTGGGGGTTGGTTGTGGGGGTAGGTCTGGGTTAGGTCTTATGTAGGAGGCTAGGGTTACAGTTAGGGCAGGGTTAGGGTTGTGCAGTGGGACACGGATGTCTTTCTGTCTTTTGTATAGTTCCAGTATATGCTTCATTGCTTCACCAACTCAGACATAATCATCGGTCTGGTCTTGTATCGGAGAAATACATGTTGTTTTTGTAGAGTTAACATATATTATGTGTGTTGATACATAGTTGGCCGTTATATGGAGTGGTGCAACACTTTTGTATTTTACCTTAAACCAATACAAAGGTTTCTGTGTTTTTATTACTTTTCATTTTCATGTCAAATCCTCCCACATTTTTCTCTTGTTAAGAACATCTGCTGAGTGATTAATTGTAATTTACTGTAATCATTCATTCAGTAGGTATTATATTCCTTGGCTAGTGTCTATTTAATGAGCCTTCTACGGGTAATTGGATTACTTTAAAAGGGTATATGCTCACTTTGGGTTGAAAGCCTGTGTTAACTTGTGCTGAAATGATTTGACAGTCAAATTATCTGCTAAATTTAATGCAATATGTATGTTTTTTTTTCCCATAGACACTGTTATGTAAACACTTGTTAAGAATCCGAGAAGGGACTGGACTCAAATGCACGACTCAGAGACAGAAATCCAATAATCCAGATAATTTATTACTTCGTATTAAACTCCAGAAGTATAAGGAGAAGCTTAGGGAAGGGATTGGATCCTGGGTTGGCGCGAACAGGGGCAGAATGGGGGTGAGGAGCAGGCAAGGGGCTGGACAGTGGCTGAATCCTGGGTAGGCGTAGCAGAGGAGGAGCTGGAAGCGGGAGACAGGGATGCATGGCGTGGAGCTAGGATGTGGCTGCAGGCAGGCAGACAAGCAGAGAAAAACAAGACTTTAAGTTTCAGCAAGACATGAACAAAACAATGAGGCGTTAGTTGCCTAGGCGAAGCAATACTTAGCGATTTAGCTTTAAGCAAGACAAAGCGTGACTATGACTAAGATACAAGACCAGACAAGACAAGAGTTTTTCCAAAAACAAAACTTAACAAAACTTAGCGAACTCGGCCCCAACGAGACTTAACGAACCCGCCCAAGACAATGAAGACCAGAGGAATATATAGGAGAGTTAATGAGTTAATGAATGCATGCAGCGTGAGAATGTATGCGAGAGTGATTGGCTGTGAAAACTGTGAAATGGCTGTGTGCAAGCAGAGAAGATCTTTCCTGAAACACACAATTGTGAGGCTCTGCATCCTACAGCTGACAGCATAGTACGAGACCTCCTCAGGAGTGAAATATTACTTCCTGAAACATTTACAATAGGCACTAATCATTTTTACAATAGACACTTATCATTTTTACAATAGACACGTATCATGTTGACTATAGAGACTTATCATGTTTACAATAGACACTTATCATGTTTACAATAGAGACCTGCCTTTGATCTGTTCCACTGCAGAATAAATTCTGTGCGTTCGCACAGGCTCTGATACTTCTCATTCTAGAGAGCTGATGCTTTTGCTCAGAGAACTATTTGGATCTGTTGAATATGAGAAATGTCTTAGAAGCACACGTGTGTCAGAGGCCTAGCTGAAGGCTAAGGCTCTGTTTTTGGGACAGTAGCGATGTGCCCTGGAGCAAGGCCCATGAAATCACCGCTCATCGGCTGTCATAACGCTCGTTCAGTCTGTGAATGAGGGTTACAATGCAATCACAACACGCCCCTCTGTATGCAGGCCCTGTCTCAAGCCTTTTTTTATGATACAATTCTGTTTCTTCAAGCTTAGCCCTGTTTGCCTCGAGATTGAGCAGTAAGTGTGCAATTGCAATACTTGTCTTCAAGTTTATAAGATCCTTAATAACAGTAACTGTAAAAGATTGTTGATCTTTTATTCTAAATATTTTATTTTTTTATTTGTTTCGGATTGCTTTGTGGCAAATGTGTGTTTGGCAAGCAAAGGCTCTTTGGGACTTTGTAAACATGAAAATGACTGTAAAAGTGAACAACTATAGTTGTCCTTTGTGAGTGCTACATCAGCTGCATGGGATCTCTTCTGAGAGTGTGTTATGACAAATGATGTCACAATGAAATTCTGCTGCCCTCAGTTCATCTTGGAACTGTTTGCCAGCTATGAAATCCAAACCCCCATGTTCATCATCTCCATCAAAGACATGCATTGGGAAAGTTACGGCAAGATTAAGCTGTCCAGAATGCGTGGCTAACTGCAACACCTGGTTTTGATTGGACTGTGTGGGAATGGGTTTGATTGGACTGTGTGGGAATGGGTTTGATTGGACTGTGTGGGAATGGGTTTGTTTGGACTGTGTGGGAATGGGTTTGTTTGGACTGTGTGGGAATGGGTTTGATTTGATCGTGTGGGAATGGGTTTGATTGGATTGTGTGGGAATGGGTTTGATTTGATCGTGTAGGAATGGTTTTGATTGTACTGTGTGGGAATGGTTTTGATTGTATTGTGTGGGAATGGGTTTGATTGGACTATGTGGGAATGGGTTTGATTGGACTGTGTGGGAATGGGTTTGATTGGACTGTGTGGGAATGGGTTTGATTGGATTGTGTGGGAATGGGTTTGATTTTATTGTGTGGGAATGGGTTTGATTGGACTGTGTGGGAATGGGTTTGATTGTCCTGTGTGGGAATGGGTTTGATTGGACTGTGTGGGAATGGGTTTGATTGAATTGTGTGGGAATGGGTTTGATTGGACTGTGGGGGAATGGGTTTGATTGGATTGTGTGGGAATGGGATTGATTTGATTGTGTGGGAATGGTTTTGATCGGACTGTGTGGGAATGGGTTTGATTGTAACCAGACTGAAGGGGCCAAATTCCCAAAACAAAGTCATACAGTGGGCTTTACATGGAGCTGCCTTCCTCCGCCCACATCCTCTCAGAGTCAGAGGGCCATGTAGCGTTTGACACCCCTGTTTTAAAAGATACGGGCCCCTAAAGCTGCTGCAGGCTGTTGACTGTGTGTCGGGCTCTGAGCTCTGTGCTATTGAGCGCAGGTATCACACAGGTACTTTACACCGCATCGCTCTGTGTGTTGGGTTCTGAGCTCTGTGCTATTGAGCGCAGGTATCACACAGGTACTTTACACCGCATCGCTCTGTGTGTTGGGTTCTGAGCTCTGTGCTATTGAGTGCAGGTATCACACAGGTACTTTACACCACATCGCTCTGTGTGTTGGGTTCTGAGCTCTGTGCTATTGAGTGCATGTATCACACAGGTTATATACTCCACACCACATCGCTCTGTGTGTTGGGTTCTGAGCTCTGTGCTATTGAGCGCAGGTATCACACAGGTTATATACTCCACACCACATCGCTCAGTGCAGTGCTACAGACATTATAGTATTACAGCAGTGGCATTTCTCCACGCTTTACGTGCCGAGCAAAGTATGTCAGCGTCAGAAACTCCACAGCGTCTGAGTCCCTGTTTTTCTTTAGTGCTGTTGCGTATTCTCTTTGACCTCCTCTCTAGATGCATCTGTCAAATTTGACTGTTGCTGCCCAGAAAACCCACAGAGACAGGATTGTTGTGGTTGAGCGTAGACTGTGAGTATTTCACAGAAGAATCTGGGAGTTTGCTCACATATTACTGCTGCAATGCTAAGCTTTAACATCCCGCCCACACACTGCTTAGATTATTTAAAAAATTGTTCTGTCCAAATTCCCTGGAAGCCGTGCTGCCCTTCAGCCTTGGGAACAGTGAGCATATTTGGAACTGAAGCTAAAGAGACTGGGTGACCTTTTGTCACTGGACTCAAATTGTGTTTGAAAGTAGTACTAACACGTGCCATTTATTTGAACGTATTGGGCTGTGTTGTTATTTGAAATGCCTTGATACTGTATCTAATGGCGCATTGGTGCCATAATAAGCTCATATCCAGGCTGCTGTTCCTGTCCTGTTCGCTCCTGTTAATCCCTGCGGGAGGTTATTTCCCCACTGAGCTTCAAACTGATCAGACGCTCAGGTTTTCTGAGGAGGGGAAATGAGCCTTTGACGGAAAGTGATTACAGCGTTGTCTGGGAATAACAACAGGTCTAGGAGGCAGGAGCAGAAAGCAGCTTCTCCCCGGCAACAGTGGTATGCGACAGGTTTCCATGGCTGCGGTCAGCAGGAGGAATGGGTTCAGATCAATTAGGGACAACTTCCCTAGACCACGTCTCTAGGAATATGTCGGGGTACAGTTAGTTTGTGTCCTAAACACAATGCTAATGCTAACCCACACTAAACGCACTGCATTAACATCGCTACAAACACTGCATGCATTGCTAATGCTAACCCACGATAAACACTATTAACGATGCTACAAACACCGCACATATTGATAATGCTAACCCATGATAAACACTATTAACGATGCTACAAACACCGCACACATTGCTAATGCTAACCCACAATAAACACTGCATTAACGACTCTACAAACACTGCACACATTGCTAATGCTAACCCACGATAAACACATGCATTAATGACGCTACAAACAATGCACACATTGCTAATGCTAACCCAGGGTAAACACTATGCATTTTCCACACCTTGCTCTTACTACTGCCAGTTGCTGAGTGTATCTTGCAGTGAGTCTCAGGAGAGAGTCCGGATGTGATGGGAATTCTCGGTTTTCCAGAGAGATTGATAGGAAATATGCCACTCAGCCCTGTAGTTCTACCCAGTTTGTGTCTGCACTCTGCAGATGGAATGGCAAACTGTTGAATTCCAATGAATTCCAGTTGGACTTATACAGGCTCATTTAAGGACAGTAATGTCCCTTTGCTTTAAGCCCTGATTTCTTGTGTGTGATTACCCCCAGGTTTTGTGCTGAAGAAACTGTACTTTTCACCAGGGTATCCTTTCCTGATAAACTGTGGGTCAGCTCTGCAGGATTCTGGCGACTCTCACAAACAGAACTGACCGTTTCGGGACCCCTGTCGATATGGAGCTTGCAAGCCACTCTCACGGCCTGGCTGCTCGTACTATTCCAGTGGATAATGCGCAATGAAGGATTTGGCTTCGTCGAATTTGGAGTGGCCTGCTTTTTCCACATCGACAGTGGTCTGGATTATCCAGCGTCACCTCATCACTCCTTTGAATGATTCATCTATCAGCGCTAAAGAGAACGTTCCGGGTTCTGCCAACTGCAGTGGAAGCCACGGTCCTGAACCCAGTCCTAATGCCTCCCTGGCTCAGCACAGTGATGGGACGGCCCAAACGTCACCACCCACCCCCCTGCCCCCCGCTGCAGGTCGTGTTACAGCAGAGCTGGTAGCAGAGAAGGAGCCATCTCACATCTCACACCTCAACCTCACGCTAGTGATCAGTCCAACCCCCCTTCCCCACCCCCCGTGTACAACGACAATAAAAATGTCTATGACCTCTGGTAATGTGAACAGGATTTAAAGTTTTGTCCATACCCATGTGACATTAAGCATCCTTATACATGCATGCACTCACTGGGGGGTCAGCCTGTCAGTTTTAAAAGGGGCTGGTGGAGGGGGGGGGGGGGGACTTCATCTGTGTTGCCTGTCAGAGCTGCATTTATTTGAAATGTGTGTGTTGTGAACTGTGGCCTTTTCTTCTCAGATATCAAAAGCAGAGGCCTGAAATGGTTACAGCCCCTATGAGCTCTGAGCACAGCTCTGCTCCGATCATAGCTGAGAAAGGTCCGCACAGCATAGAGTGCACGTGAAGGTTTCACAAAGTAAATCCAGAGCAAGGAAAGTGACTTTGGTTACTTTGTTTCGACTTACACACCATTGAGTCAAGGAACTTCATTTTAAAACATTGGGACATTTTATCGACAGATCCGCAACTCAATCCGGCTTTGAGACATACACCTCTGTTTCCGTATAAAAGGGCACACAATGCGTGATAGGTTGGTCAAGTCTGATATTTTTAGTCCACCTTTCCCTTTTTTTCAACCTCCTTTTTTTTGCTGTGTACACAATGGGTAAACCGAGGGTAATGAATTCAGTCATCCCCGGACAGATAAAATATTCCAAATCCAAACTAGAATAACGTGCACTACTGGGGCGCTCTAATGTAGCCAAACGTGTGAGAATAAGAGTGCAATCAGGATAAAGGTGGGGCGCTCTACTGTAGCCAAACGTGAGAATAAGAGTCCAATCAGGAGAAAGGTGGAGCGCTCTACTGTAAGCCAAACACGTGAGAATAAGAGTCTAATCAGGAGAAAGGTGGAGCGCTCTACTGTAAGCCAAACACGTGAGAATAAGAGTCTAATCAGGAGAAAGGTGGAGCGCTCTACTGTAAGCCAAACACGTGAGAATAAGAGTGCAATCAGGATAAAGGTGGACCGCTCTACTGTAGCCAAACATGTGAGAATAAGAGTGCAATCAGGATAAAGGTGGAGCCCTCTACTGTAGCCAAACATGTGAGAATAAGAGTGCAATCAGGAGAAAGGTGGAGCACTTTACTGTAGCCAAACATGTGAGAATAAGAGTGCAATCAGGAGAAAGGTGGGGCGCTCTACTGTAGCCAAACACGTGAGAATAAGAGTCTAATCAGGAGAAAGGTGGGGCGCTCTACTGTAGCCAAACACGTGAGAATAAGAGTGCAATCAGGATAAAGGTGGAGCGCTCTACTGTAGCCAAACACGTGAGAATAAGAGTCTAATCAGGAGAAAGGTGGAGCGCTCTACTGTAGCCAAACACGTGAGAATAAGACTGAAATCAGGAGAAAGGTGGAGCGCTTTACTGTAGCCAAACGCGTGAGAATAAGAGTGCAATCAGGAGAAAGGTGGAGCGCTCTACTGTAGCCAAACATGTGAGAATAAGAGTCCAATCAGGAGAAAGGTTGGGCACTCTACTGTAAGCCAAACACGTGAGAATAAGAGTGCAATCAGGATAAAGGTGGAGCGCTCTACTGTAGCCAAACATGTGAGAATAAGAGTGCAATCAGGAGAAAGGTGGAGTGCTCTACTGTAGCCAAACACGTGAGAATAAGAGTGCAATCAGGAGAAAGGTGGAGCGCTCTACTGTAGCCAAACACATGAGAATAAGATTCTAATCAGGATTAAGGTGGAGCGCTCTACTGTAGCCAAACACGTGAGAATAAGAGTGCAATCAGGAGAAAGGTGGAGTGCTCTACTGTAGCCAAACACGTGAGAATAAAAGTGCAATCAGGATAAAGGTGGAGTGCTTTACTGTAGCCAAACGCGTGAGAATAAGAGTGCAATCAGGAGAAAGGTGGAGCGCTCTACTGTAGCCAAACATGTGAGAATAAGAGTCCAATCAGGAGAAAGGTGGGGCGCTCTACTGTAAGCCAAACACGTGAGAATAAGAGTGCAATCAGGATAAAGGTGGAGCGCTCTACTGTAGCCAAACATGTCAGAATAAGAGTGCAATCAGGAGAAAGGTGGAGTGCTCTACTGTAGCCAAACACGTGAGAATAAGAGTGCAATCAGGAGAAAGGTGGAGCGCTCTACTGTAGCCAAACACATGAGAATAAGAGTCTAATCAGGATAAAGGTGGAGCGCTCTACTGTAGCCAAACACGTGAGAATAAGAGTGCAATCAGGAGAAAGGTGGAGCGCTCTACTGTAGCCAAACATGTGAGAATAAGAGTCCAATCAGGAGAAAGGTGGAGCGCTTTACTGTAGCCAAACGCGTGAGAATAAGAGTGCAATCAGGATAAAGGTGGAGCGCTCTAATGTAGGCAAACACGTGAGAATAAGAGTGCAATAAGGAGAAAGGTGGAGCGCTCTACTGTAGCCAAACACATGAGAATAAGAGTCTAATCAGGATAAAGGTGGAGCGCTCTACTGTAGCCAAACACGTGAGAATAAGAGTGCAATCAGGATAAAGGTGGAGCGCTTTACTGTAGCCAAACGCGTGAGAATAAGAGTGCAATCAGGAGAAAGGTGGAGCGCTCTACTGTAGCCAAACACGTGAGAATAAGAGTCTAATCAGGAGAAAGGTGGAGCGCTCTACTGTAGCCAAACACGTGAGAATAAGAGTGCAATCAGGAGAAAGGTGGAGCGCTCTACTTTAGCCAAACACGTGATAATAAGGGTCTAATCAGGAGAAAGGTGGAGCGCTCTACTGTAGCCAAACACGTGAAAATAAGAGTGCAATCAGGAGAATGGTGGGGCGCTCTACTGTAACCCAAACACGTGAGAATAAGAGTGTAATCAGGAGAAAGGTGTGGCGCTCTACTGTAGCGAAACACGTGAGAATAAGAGTCTAATCAGGAGAAAGGTGGAGCGCTCTACTGGAGCCGAACATTTTGCTGAATATGCTCACCCAGAGGTGGGGATTTAGACAAGAAATTAAGACGAGAAGCATTTTGGATGTATCACTTAACACTCCCGTATGAACGAAGAGTGCAATTTGAGTGTGTTCCTTGCATCATCTATTTTTTTATTTTGCTGTGTCTTTGAGAATGTAATGATGACAATTGACTAAGTAAGATATTAATTGATGCTGTTGAATGATTTGTTAATTGATGGTTATTTTCAGGATTGCTTTCTGCCAAAATTATTTCAATTAAGTGATGAATGCGATTGTTTGATGCGGTGATTTCTTACACTTGTGATGTTGCGTGCAGTAATTGTTGTGCATCATTCATTATGATGCAATTCGCAGTTGCACTCTGATTGTTTCGATAGAATAAATTGAATAAGAGCGTGGTCCTACATTTTCTCCTTGTGCCATTTTACAAGTTTTTCTTCAAATCCATGAACTTTCTGAATGGGATAAACTGTATTGTGTTGCCATAAAAAGCAAGGCCTCTCAAACTCAATGCATTGTGAACAAACCTGTATTGTTCCTTGTCTTGGGATTTATTCTTCTTCTTTTTATAAAACTAAAATAATAATAATCGTAATAATAATAACATTGAATGGCAACTGTCTTCACAGGACAGCCTCCCGCCATTGTATAATGTTATTGATCTCCTCTGTCCAGAGGAAGTCTATCAGTACCAGTGCTTATTGATTAAGAGACTGAACCTCCCACTGCTGTGCCACAGCTCCTGTCAGCTGTGCCTGTAACAGTGTGCATCTGCGCATTACCGCCTGCAGCCTGTTTATCTGTGTGTCTGTGCCTGTAACAGTGTGCATCTGCGCATTACCGCCTGCAGCCTGTTTATCTGTGTGTCTGTGCCTGTAACAGTGTGCAACTGTGCATTACCGCCTGCAGCCTGTTCATCTGTGTGTCTGTGCCTGTAACAGTGTGCAACTGTGCATTACCGTCTGCAGCCTGTTCATCTGTGTGTCTGTGCCTGTAACAGTGTGCAACTGTGCATTACCACCTGCAGCCTGTTCATCTGTGTGTCTGTGCCTGTGACAGTGTGCAACTGTGCATTACCACCTGCAGCCTGTTCTTTATCATCTGTGCGGCTGTGCCTGTAACAGTGTGCAACTGTGCATTACCGTCTGCAGCCTGTACTTTATCTGTGCGTCTGTGCCTGTAACAGTGTGCAACTGTGCATTACCGCCAGCAGCCTGTTCTGTACACACACACGCACTCACTCCACACACACACATACACGTTACTGCTGCTGTCTCATTCAGTTTTTATTTATTTATCTATTTATTTACACTGTCTTCTACATAATGCATAGTGCACTTTACGACTCGCAGCACTCGGTCACTTTAGGATACACATACTGTGGAATGTAGCTTGCTGACCTGTTTATATCTATTTGTCTGTTTATACTGTTTTTTACAATGCATAGTGCACTTTATGACCTGCGGTACTAGTCACTTTAAAATGACTGCTATCTGCTCTTTGCACAATACTGTGCATATAACTTATATAGGCCTATAGATATATATATATTTTTAAATACTTTTTAATTTTTAATTCTTGCTCGAGGAAGGAGGATAAGCAAAGTAAGAATTTCATTGTATGGTGTAACCGTTGTGTTTTACTGTGCATATGACAATAAAACTCTTGAACTTGAACTTTATCATCTGTGCGGCTGTGCCTGTAACAGTGTGCAACTGTGCATTACCACCTGCAGCCTGTTCTTTATCATCTGTGTGTCTGTGCCTGTAACAGTGTGCAACTGTGCATTACCACCTGCAGCCTGTTCTTTATCATTTGTGTGTCTGTGCCTGTAACAGTGTGGACTGTGCATTACCGCCTGCAGCCTGTTCATCTGTGTGTCTGTGCCTATAACAGTGTGCAACTGTGCATTACCGCCTGCAGCCTGTTCATCTGTGCGGCTGTGCCTGTAACAGTGTGCAACTGTGCATTACCGCCTGCAGCCTGTTCTTTATCATCTGTGTGTCTGTTCCTGTAACAGTGTGCAACTGTGCATTACAGCCTGCAGGTTGTTCATCTGTGTGTCTGTGCCTGTAACAGTGTGCAACTGTGCATTACCGCCTGCAGCCTGTTCTTTACCATCTGTGTGTCAGTGCCTGTAACAGTGTGCAACTGCATTACCACCTGCAGCCTGTTCTTTATCATCTGTGTGTCTGTGCCTGTAACAGTGTGCAACTGTGCATTACCGCCTGCAGCCTGTTCTTTACCATCTGTGTGTCTGTGCCTGTAACAGTGTGCAACTGTGCATTACCGCCTGCAGCCTGTACTTTATCTGTGTGGCTGTGCCTGTAACAGTGTGCAACTGTGCATTACCGTCTGCAGCCTGTACTTTATCATCTGTGTGGTGCAAAGTGCTCTGAAACTGCTCTGATTTAGAGTAGGGTGGACCCAGCTTCCTCATGTTCTCATAAGATATTAAATATGATATTTCAAAAAATGACACTGAAATGTCCTGCTGCATCCTTTGAGCAAGCTGATTAACTGCAATGTCCCATATGAACTTATAGTATGCTTTTTTAAAGATTTTTTAATAAGCAAGTAATAAGCATGAGTCATAAGCATGTTTGAGTAATAAGTACTGAGCATGCTTGCTCTCCAAAAATATTTTTTTGATCATTTATTGCTTTTGTAGGTAAAAACACAATCACAAGTAGCTCACAGTAAGACATCCATTCTCCACTTTGTTTTGTTTACTGGTCTGCTACCACAGCGGAGCAGTGGGTTTGATGGTGAAAGTGCACATTATGTAGGTCATAACTCTGTATTGATTTGGTTTGAATAGTGTAGTATAATGGGCAGAGACCTGGGCTCGTAACTCTGAGTTTGCAGGTTCCATTCCCCAGTGGGGCACTGCTGTTGTGCTGTTGAGCTAAATGTACTTAACCTGGCTTGCTTCAGTAATAACCAGCTGTATAAATGGGTTGTTTGTAAAAATATGAGCTGCGTAATTCGCTTTGGATAAGAGCGTCTGCTAAATGCTGAAGTGTAATAAAATCAAATATTGCTAGAAGTAACAGATCTCATGCTCTGTGTATAACAGTTTATAGTAATATAGCAGTCGATGCAGATCTTGTTCAGGCAGAGATTTATGCTGATGCGTTCAGCATTTGTTTAGAGGTTGTCACATTATGTAAACCTCCCAATAAGGATTTTGGGAAGCCCGATTTCTCACTGTAGATTTCTGCGCTGGTTTTTTTTGATACGGCTGCAGTTTGTTCTTAATTCTGGATTGTTCTCATTGCCCCCCTATTTGAGGAGGAAGTGCATCTGCTTTCACTTTTATCTTTTTTCACTTTTAATGCTTGAATTTTAAAAGACTTCATTATGCGCTGTGCAAAATCAAAAAAATCGAAGACTGTGTTAATTCATCTCACGTTTAGGATTTTGTCACATTTTGTCATATGAACCACGTTTCTGCTACATTGCGAGACAACAAATCTGTGATATTCTACTATGTATATATATATATATACAGTAAAGCCGGAAAGTCTGCACACCCCTTTCACCTTCTCCATGTTTTATTATGTTACAGACATATTCTACAATAGATTGAGTTCATTTTTTGTCTCAAAATTCAACACAAAATAGCCCATAATTACAAAGTGAAAACAGGTTTTTAGACATTTGTGCTAATTTGTTAAAAATCTAAATGTAAAATATCATATGTACACCCAAAAGTGAGCTGAGGTGCATTTTGTTTCCACTGATACTGCTTGAGATGTTTCTACAATTTAATTGGAGTCCACCTGTGATAAATTCAATTGATTGGACATGATTGGGGATTGCCAACACCTGCCTATATAAGGTCCCACAGTTGACAGTGCATGTCAGAGCAAACTCCAAGCCATGGGGTCAAAGGAATTATCTGCAGACCTCAGAAACAGGATTGTGTCAAGGCATAGATCTTGAAGGTACGGAAAAATCGACGAGCACAGTGGCCACCATCATTCCTAAATGGAAGAAGTTTGGAACCACCAAGAATCTTCCTAGACCTGGCAGCCCGGCCAAACTGAGCAATTGGGGAGGACAGGCCTTGGTCAGGGATGTGAGCAGGAACCCGAGGGTCACTCTGACAGAGCTCCAGCGTATCCTTGTGGAGATGGGAGAACCTTTCAGAAGATCAACCATCCAGGCAGCACTCCACCAATCAGGCCTTTATGGTAGAGTGGCCAGACGGAAGCCCCTCCTTAGTAAAAGGCACATTACAGCCCGCTTGGAGTTTGCCAAAAGGCACCTAGAGGACTCTCAAACCATGAGAATCAAGATTCTCTGGTCTGATGAAACCAAAATGTAACTTTTTGGCCTGAATACCAAGCGTCACGTCAGGAGGAAACCAGGCACCGCTCATCACCTGGCTAATACCATCCCTACAGTGAAGCATGGCGGTGGCAGCATCATGATGTGGGGATGTTTTTCAGCAGCGGGAACAGGGCGACTAGTCCCGATAGAGGGAAAGATGAATGCAGCTAAGTACACCGAGATCCTTGAAGAAAACCTGCTCCAGAGCGCTCTGGACCTCAGACTGGGGCGAAGGTTTACCTTCCAACATGACAACGACCCGAAGCACACAGCCAAGAGAACAAAGGAGTGGCTTCGGAGAAAGTCTGTGCATGTCCTTGAGTGGCCCAGCCAGAGCCCAGACCTGAATCCAATTGAACATCTGTGGAAAGAGCTGAAAATGGCTGTGTACCGACGCTCCCCATCCAACCTGACAGAGCTTGCAAGGATATGCCAAGAGGAATGGGCAAAAATGTCCAGAAACAAGTGTGCCAAGCTCATGGCTTCTTTCCCAAGACGCCTTGAAGCTGTAATCGCTGCCAAAGGTGCAGCAACCAAGTATTAGGCTAAGGGTGTGTACAGATATGTAACCCCTAAATAGCCTATTTTTGTCAGTAAAATAAAATTGCATATTTTCTAAAAACCTGTTTTCACTTATTGTCATTATTGGCTATTGTGTGTAGATGTTTGAGGCAAAAAATGAACTCAATCTATTGTAGTATAAGTCTAACGTAATAAAACGTGGAGAAGGTGAAAGGGGTGTGCAGACTTTCCGGCTTGACTATATATATATATATATATATACTGTATATACACACATATACACATACATACTGCATGTGGTAAGCTTTAATTTTCTGATCATGTACTGCAAAATAAATACTATGCTGACATATCATTCATTTTAATAGGTGATAGGTGGCATTAACAGACCAATATATATTTTAATGCACAATAGGATATATTGGAAGGTCCTGTTATTGTGTCATTCACCCGGTGCCAGAAGATTCGTATGTCGTGTTGTAATGTGTCGGTGTGCACTTGCTACATTTTGAGACTGTTAATCCATCTCCTTGGCAACTATACTTAGCAGAGCAATTTTAAATCCTGGATTACAGGCACCTGTCTGTTCTGTTTATATGCGCACAGTGGACACATTTGTAATTGACTCCTGAATGGACGTCAGAGAGTGGACAATGGCGGGCCTGTTTAATGGTCATTCCTGTGGTCAGCCACTCAACACCTGGGATAAAGAAAGTTGCTTACCATTCGATTTGATTCTGATGGACTCATAATTAGCCATAGTGGTAATAGGTTAGGCTCAGTTCAGTGGGATCTGCATGTGGTGTAACATCCACACACAAGAAGCTGAGCCCTATTTTTACGTCAAGAACTTTCACAAGGTGAACAAAATATTAAATGGCGTTAAGTACGCCACACTCGGCTTGTCTGTCATATGGAAGGTAAGCTCAGGACGTTACTGTGCACCACACACTTCCACAAGTCATTTTTAAACAGCGTTATTTATTGCCAAGCGGATCAGTGTAATTTATTTATAATTATGGCTGGGCTCAGAGAAAGGCTATAGCGATATTCTGCCGGTAATGCGGGCGATCTCTATAGAGAGCTGTGACCCCAGTCTTCTGGGATGTAATTGGACAGGGCTGTAAACTCCTGTCTCTGAAATACAGCATAATGACGGTGGTGTCTCTGCAATATAAATCGCAGGCATCACTGCAGGAAAAGAGGAGCGATAATCAGGCAGATTTTTCGATTATTAGCTGGCTGATTGATGGATGGCTCATTTGTATCACTTGTATCAAAGGCACAATGACAGCGGACGCTGCAAATATACTTTCTCTGAATGTTCTTTCAGCAGAGCAGGCTGCTAGTGTTGAGAGAAGTATCATCACCGGCTAAGCTCTGGTAGTACATTGGACAACCTGTCGCCAAACAGGGACCTGCCAAATACCTGTAGTATTAGACACAAGTGAAGGACCAGCCAGTGAGAAAGAGCACACCACAAGGCTTCGTAATGTTAGTAAGCCTGATGTTGTCTTCGCTTTTGGTAAATTAAGTTCTAGGTTTTTACTAATACTGTGGGTTGTGGCTTGACTGAGGTCAACAGAGTTTAAGCTCCCTGTCTCTGCTCTGTAATGTTTGTAATATTATGCATGCAGACGGTCACTTCTTAAGACTGAGCGACCTGTTTCCTCTCCTAGTGTTAGTAAGACTTTATCATCAACAGACATTGACTGTTAGTAGGACTGGTATTGACTGTTAGAAGGACTGGTATTGACTGTTAGTAGGACTGGTGTTGACTGTTAGTAGGACTGGTATTGACTGTTACTAGGACTGGTATTGACTGATAGTACATTACAGGCATTTAGCAGATGCTCTTACACAATTTATTTTTTATTTTTTTTACATATTATCCATTTATACAGCTGGATATATACTGAAGCGATTCAGGTTAAGTGCCTTGCTCAAGGGCACAACGGCAGTGTCCTACCTGGCAATCGAACCTGCTACCTTTCGGTTATAAGGCAAGTTTCTTAACCATTATACCACACTGCCGCCCTGGTATTGATTGTTAGGACTGGTATTGACTGTTAGTAGGACTGGTATTGACTGTTAGTAGGACTAGTATTGACTCGTATCCGGACTGGTATTAACTGTTAGTAGGACTGGTATTGACTGTTAGTAGGACTAGTATTGGCTGTTATTAGGACTGGTATTGACTGTTAGTAGGACTGGTATTGAATGTTAGTAGGACTTGTACTGACTGTTAGTAGGACTGGTATTGACTGTTAGTAGGGCTGGTATTGACTGTTAGTAGGACTGGTATTGTCTGTTAGTAGTACTGGTATTGAATGTTAGTAGGACTGGTATTGACTGTTAGTAGGACTATTATTGACTGTTATTAGGACTGGTATTGACTGTTAGTAGTATTGGAATTGACTTAGTAGGACTCGTATTGACCGTTAGTAGGACTGGTATTGACTTGATAGTAGGACTGGTATTGACTGTTAGTAGGACTGGTGACTGTTAGTAGGACTGGTATTGACTGTTAGTAGGACTATTATTGACTGTTAGTAGGACTGGTATTGACTGTTAGTAGTATTGCAATTGACTTAGTAGGACTGGTATTGACTGTTAGTATGACTGGTACTGACTGTTAGTAGGACTGGTATTGACTCTTAGTAGGATGAGTATTGACTGTTATTCGAACTGGTATTGACTGGGATTCGTAGGACTGGCAACATTACAGATCCCCATGACCAAACACAGACACACACAATTTTGGGTGTGTTTGTAGTGATCATATGTCTGTATGTCACAAGTGTTCCAATGCAGTAATGAGGTTAATGTGGCTTAATTGCATTTGCCCTGAGAGACATGTTTACAGAGGGTGACATCACGAGAACCTGGTTGGTGACCTGACAGCCCTGGGGTTTTCCCACCACAGCTGTATCACACACAGTTTCTACAGGGTCACTAAAACAAGCCCTGGGGCTTTACCACCACTACTGTAACACACATTTTCTACAGGGTCACTAAAACAACACATCAGATTAGCTTCTCTAGGTCGGCCTACGATGTGGAAGGGCCCTGCAAACTGAGCCTAGCTCAGAGTTCCACGTCCCGGCCCTGTCCGTCCGTCAAACTGTGCCGTGCAGCTGTGCTGCTCTTATTAGCGCTGCACAGCACGCTGAAGATGACGGACCACGGCCGCGATGCTCCAGAGTTACACCAGCCGCATTCCTTCTGTCTGAGTCAGAGTCAGGTGCACCGTGAGTAAAGCATTATTTCACACTTCTCAGCTATGAGGAGAAGACTATCGGTTTGACCACTCCCCCCAACCCCCCCCCCCCCCCCCCCCCCCAGGAGCACGTTGGAGTGACCTAGTTTCCTCGAAGCTGGGCTTAGCCCCGCCCTGTTGGGGTACAGCAGGAGCACGTTGGGGTGACCTAATTCACCGAGGCTGGGCTTAGCCCCGCCATGTTGGGGTACAGCAGGAGCACATTGGGGTGACCTAGTTCCCCGAGGCTGGGCTTAGCCTCGCCGTGTTGGGGTACAGCAGGAACAGGTTGGGGTGACTTAGTTCCCCGAGGCTGGTCTTAGCTCGTACAGCAGCCACGGCAACCACACTCTGCTCCCTCCGAGCGGGTCTCTCCTAGCGCACGTCTCTCCTAGCGTGCGTCTCTCCAGCGCGAGCCGCGAGCGTGCTGCCGGGCAGACAGCTCCTGCGTTTGGTGGAGATAAGTGGCGTCTGACTTCTCAGCCCAATCATAGCCCCTTGGAACATGCTTCTGGGTGAGCGCCGGCTTACCTGTGTCAGGATTTATTTCCTTTTTTTCATTTGCATGCCAGCTGCCATCACGTGTTGTATGTGATTCAAAACAGTGTCTGAGTGTGTAGATATAGTTTGTATACATGTGTTTACAGAGTGGCTCTAGTTAAAGAAAGGACTGTCCTAATCTGAGGGCAACTTTGAATGTTTAAAGGTGTGTGCTTTGGTTAGTTTAGTTAGTCCCGGGTCTCTTTTACAAATGCCTATGTTCTAATGTTCTACACATGCCTATGTTCTATCCTTATGTAAGGACAAAGCCTCGATGTTGGCGCATATTTAGGAAAGAAAAGGAATGTGATTAGCAGCAATAATTCTGAAAAGTGATGATCATTTACTGTGTAACTTAGCTTTTTAGATCAATGACAGAAATGTCTTTAACTTGAGATGATACATTATAGAATTGGGATGTAATGTTTGTTTTTACATTAGAACAAAGGTACCAGATTTAATTAGAAAACTGCATAAATAAATCACACAATTTTATATTAGTCAAACTTATTTCTTGCATTTCTACTGAACAGATATTACAGAGGAATATGAGTGCTGTTGATAATCCTGTATTATGAAATCATGGTGCAAGGACTGCTATCAGATGGGTTACTAAGTGACTCACTGCAACACCCAGGTCGAGTTAATCCATTAATTCTGTAGAGCCCTCTCTCTCTCTCTCTCTCCCTCTGGAGCCACTTTCTGTTCACTTAGTGAGAAAATTTGTACGGTATTGAAAAACAGAAGCTGGTCCTGAAATAGCACACTGATGGAATTAGTGAAGACTGGGTTCTGGGTAACTACAGCCAGGCATAGCACTGGGGTTGTGGTACTACAGACAGGAATAACACTGGGGTTCTGGTACTACAGACAGGCATAGCACTGGGGTTGTGGTACTACAGACAGGAATAACACTGGGGTTCTGGTACTACAGACAGGCATAACCCCTGGGTTCTGGTACTACAGACAGGCAAAGCACTGGGGTTGTGGTACTACAGACAGGAATAACACTGGGGTTCTGGTACTGGTACTACAGACAGGCATAGCACTGGGGTTGTGGTACTACAGTCAGGCATAGCACTGGGGTTGTGGTACTACAGACAGGCATAGCACTGGGGTTGTGGTACTACAGACAGACATAACACTGGGGTTCTGGTACTACAGACAGGCATAGCACTGGGGTTATGGTACTACAGACAGGCATAGCACTGGGGTTGTGGTACTACAGACAGGCATAGCACTGGGGTTCTGAGGGACTACAGACAGGCATAACACTGGGATTCTGGTATTACAGACAGGCATAGCACTGGGGTTCTGAGGGACTACAGACAGGCATAACACTGGGGTTCTGGTACTACAGACAGGCATAACACTGGGATTCTGGTATTACAGACAGGCATAACACTGGGATTCTGGTATTACAGACAGGCATAGCACTGGGGTTCTGGTACTACAGACAGACATAGCATTGGGGTTCTGGTACTACAGACAGACATAGCACTGGGGTTGTGGTACTACAGACAGACATAGCACTGGGGTTCTGGTACTACAGACAGATGTAGTACTGGGGTTCTGGTACTACAGACAGGCATAGCACTGGGGTTGTGGTACTACAGACAGGCATAGCACTGGGGTTCTGGTACTACAGACAGGCATAGCACTGGGGTTCTGGTACTACAGACAGACATAGCACTGGGGTTCTGGTACTACAGACAGGCATAGCACTGGGGTTCTGGTACTACAGACAGGCATAACACTGGGGTTCTGGTACTGGTACTACAGACAGGCATAGCACTGGGGTTGTGGTACTACAGACAGGCATAGCACTGGGGTTGTGGTACTACAGACAGGCATAGCACTGGGGTTCTGGTACTACAGACAGGCATAGCACTGGGGTTCTGGTACTACAGACAGGCATAGCGCTGGGGTTCTGGTACTACAGACAGGCATAGCACTGGGGTTGTGGTACTACAGACAGGCATAGCACTGGGGTTCTGGTACTACCGACAGACATAGCACTGGGGTTCTGGTACTACAGACAGGCATAGCACTGGGGTTCTGGTACTACAGACAGGCATAGCACTGGGGTTCTGGTACTACAGACAGGCATAGCACTGGGGTTCTGGTACTACAGACAGGCATAGCACTGGGGTTCTGGTACTACAGACAGGCATAGCACTGGGGTTCTGGTACTACAGACAGGCATAGCACTGGGGTTCTGGTACTACAGACAGACATAGCACTGGGGTTCTGGTACTACAGACAGGCATAGCACTGGGGTTCTGGTACTACAGACAGGCATAACACTGGGGTTCTGGTACTGGTACTACAGACAGGCATAGCACTGGGGTTGTGGTACTACAGACAGGCATAGCACTGGGGTTGTGGTACTACAGACAGGCATAGCACTGGGGTTGTGGTACTACAGACAGACATAACACTGGGGTTCTGGTACTACAGACAGGCATAGCACTGGGGTTATGGTACTACAGACAGGCATAGCACTGGGGTTGTGGTACTACAGACAGGCATAGCACTGGGGTTCTGAGGGACTACAGACAGGCATAACACTGGGATTCTGGTATTACAGACAGGCATAGCACTGGGGTTCTGAGGGACTACAGACAGGCATAACACTGGGGTTCTGGTACTACAGACAGGCATAACACTGGGATTCTGGTATTACAGACAGGCATAACACTGGGATTCTGGTATTACAGACAGGCATAGCACTGGGGTTCTGGTACTACAGACAGACATAGCATTGGGGTTCTGGTACTACAGACAGACATAGCACTGGGGTTGTGGTACTACAGACAGACATAGCACTGGGGTTCGGGTACTACAGACAGATGTAGTACTGGGGTTCTGGTACTACAGACAGGCATAGCACTGGGGTTGTGGTACTACAGACAGGCATAGCACTGGGGTTCTGGTACTACAGACAGGCATAGCACTGGGGTTCTGGTACTACAGACAGACATAGCACTGGGGTTCTGGTACTACAGACAGGCATAGCACTGGGGTTCTGGTACTACAGACAGACATAGCACTGGGGTTCTGGTACTACAGACAGGCATAGCACTGGGGTTCTGGTACTACAGACAGGCATAGCACTGGGGTTCTGGTACTACAGACAGGCATAGCACTGGGGTTGTGGTACTACAGACAGGCATAGCACTGGGGTTCTGGTACTACAGACAGGCATAGCACTGGGGTTGTGGTACTACAGACAGGCATAGCACTGGGGTTCTGGTACTACAGACAGGCATATCACTGGGGTTCTGGTACTACAGACAGGCATAGCACTGGGGTTCTGGTACTACAGACAGGCATAACACTGGGGTTCTGGTACTACAGACAGGCATAGCACTGGGGTTCTGGTACTACAGACAGGCATAGCACTGGGGTTCTGAGGGACTACAGACAGGCATAACACTGGGGTTCTGGTACTACAGACAGGCATAGCACTGGGGTTCTGGTACTACAGACAGGCATAGCACTGGGGTTCTGGTACTACAGACAGGCATAGCACTGGGGTTCTGGTACTACAGACAGACATAGCACTGGGGTTCTGGTACTACAGACAGGCATAGCACTGGGGTTCTGGTACTACAGACAGGCATAACACTGGGGTTCTGGTACTGGTACTACAGACAGGCATAGCACTGGGGTTGTGGTACTACAGACAGGCATAGCACTGGGGTTGTGGTACTACAGACAGGCATAGCACTGGGGTTGTGGTACTACAGACAGACATAACACTGGGGTTCTGGTACTACAGACAGGCATAGCACTGGGGTTATGGTACTACAGACAGGCATAGCACTGGGGTTGTGGTACTACAGACAGGCATAGCACTGGGGTTCTGAGGGACTACAGACAGGCATAACACTGGGATTCTGGTATTACAGACAGGCATAGCACTGGGGTTCTGAGGGACTACAGACAGGCATAACACTGGGGTTCTGGTACTACAGACAGGCATAACACTGGGATTCTGGTATTACAGACAGGCATAACACTGGGATTCTGGTATTACAGACAGGCATAGCACTGGGGTTCTGGTACTACAGACAGACATAGCATTGGGGTTCTGGTACTACAGACAGACATAGCACTGGGGTTGTGGTACTACAGACAGACATAGCACTGGGGTTCTGGTACTACAGACAGATGTAGTACTGGGGTTCTGGTACTACAGACAGGCATAGCACTGGGGTTGTGGTACTACAGACAGGCATAGCACTGGGGTTCTGGTACTACAGACAGGCATAGCACTGGGGTTCTGGTACTACAGACAGACATAGCACTGGGGTTCTGGTACTACAGACAGGCATAGCACTGGGGTTCTGGTACTACAGACAGACATAGCACTGGGGTTCTGGTACTACAGACAGGCATAGCACTGGGGTTCTGGTACTACAGACAGGCATAGCACTGGGGTTCTGGTACTACAGACAGGCATAGCACTGGGGTTGTGGTACTACAGACAGGCATAGCACTGGGGTTCTGGTACTACAGACAGGCATAGCACTGGGGTTGTGGTACTACAGACAGGCATAGCACTGGGGTTCTGGTACTACAGACAGGCATATCACTGGGGTTCTGGTACTACAGACAGGCATAGCACTGGGGTTCTGGTACTACAGACAGGCATAACACTGGGGTTCTGGTACTACAGACAGGCATAGCACTGGGGTTCTGGTACTACAGACAGGCATAGCACTGGGGTTCTGAGGGACTACAGACAGGCATAACACTGGGGTTCTGGTATTACAGACAGGCATAGCACTGGGGTTCTGGTACTACAGACAGACATAGCATTGGGGTTCTGGTACTACAGACAGGCATAACACTGGGATTCTGGTATTACAGACAGGCATAACACTGGGATTCTGGTATTACAGACAGGCATAACACTGGGGTTCTGGTATTACAGACAGGCATAACACTGGGATTCTGGTATTACAGACAGGCATAACACTGGGGTTCTGGTACTACAGACAGACATAGCATTGGGGTTCTGGTACTACAGACAGACATAGCACTGGGGTTGTGGTACTACAGACAGATGTAGTACTGGGGTTCTGGTACTACAGACAGGCATAGCACTGGGGTTGTGGTACTACAGACAGGCATAGCACTGGGGTTCTGGTACTACAGACAGGCATATCACTGGGGTTCTGGTACTACAGACAGGCATAGCACTGGGGTTCTGGTACTACAGACAGGCATAGCACTGGGGTTCTGGTACTACAGACAGGCATAGCACTGGGGTTCTGGTACTACAGACAGGCATAACACTGGGGTTCTGGTACTACAGACAGGCATAGCACTGGGGTTCTGGTACTACAGACAGGCATAGCACTGGGGTTCTGAGGGACTACAGACAGGCATAACACTGGGGTTCTGGTATTACAGACAGGCATAACACTGGGGTTCTGGTATTACAGACAGGCATAGCACTGGGGTTCTGGTACTACAGACAGACATAGCATTGGGGTTCTGGTACTACAGACAGGCATAACACTGGGATTCTGGTATTACAGACAGGCATAACACTGGGATTCTGGTATTACAGACAGGCATAACACTGGGGTTCTGGTATTACAGACAGGCATAGCACTGGGGTTCTGGTACTACAGACAGACATAGCATTGGGGTTCTGGTACTACAGACAGACATAGCACTGGGGTTCTGGTACTACAGACAGATGTAGTACTGGGGTTCTGGTACTACAGACAGGCATAGCACTGGGGTTGTGGTACTACAGACAGGCATAGCACTGGGGTTGTGGTACTACAGACAGGCATAGCACTGGGGTTCTGGTACTACCGACAGACATAGCACTGGGGTTCTGGTACTACAGACAGGCATAGCACTGGGGTTCTGGTACTACAGACAGGCATAGCACTGGGGTTCTGGTACTACAGACAGGCATAGCACTGGGGTTCTGGTACTACAGACAGGCATAGCACTGGGGTTCTGGTACTACAGACAGGCATAGCACTGGGGTTCTGGTACTACAGACAGGCATATCACTGGGGTTCTGGTACTACAGACAGGCATAGCACTGGGGTTCTGGTACTACAGACAGGCATATCACTGGGGTTGTGGGTACTACAGACAGGCATAGCACTGGGGTTGTGGTACTACAGACAGGCATAGCACTGGGGTTGTGGTACTACAGACAGGCATAGCACTGGGGTTGTGGTACTACAGACAGGCATAGCACTGGGGTTGTGGTACTACAGACAGGCATAGCACTGGGGTTGTGGTACTACAGACAGGCATAGCACTGGGTGCCAGCGGGTGATGGACATGTCTCCAGCTGTGGAATACTAAATTGATATGCTAATCTGGTCGCTTCATTCTAGTCACTCTTAATTTTCTTCATTAAAGTTTAATATTTAATTTGCTGCCGTTATTCAAGCAGGTAATCATTTGCATAATCAGGTTTAATCATTTCAGTGTACATCTTATCAAATATTAAGGCCTACAGGTTGAACGTATTTTATTCTACAAGGAGGGAAGTGATTCATAATTGATAGCGAAAGAAAGAGCACAAACAGTGAACATATCTGTCCTCCTTTGTTATGTGCCCTAGTGAGTTATGAATTTATTAATGAGTGTGGAATATAAATAAGGTCTGTCTATCTGCACAGTGTTATACTTTGTTATACTTTTCCCCCGATCAATCCTAGGACTCCTCTTTTCTCTTAAATTATGATATTTTTATTGTTTACACCAGGGGTGCACAGCACTGGTCCTGTGCAGCTCTGTTTATGGAAGGCTACTGTTGCTGGGTTTTGTTCTAACCAGTTACTCAGACTTAGCTGTGTACTCCAGCACTGGTTACCTCCTGTATCAGACTACAGTTATATAAACAGCTGTGTACTCCAGTGCTGGTTATCTCCTGTATCAGACCACAGTTATATAAACAGCTGTGTACTCCAGTGCTGGTTATCTCCTGTATCACACCACAGTTATATATACAGCTGTGTACTCCAGCACTGGTTACCTCCTGTATCAGACTGCAGTTATATACACAGCTGTGTACTCCAGCGCTGGTTACCTCCTGTATCAGACCGCAGTTATATAAACAGCTGTGTTCTCCAGCGCTGGTTATCTCCTGTATCAGACCACAGTTATATATGCAGCTGTGTACTCCAGCACTGGTTACCCCCTGTATCAGACCACAGTTATATAAACAGCTGTGTACTCCAGCGCTGGTTACCTCCTGTATCAGACCGCAGTTATATAAACAGCTGTGTACTCCAGCGCTGGTTACCCCCTGTATCAGACCACAGTTATATATACAGCTGTGTACTCCAGCACTGGTTATCTCCTGTATCAGACCACAGTTATATATACAGCTGTGTACACCAGCACTGGTTACCTCCTGTATCAGGACTGCAGTTATATACACATCTGTGTACTCCAGCGCTGGTTACCTCCTGTATCAGACCGCAGTTATATAAACAGCTGTGTACTCCATCTCCTGTATCAGACCACAGTTATATATGCAGCTGTGTACTCCAGCACTGGTTACCCCCTGTATCAGACCACAGTTATATAAACAGCTGTGTACTCCAGCGCTGGTTACCTCCTGTATCAGACCGCAGTTATATAAACAGCTGTGTACTCCAGCGCTGGTTACCCCCTGTATCAGACCACAGTTATATATACAGCTGTGTACTCCAGCACTGGTTATCTCCTGTATCAGACCACAGTTATATATACAGCTGTGTACACCAGCACTGGTTACCTCCTGTATCAGACTGCAGTTATATACACATCTGTGTACTCCAGCGCTGGTTACCTCCTGTATCAGACCGCAGTTATATAAACAGCTGTGTACTCCAGCGCTGGTTACCCCCTGTATCAGACCACAGTTATATATACAGCTGTGTACTCCAGCACTGGTTATCTCCTGTATCAGACCACAGTTATATATACAGCTGTGTACTCCAGCACTGGTTACCTCCTGTATCAGACTGCAGTTATATAAACAGCTGTGTACTCCAGCGCTGGTTACCTCCTGTATCAGACTGCAGTTATATAAACAGCTGTGTACTCCAGCGCTGGTTACCTCCTGTATCAGACCGCAGTTATATAAACAGCTGTGTACTCCAGCGCTGGTTATCTCCTGTATCAGACCACAGTTATATATACAGCTGTGTACTCCAGCACTGGTTACCCCCTGTATCAGACCACAGTTATATAAACAGCTGTGTACTCCAGCGCTGGTTACCTCCTGTATCAGACCGCAGTTATATACACAGCTGTGTACTCCAGCGCTGGTTACCTCCTGTATCAGACCACAGTTATATACACAGCTGTGTACTCCAGCGCTGGTTACCTCCTGTATCAGACCGCAGTTATATAAACAGCTGTGTACTCCAGCGCTGGTTACCTCCTGTATCAGACCGCAGTTATATACACAGCTGTGTACTCCAGCGCTGGTTACCTCCTGTATCAGACTGCGGTTTTATTTAGGATACATGTGCATCCTGCTGTAGCTGTTAAAAAAAAGTTTAGTGAGATTGAACAAATTAAATAATTTAGTGAGAGGTTGGCATGAAATCGTGAACTGGAGCAGCCGTCCTTAAGCACTCCTTAAGTACCGCAAGTTATTCCCGGTCCCCGTGCAATCCATGGCTCCCGTGAAATAAAAAGTAACAATCCGGCGGGAAGCAGAGGATGAGCCGAATATGGATGCAGGGCGAGGGGAAGAGCACCCGTGCAGTCTAGCCGGCGAGCGATGTGGCATGGCCACACAGAGCCCGCTCGAGCAGAACGACCCAGCGTCCACGGTGCCGACCACACGGCTTACTCTCTAATCCCATTCAGCACGGGTGAAATAACACAAGATCGATACAGGCCGGCAAATGATCGAATTCCTCTCCTCCGAGCCCCACAACTATAATTACCTGCTTGGGCAAGTCGGGCTCCAGGATTCAGCATGGCTGCTATTGACCTACATTTGCTATATTAAAGAACGCCAGATCCAGTGCAACTCCAGGGTGGAGAGAGGCACACGTTTTCGTCAAAATCCTGCGGCTGGAGCCTTTGAGAGGTTTCCATTGCATCTGTCCCTGCTGTTGATTTCCAGCTCATTTCCTCTGGTTAGGCTTCAGCATAACAACCGTCAAGATCAGCCATTTTAGGTCAGTCCGTATTACTCTGGATATTACACAAATATGGAGGATCTCACTGGCTGCTGCTGGTGTTATCTGAGTGAAAAATGTTAGGCCTAAATGACATCTCTGACATCAGAAACACTGTCATGTTTTTCTGATTATTTTGCCCTGAAAAATGAAATTTTGGAAGACTGCATGGTAGGCATCCAAAGTTCACCATTAGGCTTTTATTTAATTAGGTGTGAAAGCCAATGCCTGTCATAGTATTCAACAAGGATTCTGGCAATATTTGACCCTTTCTAGATGAGTTATCATTTTAACATGACTCCTTCTACATGGTACACATTATCTTCCATCAGTCCTGGTGATATGACATGAGATATGATTTAAAGCGGTGGTGTTTTCGCTGTAAATGGTTATGCGTATAGTTCCCATAACCATTCATTGCCGTAATGTTAAATAACATCTGGTGAAATAATTTCATTGCAGGCTCTTATAAGCCCCTGAGGATTTTTTAAAACATTGCACCATAGCTAAGAGCTGTGTTTAAGTCTAACTATTATCTTCCTTCAAAAAAGCCAGCATGTGGTTCTGAAGAGGGCGGCTAGGGCAACTTCTGCCTTGGTGGAGAGGGGCTGTTATTTCACCAGTTAAGGCCCACTTCCACTGGGGAAAAACACTGTTAAAAAATTACAAAATTTTTAACCGTGTCAGTTTTTCTATGAGCCTCTGCAAAGAGGACCCTGTTCCTCCTATTCCTTTGTCTCCATGGAAACTATAGAACTGGAAAAATCAGGGATTTGCACAGATGTGCTCCCATGCGAATGCAATTAATGGCCAAAAACACAGACTGAAAAGCCCAAAGTCTCAAGGGTTTTAGCAGCAGTCTTGCTTGTTTTAAAACCTTTACTTGAGTTTGCACATATGGTTTCACAGCACGTTCATTTATTACGTCCCAAGGGCTGAGTTTTCGAGGATTAGATAATGCATTCTCAATGCTGTGTTTATATGCACTGGTCCTGTAATGTTGTGTTTTCGTGCTATGAACTCGATAAGCCTGACACATCACCCTACTGGGAACCAAGAGGAGGAGAGGGGTGATTTTACACTGTTTTTTTGTTTTTTTTTTACTTCTTTCTTGCAACAGATGTTTTACATTTTTGCCAGTGACAACTATCTTCATATACTTTCTATAACAGTGAATGACTTTTAATCTTTGTGATTTTGTTTATGACTGCATGTTTTATTGGTTTGACTTTTTGTATTACGTGGTTTGGTTCCTTGCAGTGCTTTTGATGTCTTAGAACCATATATAACAACATATTTGTTATCTTTTAATGGTGACAGGATATCAGCACATTACCTTGTTAGCTTGTTTGTGCATTGTTCATCTGTTTACTTGGATCAATGTTACACTGTATATCACTTCTGTATTCTGATAACCTCTTGGATCAATGTTATATATCACTTCTGTATTCTGATAACCTCTTGGATCAATGTTATACAATGTTTATACAAAGACACAAATATGCTTGCACAAAGAAAAGTCAAACCTGGCTTTCAAACTGGGAATCACATGGAAATACAATTAGAAACTGTGCACCCCTACAGCACGGCAACAACTACGACAAACTACAATATAGTAAGCGCTGCTTACAACCTGAAACAAATGCCACAATGCTACTTAAAAATGAGCTTCAGCATGGCAGCAAAGCTGACAACGTGCATGAAGTTAGCCAAAGAGTACAAAAGACCCAGTCACAGGGAAAAATCAACCAACCTTGAGCTAGAGAACGCCACAAATACATATGCTCTCTGGAGAATCCACAACAGGTGTCCTGTAATTTACAATCGAGACTCAGGTGAGCTGAAGAAAACGTTAGCACAGGAAACAATCAGAAGGGCGCCCTTGTGAGGCCAAACGGGGACATAACATGCACACTCACACGCATGCACACACATTACATTACATTACATTACATTACAGGCATTTAGCAGACGTTGGTTGCGGGTACTTATCCAGAGCGACTTACACAACTTCTACACAACTTCTACACAACTTTTTATTACATTTATCCATTCATACAGCTGGATACTGAAGCAATTCAGGTTAAGTACCTTGCTCAAGGATACAATGGCAGTGTCTTTCAATTACAATTCCAGTTCCTTAACCATTATACTACTCTGACGCACACACACACACAGACACACACACACCTCCCAGACCCTTATATCCCATAGAAGCGTGTGTACCAGCATCAGTCACTTTTCAATCTAAAGGCACCTCCGATGGCTGCTGTACAGACTGCCCTCCCAGTGCCAGTATTGCATGCTGTGTGTCTGTATTCTCATAGAAACCTTGGCTAACATGGAAACAGTTTAAAAATAATGACAAAACTGCAGTCATGTAAAAAATATGAAACTCAGAACTGAAGCACTATTGTTGATATTGTGCCATGATGTTAGTGTAACAAAGCTCTTTTGGTGATATGTATCTATTTCAAATACTGTTTTTTTTAATGGTGTCTCACATTACGTTTTCCCAGAAATCCAAAATAGCGTTCAGCCTGCAGGATTCTCTGTGACCTTTATAAAGCAAGATTGTCAGCGTGTGTTCCAAGCCCTAAATGAAGTTGGGTAAAATTGCCAACAGTTTAATAAGAATGATTATCCAGGATCAAACAGTAATGTGTTGTGAGCAGATGCTCGTGGGCCCAGTGTGCTGCTCTGAGCTGGGAGCTCCACGCATTACAGACATGATGCTGCAAAGCCCAAATGCTGAATGCTCGGTCCTAAATCTGTGCATCTCCTCACACCGCACACGGGCGCGTACACACGTCACCTCGCTCCACACACAGGCACGTACACCATCTCCTCACACCACACACAGGCACGTACACCATCTCCTCACACCACACACAGGCACGTACACCATCTCCTCACACCACACACAGGCACGTACACCATCTCCTCACACCGCACACGGGCGCGTACACACGTCACCTCGCTCCACACCTAGGCACGTACACCATCTCCTCACACCACACACAGGCACGTACACCATCTCCTCACACCACACACAGGCACGTACACCATCTCCTCACACCGCACATGGGCGTGTACACACGTCACCTCGCTCCACACACAGGCACGTACACCATCTCCTCACACCGCACACGGGCGCGTACACACGTCACCTCGCTCCATACACAGGCACGTACACCATCTCCTCACACCGCACAAGGGTGTGTACACGCGTCACCTCGCTCCACACACAGGCACGTACACCAAATCCCCTCACACCGCATAAGGGTGTGTACAAGTCAAACGCGAACCTTGTGATGGACAGACAGACTGTCCGTGGCCGATTCTGTTATGTCATGCGTTTCTCGAACGGGAATCGGTTTCGCTGCCCTAAATGAAGTTGGGTAAAATTGCCAACAGTTTAATAAGAATGATTATCCAGGATCAAACAGTAATGTGTTGTGAGCAGATGCTCGTGGGCCCCAGTGTGCTGCTCTGAGCTGGGAGCTCCACGCATTACAGACATGATGCTGCAAAGCCCAAATGCTGAATGCTCGGTCCTAAACCTGTGCATCTCCTCACACCGCACACGGGCGCGTACACACGTCACCTCGCTCCACACACAGGCACGTACACCATCTCCTCACACCACACACAGGCACGTACACCATCTCCTCACACCACACACAGGCACGTACACCATCTCCTCACACCACACACAGGCACGTACACCATCTCCTCACACTGCACACGGGCGCGTACACACGTCACCTCGCTCCACACCTAGGCACGTACACCATCTCCTCACACCACACACAGGCACGTACACCATCTCCTCACACCACACACAGGCACGTACACCATCTCCTCACACCACACACAGGCACGTACACCATCTCCTCACACCGCACATGGGCGCGTACACGCGTCACCTCGCTCCACACACAGGCACGTACACCATCTCCTCACACCGCACAAGGGTGTGTACACCATCTCCTCACACCGCATACAGGCACGTACACCATCTCCTCACACCAAACACGGGCGCGTACACGCGTCACCTCGCTCCACACCCAGGCACGTACACCATCTCCTCACACCGCACAAGGGTGTGTACACCATCTCCTCACACCAAACACGGGCGCGTACACGCGTCACCTCGCTCCACACATAGGCACGTACACCATCTCCTCACACCGCACACGGGTGCGTACACCATCTCCTCACACCGCACAAGGGTGTGTACACCATCTCCTCACACTGCATACAGGCACGTACACCATCTCCTCACACCACACACGGGCGCGTACACACGTCACCTCGCTCCACACCCAGGCACGTACACCATCTCCTCACACCGCACACGGGTGCGTACACCATCTCCTCACACCGCACAAGGGTGTGTACACCATCTCCTCACACCGCATACAGGCACGTACACCATCTCCTCACACCACACACGGGCGCGTACACGCGTCACCTCGCTCCACACACAGGCACGTACACCATCTCCTCACACCGCACAAGGGTGTGCACAAGTCAAACGCGAACCTTGTGATGGACAGACAGACTGTCCGTGGCCGATTCTGTTATGTCATGCGTTTCTCGAACGGGAATCGGTTTCGCTGCCACAATGACGCGCGTTTACGACTCGCAGTAATTTAATCTCGCCGTGCAGTCAGGTGATATTAATGGAAGGGAATGAACCACTTTCTCAAATTGTGTGTAAGAGATATAGAATGGCCCCCTTCTGTAGCCGACTCCTGCATCTGCATTTAAATTGAATTTTGTGTTTTATTAGATTTTCTGAGAACAGCAGTTGTATGTGAGCGGGTGTGTGTGTGTGGACATCATAATGGCTGCTTCACAGTAAGCCCTTTCAGAAGTCCATTCCACTGGAATTATCAGCATGCTTTAGGGAGGGAGGCAGTCTCATTAGGATTGAGAGTGGTAGGACTTGAGGACTAATGTTTGAGATCTTGTAAGACGGAGAATGTGTTTTAAGCTTCCTTTTTCACCAGGATCAACAGATTTCAATGACTCATGGGTCAAGGATTAAGCGTCTTCCTGGTTTTGATTGACACTCAAACTCAATCCCTGCAAAGAATCCCTGCACAGAATATTGGTGTGACAGGTGGGTGTGTATGCACATGCGCTATTGTTTTTCCGATACCAAATCTTTTACTTTGATATCTATACCAGATCGATACCAGGGTAAACCACTGATAAATCTCATAAAAATAAATGTAAACTTAAAGCTGGAGTAGGCAAGATTAGAAAAATATTGGGGAACAGTCATGCTTAGTTGGTAGCAATCATAGAAAGAACTGCTGTGAGATAAATCCAGCACCACACACTGTGTTTATACCCTCAAATTCTGTATACTAAAACCAGGGATTCAGCCAGAATTCTTGTTTTCAGAACAAAGTGGCTCATGACGTGAACCAATCAAAGTGATAGGCCGGTTCACATCATGAACCAATCAACAATGAGTTTGATCTTGCGTGTTCAAAACAGTACAGCTATGTTGAGAGTTTCACCCGCTCCTGCATCACCGAATGAGACTAGGACCTTGCAAGTTTATATATCTGGGGTCTTTATAAAATTCTCTAGCTATATAATTCAGCTAGCCACCACTGTCAATTGTAGTGCTTCAGTAAAACTGGCTCGCTGAAAGATTATATCCTTTATTTTCTCATTTATTTATCAGTTATGAATAAAATGTCCAGCAGAGTAACAAATTGAGGCTAGTTGTATCAGGTAACTGTAAGTCTGAGATAGAGGGTAGCTTTGTTCAAAAATTTACATCTAAAATGAAATATTTTGCTAAAGTTAGCTATCAGGATTGCACACTTTAGACTGGTGAACTTTAGACTAGCAAAACCATCACTTTTACTGAACTCTCTTTGACTCTTCATTGTTTTACCTGGACTCAATAGCACAGCACTTGTTAAACCATTGAAATACCTTAAACTACACTTGTCGTGTCTATCTGTTAGTCACACCTGTCGGGATTTGAAGTCCCTGAAGAGATTGGGGTGGTTGTCGGACAGATGCTTTTCTAGGTTGTAGGTAGGGCTGCAACTAACGACAATTTTGATAGTCGATTAATCTATCGATTATTGAAACGAATAATCGACTATTCGGATTATGAATCGCACAATTACTCAATGGCCCTTATTTAGCGATCAGCTTTTAAATTTAGTTTGAGGTTGTTTTAGGCATGTGCTATCTAACAATGAAGACAATAAAGGTGAATACTTAATTCAAAAATACGTCTTTTAATGAACTTTGCTGCTGATACAAAAGATAAATAAAAATTCCAATACCCATTTTTTCTGTCAAAATTTAAAACCAAGGACAGGCAAAGTAGCAGCAATAAAATATAACAAAACTACAGCGGTTTTCCCTTAATAAAAGCATATTTCTGGCATCAATACAACATACATTTTAAATGTATAGTGCGGCTGCAGTACAAAAAACTTATTACTGGACTATCATATTAGGCCAACAGTAGTGGTGTAACGGACCGTAGTTGACCCCCCCCCCCCCCCCCCCCCTCAAACAAACAAACAAACCCATAAATCGTTCGAATCAATTCGAATGCAATGCACATTGGGCATGCACGCATAGACAGTAGAATTTATTGCCATTTAGAAAGTATCAAATTCTCCGGTGTTCTCTAAACTTGTGCACTCGACAGCAACACATTCTCCGTAAACGTCGCCATGATGACAATGATGCAATGTTTAAGATTGTAAAGTTAAGGGCACATTTGGAATGTGAACTGGATCATTGTGAATAATAGGTTATTATTTGCTACTGTATGTTCAACGCCATTAACAATTCATTGATCAAGACAAAATGTGTTTTAAAATAGAATACGTTACAGCTCATAAGTGAAGTAACATGGCTTTTAACATTAACATTACCTAACGTAATGTTAACGTGCCTCCTCTTCAGATGCTCCAGCAAAATTGATGTGCTCCCATGCCAGGCAAGGTCGGCTTTGCAGTTCACAGCCTTTTTGGTGTTACTTCCCCCTAAAACACCGTTTTACTTACAATATTTTAAATAATTTTTTTTAATTAATTTTTTTTAATTTTATTATTTAATCAAACAAAACATAATACATATCATAATAACATTACATTCAAAACATACCAAATACACTTGTTCTCACACAAAAAAAAGAATTAGATAACATAAAATATCAATCAAAAAAGTAAAATATAAATAATAATACAGAAATGGAAAACTTAAACAGGGAAGGGGGTGGGGGGGGAGGCTGTTAAGGATCCGGGTAGGGACTGGACTCAAATGCACGACTCAGAGACAGAAATACAATAATGCTCGCGGGGAGCGTTTATTACTTTGCCAAAAACTCTGGAAGTATAGGGAGAAAAGGGAGAGGGGCTGAATCCTGGGTTGGCGAGAATGGGGGCAGAGCGGGAGCGGGGAGCAGGCAAAGGGGCTGGACAGTGGCTGAATCCTGGGTTGGCGTAGCAGAGGGAGAGCGGGATGCGGGAGACAGGGATGCGTGGCGTGGAACAGGCAGGAGGCTGCAGGCTGGCGGGTAAAGCAGAATATCAGACAAAGCATTCATTTCAGCAAGACAATACAAGACTGTGAAGCGTTAGTTCAGCAAGACAAAGCTAGACTGTGACTCAGATTCCAAAACTAGACAAGACCAGAGTTACACAAACAAGACTTAACGAACTGGCACCAGACAAAGAACAACGGGAGAATATATAGTGAAGTCAATGAGCTAATGAGTGATTGCAGCGTGAGAATGTATGCGAGAGCGATTGAGCGGAGACAAAGGTGTGAGGAATGCAAACGGGGAAAGGAATGTGATAGGCAGAGCAATAGCAAGGGTTAAATAGGCGAAACAAGCAGGGAAACCACACCCAGCCTGCACAACAAGGAAGACAGAAAGGGAAACGTAAAAACAAGACAAGAAACGTGAGGAAAAGGGGAAAACACGGAGCACAAACAGGGATGGGGACTGAGAGGGAATGGAGAGTGTAACAGAGGGGTTCGAACAGGAAGTCACAGATTACCAATTCATCCATCTATACATACACATATAAATCCGATAGATTGCCCCGATGTCGTCAAAAGAACGACCACAGAAACAACAGCAGGCTGCCAGAAACCATGACACCTGCACAGCCTGCTGTACTGCATACAGAACAATTTACTCATGTGGAACTAAACAAACCCTTCAGACGCCATTTAATTCAAAATAAACTCGGAACAGCTTGTCTCAGACAAATAGATAGCTAGCTGCTATGTGTAATTTTGCTGGCTAGCTTGCCAATGTTGCAATATAGTAATGTTAGCTATATTCATCTAATTCAGAGGGATTCGTTTTATACATAACAGTGAATTCGTACTGGTATACTGGCAAAAAATATATATGTTACCTTACACCACTCAGCATCACTGAGACAAGACCGCAAAAACATATTTGGGCTAGGACCTGCTGCACGGAGAAACTCCTGAATAACCTAGACATAACTAACCAAAAACTGTATGAAAGAGACTGTAAAGTAAAAAGAAGAACAGCAGCAGTTACGTAATGAATTGTGCTTTGCTAAACAGAATGTAGCTAGCTACGCTACAAGGTAAAAACACTGCACCATCTTGGTTTGATAATTACGCTTGGTTGCCTCCTCCTCTTACGCGTAGCCCGATCTACCTGACTGTCGAATGCTTTGTGTTGAATGAGGGCTTGTCTGAAAGATAAGAGTCTTGGCTATTGGCTGGAATATTTGACAGACAGTTTTAAAACCCAATGGAAAGCAAATAATACTCGCAATAGGTTTGAAAATGATTCTACCCTGTTATATTTTCATTTATATATACTGTATGTAAATGGACATATTAATTTTTGAAAAGTGCCATTTCCCAGGTAACAGGTGAAAACTGTTGAGATGTTTCAAGACGCATCTTTCTCTCTAAACTGACTGGTGTTATGAAGAAAACATAACACGTAAATAAAAGGAAATGTATCTACCCAATCAGGGGAGGGCATTTGTTATGGGTTCATTATTCATGAGATGACAGTGTTAACACACATACCACATACACACAGGCATAAACACACTGACATACGTAGATACACATGCACATACACACTGACATGTACGCACATGCATACACACGCTGGCATATATGCACCTGAATATGCATACACACACTGAGATGTAATACATGCAAACACACCGTGACACATACACACATGTACATACACTGACACATACGCACATGCACACGCACGCATGCACATACACACACATGCTCACTTGTATGTACTGTACCTATGGCAGGGTTTCTTGCATCTCAGAGCAGTGCACCAGTTATAGCAGCACTGCTTGGTGAGTTCTGGCTTTTGACTGAAGTGCACTTGATGCGCGGCTGTAATTATCTCTCAAAGCCATCCAATCCCATCCCTCTATCCACGCTAATGACCAGCACATTCTGCTTTCAGCACTTATTCGCCAACCAAGCCAGGGACAAAACGCATCACAGCCATGAGAAGGTCAGCTCTGCCAGTCTCGTCATAATCAGCAAGTATTTTCCTGTAACATCAAAGAGATGACAAGCATACATCCACGTTATGTGTGAGAGAAATATATGCCTTCTCTTTTGATTTGGCGAAAGATTTACTCTTTAACTTTGCCATTTCAGATCTGAAATATTGCCCCACAAACTTTGCTCTTCTAACAAACTGCAATGAGAAAACGCAAAAGAAATCTTGTTGTGCAAGTTTAAATGAGAGCAGTGAGACTCCGATGGCAGTTCAAAGGGACGGTTTGCATGTGTTTCTTATTGATGGTCATTACTGTAATTTAAGCCGGTGGCGGGGGGCGGGGGGGGGGGGGGGGGGGGGCAGTTAGATTCTGCAGCCACATCAGGCCCAAACCCTCAGAGGAGATCAGACACGAGTTACAGAAGGTGGCATCTTCCCCTGAAGCCTCACTTCGAGTGTGATTAGGTCCACCTGCATCTTTAGCTCAGTGGGCCAATCGTATCAGTTGTTGTGCAGAGTGGGCGGGGAGTTCCAGCATTTAGCCCCACCCCCTGCTTTAAAACACACCCTCTCCAATTATAATTGTACTGATGTGGACCTGAGAGACCCTGCAGCTGGATCATGTATGTGAGCTTGTGCAGACTGTGGTTCCTCTGCTCGTCAGCCAGATCCGTCAGCCACTCGTCACGTCAGCCACTCTGTGACAGTACAGCGTTGAGTTCTGCTTCATTTAAGAGCTGATGAGTTACTCTCCACCCATTTCTCCGCACTCTTTATCTTTTATTAAATTCATACGAGCGTTAGAAATAGATCTCCGACTTCCTTTCCTGAAGACGTTTATTTCATCTCTCTCCCTCTCTCTCTCCCTTTCTCTCTCTTTCCCTCTTTCTGTCCCTATCCTCTCGTTTTCATTGCTCTCTATTTTGAGTGTCACTTGTACATGCTGTTGAGCTGTGACCTGTGACAAAAAAACTGTGTTAAATCTGGTTTTAAATTCTAATTCTCTCTCCCTCTCCCTCTCCCATTTTCTCCCTCTCTCTCTCTCTCTCTCTCTCTCTTTCTCATTTGACAGGAAGTTTGTGTCATAGCAGTACTCTTCCCACTCTAGTGCGGACCCCTTCCCTGATGCCACAGTCTATGTTGGATGTGAAGCCCTTCATGTCATTCCCAGTGGATGGTGCATCTCCCGTCGGACTCTTTCCCAACTTCAACACAGTAAGCACAACTTCACAGGCTATTCATTGTGTACACGCTGTAATCTGGTGCTATATCAACCCATTAGCCACCTAATGACTTGTAATTTTCTCTTTGACTAGTGTGCAATGTATCAGGTCTGGAGAACAGGAATAAAGCTTTTATCCAACCATTGCATTTCTTCCCCTTGTTTGGGATGTAAGAGCCTAGCATGAAAAATTAACTGACATACATTGGCCATGAGGGTGTGAAGAACAGGAGGGAGTGTGTGTGCTGTGTATGTTTGTGTGTGCATGTGTGTGTGTGTGTGTGTGTGTGCATGTGGCATGTGTGTGTGAGCATGGGTGTGTGTGTGTTTGTGCACGCATTTGTGTGTGTATGTGTGCATGTGTGTGAGCGTGTGTGCATGTGTGTGTGTGTGTGTGTGTGTGTGTGTGTGTGTGTGTGTGTGTGTGTGTGTGTGTGTGTGTGTGTGTGTGTGTGTGTGTTTCAGGGAGAAAGAGAGAGAGGGGGTGAGAGAGAGAGAGTGTGTGTTCTCCAGTCTAAGCCCAGCAGACACAGGTTTAGTTCCAACCTCCATCTGAAGCACTGAGGCCAGTTGGGACGATTGATCGATTCTAGGCTTTATCACCCCAAAAGCAGCTTTCATGGAGGCAGTGGATTGCTGGCAGATTATAAGTGCAGGTAGATAAGGTCTGAAAGAGAAAAGAGGTCAAGGACTTTTGCTCGTTTATTAGCCCTTTGCTGCCTATGATGCTTTAACCAGCAGCATCCTGAGTAGAAGCTACCTTTAGCCACACTAGCCTTTCTGCTCCTGCCCATTCTCTTCTTTTACACTGTGCTCTTTATAACTGTTATATTCTCTACGTTTACACTGTGAGCTTTATAACTGTTATATTCTCTACGTTTACACTGTGAGCTTTATAACTGTTGTATTCTCTACTTTTACACTGTGCTCTTTATAACTGTTGTATTCTCTACTTTTACACTGTGCTCTTTATAACTGTTGTATTCTCTACTTTTACACTGTGCTCTTTATAACTGTTATATTCTCTACGGTTACACCGTGAGCTTTATAATTTTTATATTCTCCACTTTTACACTGTGCGCTTTATAACTGTTATATTTTCCACTTTTACACTGTGCGCTTTATAACTGTTATATTCTCTACTTTTACACTGTGTGCTTTATAACTGTTATATTCTCTACTTTTACACTGTGCGCTTTATAACTGTTATATTCTCTACTTTTACACTGTGCGCTTTATAACTGTTATATTCTCCACTTTTACATTCTGCGCTTTATAACTGTTATATTCTCTACTTTTACACTGTGTGCTTTATAACTGTTATATTCTCTACTTTTACACTGTGCGCTTTATAACTGTTATATTCTCTACTTTTACACTGTGCTCTTTATAACTTATATTCTCCACTTTTACACTATGTGTTTTATAACTGTTATATTCTCTACTTTTACACTGTGCGCTTTATAACTGTTATATTCTCTACTTTTACACTGTGTGTTTTATAACTGTTATATTCTCTACTTTTACACTGTGCGCTTCATAACTGTTATATTCTCTACTTTTACACTGTGCGCTTTATAACTGTTATATTCTCTACTTTTACACTGTGCGCTTTATAACTGTTATATTTTCCACTTTTACACTGTGCGCTTTATAACTGTTATATTCTCTACTTTTACACTGTGTGCTTTATAACTGTTATATTCTCTACTTTTACACTGTGCGCTTTATAACTTATATTCTCTACTTTTACACTGTGCGCTTTATAACTGTTATATTCTCCACTTTTACATTCTGCGCTTTATAACTGTTATATTCTCTACTTTTACACTGTGTGCTTTATAACTGTTATATTCTCTACTTTTACACTGTGCGCTTTATAACTGTTATATTCTCTACTTTTACACTGTGCTCTTTATAACTTATATTCTCCACTTTTACACTGTGCTGTTTATAACTTATATTCTCCACTTTTACACTGTGCTCTTTATAACTGTTATATTCTCCACATTTACACTGTGCTATTTATAACTGTTATATTCTCTACTTTTACACTGTGCTCTTTATAACTTATATTCTCCACTTTTACACTGTGCTCTTTATAACTGTTATATTCTCCACTTTTACACTGTGCGCTTTATAACTGTTATATTCTCCACTTTTACACTGTGCGCTTTATAACTGCTATATTCTCCGCTTTTACACTGTGTGCTTTATAACTGTTATATTCTCCACTTTTACACTGTGCGCTTTATAACTGTTATATTCTCTACTTTTACACTGTGCGCTTTATAATTGTAATGAAATCTGTACCTTGGAACTCGTCAGCCTGTCACGATGGTTTCTTCTCAAATGTTTCTCTTTAGCCCAACTTAGCGTAGCATGTTTCTCAACGTAAAGCACAAAACCAACAACAGCAACAAAAAAACAAAAAAACAAAAACAACCTGTTGTAACCAGAATACTCGTGTCAGTGAACTTGATGCAGTGCTCAAAGCTATGGCATTGAAAATATAACCCAGTATGCAAGTAAAGATCTGTAATGATCCTGCAACAGGATACATCTTCCTCAAATTAAGCTGGTTGCAGTTATTTGTATTTGTCTGTGAAGTTCATATGATTCTGGCCTAAATGTGTCTGATTTTCTGTCATTCTCCTGCACCCTGAAGACATTATTCAGTCATGGGTTGCTTCTTTTTTAAGATCAAGACTGCTGTATTAACAGAAAGAACCCTCACTAAAATCTAATCATAAGTTGACTAAGGCTTAATTATTAATACAAAACCCACAATAGGACCGAAAGAGAACGTTTTTCAAAGTACTGTGACGGTCGTATTGTAACGTCCTTCTGTGACCAAGGTAGGACCAAACAAGAACATTTTTCAAAGTACTGTGATGGTCATATTGTAACGTTCTTCTGTGACCAAGGTAGGACCAAAAGAGAACGTTTTTCAAAGTACTCTGACGGTCATATTGTAAAGTTCTTTTGTGACCAAGGTGGGACCAAAAGAGAACGGTTTTCAAAGTACTGTGATGGTCATATTGTAACGTTCTTCTGTGACTAAGGTAGGACCAAAAGAGAATGTTTTTTCAAAGTACTGTGATGGTCATGTTTGTAACGATATTTCGTGACCAAGGTAGGACCAAACGAGAATGTTTTTCAAAGTACTGTGATGGTCATGTTTGTAACGTTGTTCCTTGACCAAGGTAGGACCAAAAGAGAACGTTTTTCAAAGTACTGTGAAGGTCATGTTTGTAACGTTACTCCGTCACCATGGTAGGACCAAAAGAGAATGTTACAAAAGGTCATAATGAAGGTCTTCCTTTAAACGTTATGATACGACCTTCAGGAGACCTGTTTATAACATTTGAATATCCAGAACACATTGTCAGGATGTTTTCAATATAACATTAGACTTTGACCTAAAGAGAACGTTACGTAACATCCTCAGGACGTCATTTGTTTGCTGGGTAGCTACCAAGTCTGGGGTTAATGTAATCAAGGCCTTTCGCAACAATTTATCAGAGGGGCGGGTACCCCAGAAACTTCAAACAGATGCCTGTGATGGGGCGAGGTAAGGTTCAGAGAACCAAATGCGACAGATAGGGAATCTATAAGCGTACCTAGAGAGATACGCCACAAAGCGGCTAAACTGCAAAGGGAAAAGGAGAACTAAGGAATGGGAGCAAAAACTTCCCGACCTAAGTCAAAACAAATCTACCGAGTAGAAGTGAGTGTAACAAACAAAAAGTACCTCACGCTCTAAGACAAAGAGCGTAGCAGAGAGGTAGAGAAAAAATGAAAGAATAACCCAGAGTTACGCGGGTGTAAACTTAAACAGAAAGACAGTCTGTGTAAGACAGTATTTGACATCCCAGGGCACCTGAGAGAACACAACACCGGGAGGTGGAACCCTGTGATTCTGGGGAGCCGTAAAGCCAAGCATCCGGTGCCGGGATGTCTACTGGGACCATCTGATTATTTTAAGTAAATAACCTACCTGGTAAACAAAGTCGTTAAACTTGATTTGTGTGGTTTCTCTGAAATTGACATACTATCTCTGTTAACAGGTAATGAGTTGATTCATTTCCTCAGTCTGGGTTACCCCCTCAGCTGATCTAGGGAGGTTCTCTATTTAAGCTTAATGTATCACAGAGTATTGCACCCGTAGAACTATGTCTTAAATTAGATCATCTCCGCATGGCGTTTATACATGTTGAGAACGGGGGTCGCCAATATTACCTTGTTGGGTCTCTGAGCCTTATTGGATAGGCTATACCTCACAAAGTGGCCTCTTCCGCAACCTCTGAGATAAACACAGATATCTAGTCAGCCGTGAGAGGTGTACATAAACAGCCATATGTAACACCCAGTGGAACCAGCGCATCCAGTTCAGAGAACAGGCTCAAAAGTACGGGAGTCATACATAGCATAGCAATTGGATATTAATAATTAAATTGGTGTCAGATAAATGAGTATAGAATCAGCGTTGGCGGCTGACAGTCCATGTAATGCACACAGGCTGCCTTTTTGGATAAGCTGGGGTCAGCCCAGACCAGACTTAAAACGGAAGGCAAAGTGGTACTATTGTCTTTGACACGCGGTTAATTATGAGCTGATCCCGTGAATCTAAAGAGCAGTCTCACCCCGTTCGCAAGAACGGTAATATTTCATGTAGGATATCTAATATTCCCCCCCTTCTCTCTATCTCTGTCTCTCTCTCACTCTCACCCCCCCAACATCAAAGATAAGCCAGTCTTTGTCATAAATGACCCCTCCCCCCCCCCCTCCCCCATACCTTAACCCAATCAGGACAGGGATGGTCTTCCTGTGGAGGTATTTTATGAGTGTACCGCAGAAAAAGAAGTTGGTCAATTGTGGAGTTTGTTTGGAGAAGTCATCCTTTTTGGTTCCTTGTGCGTTTCCTTTTGTTCCTGTTCAGCTGGAGGGTAAATAATATTGGCAATTTTTGGCTTATCTCTCTTTTACTGATATATCCAAATTAATGTCTGGTTTAATGTCTTCCATTTTGTAAATTATAAGTAGTCAGCTTACATTCCTTAGTGAATGTATGATTGCAATTCATTATTTCAATTGACTGTTTTCGCTTAATAAAATTCTTTAATCTCAAGACCTGATTTAGACCTTGTTTTGGCTTGTTGGTTGATCCACCAGGTTACTGTTCGACTTACCTATCAAAGAATTCGGCGATTTAATTGATGATTGTCATTTTTAATAATAATTATTAAATTAAAATAACGTAAAACTTACTTTGAATGTAGGTTAAGTGATGGGTTCTAGCACGCAATATCGCCGTTTTAACAAGGGCATTGACTGTTGGAACCGCTGGATTCAGAAAATACACATTTTACCTAGTCCTCACTTACCCGACATAATTGGAGGTCCCACCGAGATAGGTTGTCCTATAGCATACTAAATTGTACTATTGAGTAAACTACGGTAAACTCTGAGACAAGTTCAAATCTTTTTTAATCGACTGGTCTTAGATTGATTGATTTTATTTTTAAAAAAAAATATATATATATATTATTATGGCATACCAGACAAAGAGAGAGATGCCTCATTTACCCTCCACTGCTGGCCTACCAGCATTCCCTGGCCAGTCAAGGTTGGATCAGCAGTGGTATCTCATGATATCAGAACGACAATATTTGATAGCCCAGTGCCCAAAATTTGCGGAACAGCTCAATGCAATGGACCAGCTGAAAGAGGAGGCACTTTACAACCTGCGGACTGAGTATTTGGACTATCTGATTTCTCCAGATAGTGATGAAACCAAGCGCAGGATTGTACAAGGGATAAGGTCGTACCTAGAGAAAAGACAACATTTTCTCTACCTCCGGCGGTCAAAGCAGGCATGGGAGGAGATAAACCAAATGTGGAAACTGGCTTGGGAAAAGCACCACTGTAAGTCAGAAGTTACTGCCAAACCAGTTTCTTCTGTGGCAGGACAGCCTGCGCTGGTAGGCGCCATTCCAGCCATAACCCAGGCACCACCCCCCACCGAGGACAATACACCACTCTCCATTGACTCATCCCCACCCCCTTCAGGCTTGGACAATTCTGTGGATTTTATCACCTCCACAGACAATGTAGCCACCCCCCTGGTGAGCCCCCCTTCCCTGGAGGAATTTGGGGGAAACAGCTCTGTGTCTTGTATCACACCAGCCACCACAGAGGATGTGACCCCACAGGAAGTGGAATCCGCTGCTGCAGTCCTCTCAACTGATCCAGGTGAGGAGACTGTCGAACCCTTGGAGGCAGAACCTGCTACTGCAGACACAGCAGCCCAGCCTGGTGAGGAGACCGTCGAACCCCTGGAGGCAGAACCTGCTACTGCAAACACAGCAGCCCAGCCTGGTGAGGAGACTGTCGAACCCCTGGAGGCAGAACCTGCTACTGCAGACGCAGCAGCCCAGCCTGGTGAGGAGACCGTTGAACCGCAGGACGCGGAACCGGCTTCTACAGACCCATCAGCCCTGCCAGGTGGAGAGGTCTACGCACCCCAGCAGGTGGAGTCAGCCCCCACAGACCAGTCCCCCCAGGCCGAGGACCCCACCCCACCCCTTGTGGACTTTTCTTCCCCTCCTGCTGCTTCCCCTCCTGCTGAATCCGGGGAACCTCTATCTGCTGCACAGACAGAAGGGGTGTGCTCTGTGGACTCTCCCACTTCCACAGTTCCTGTGATGGAGGAGATAGGGGGACTTCTGCGAAAGTCTCGCTCCCCTATCAGAGCTGTAAAGAGACCCCAGGAGAAACGGAGCAGGAAGCCAACCCCCGGCCGTTTTACGACTCCTCTGGCCCTCAAAGTCTCCGCCAGAGTGTTGTCTTGCACTCCAAAGCAAGATGAAAGCAGCCAAGTTAGAACAACAGCTTCCCCCACCCTTGTCTCTCCACCCCCGAGCCACACCTGCAAACTTCGCACACTCACGTCATCCAGGGAAAGTGCAAGAGCCCCTTTCCGACGTCAGAAGTGTTCGGAGAGCAGTGATGGACTGGATGCCTACGAGCGACGATCAGCCCAGCTGCCCAGAGAGGGAACCAAAGCCAAAACTGGCATAGACCCCTGGACAGAGATGAGACAGGCGTGGTTAAGGGGCATCCACGTGCGGAAGAAGCAAGATGACAGGATGCCTCCTGTCATCCCAGTTTACTGAACGCTGTGGCCCTCCGCAGCCAAAGGACTGCCAGTAACCACACTGGGGTTCTAGGAGGTAAAACTGGCACTCTGCCCCCCCCCCCCCCCACCACCCCCCCACATCCTTACCACCACCTTTTAACATAAGACCATGCCCATGTTTTTAAGTCGCTTTCCTAAAGTGTAGGTGCCCCCGCCAATACTGTTCCTGGACTCTTATGGACAAGTCTGCCCTATTCAGGTGATTATTTGGACTGGCAATCCCGTGGATGGTAAATCCTGTCCGTAAGGTTCCCCTGAATGGACTAAGCGCTTATAACATGCAGTGTTCCCCTCTTCACATGTTGCTGTGAGTGATAAGGCCTAAACCCTCAAGTCCCACAGTCTTCTCCTGCCACTCCCCGAAGGACCCCCAGAGGCACAAGTGCAACCGGACCTATACCCTGCCGCGGGAAGCTAGCCTAAGCGACTGCCGTCAGCAGTCCACCCAACTGGACCCGAGCTCAAGGAGCCAAAACAAATTCCGACAGGGAAAGAGGTGCTTCCCCGCCCGTCAGTAGAGAGGTCCGCACTTTTCTGCCTGTGGATCGTCCAGCTGCCTGTCACAGGAGACAGAGCCCCCCCGCACGCTGTGCAGAATTGGTAGAGACACTGTGGAATTAGCCTGCCTTTCACTCACGCAGTTACAACATTAATGGGAAAAAGCACTGCGTGTTACCCAAGGAAGTCCAGGGAACCTCTTCCCTTGCCAGTCCAGATACCCTGACACTGGAGAAGGAATTGACTGAACCAAGGTGCCATGACAGCAGTGACAAAAAATAAATAAATGTCTGCACCACACCGGATCATCACAATGGGACTAGTAAACTGGACATGGACTAATTGTTTTAAAGATGGTTAATGAACCATTAGGACAGTTGTTTTCATGCAGCTATCATTGTACAATGATATATATATTGTCCAAATGTGTGGTTGTTATGATGATGGAACGATAGGCTCTTAGCAGCTGCATGCACCTATCGTTCCAAGAGAGGGAATGACGGGATGTTGCCTAATGTCTTTTGCTCTTTCTCTCTCTCTCTCTCTCTGTCTCTCTCTCTGTCTCTCTCTCTCTCGGCCTCTCTCTGCCCCACCCCCCATCCCTACCACCACCTTTTAACCTAATACCATGCCCATGTTGTGTTTAAGTCCCTTTTATAGAGTGTAGGTGCCCCGCCAAATACTGTTCCTGGACACTTATGGACAAGTCTGCCCTATTCATGTGATTATTTAGACTGGCAATCCCGTGGACGGTAAACCCTGTCCGTAAGGTTCCCCTGCATGGACTGACAGCGTTCATAACATGCAGTGCTATCATTAATTGTTCCGCTCTTCACATGTTGCTGTGAGTGATAATGCCTAAGCCCTCAACTCCCACAGTCTTCTCCTGCCATTCCCTAAAGGACACCCACAGACACAAGTGCAAACAAGTGCAACCGGTCCCACACCCTGCCGCGGGAAGCTAGCCTAAGCAACTGCCGTCAGCAGTCCACCCAATTGGATCCAGGCTAAAGGAGCCAAAATGGATTCCGACAGGGAAAGAGGCGCTTCCCCGCCCGTCAGAAGAGAGATCCTGACTGCACTTTGCCACCTGTGGATCGTCCAGCTTCCTGTCACAGGAGACAGAGCCTATGCACGCTGTGCAGAACTGGTAGAGACACTGTGGAGTAGGTTGCATTTCACTCACGCAATTGCAACATTAATGGAAAAAGCACTGAATGTTACCCAAGTCCAGGGAACCTCTTGTCCCTTGCCAGTTTAGATTCCCCGGACACTGGAGAAGGAAGAGACTGAACCAGGGTGTCATAACAGCAGCGACACAAAAGAGTGTCTAATAGAGATATGACTCCGCACCACACTGGATCATCGTGGGACATCAGTGTGTCCATATATCTGCTGGCCAGCAGATCACAAAGGGACTATTAAACTGGGCATGGACTAAATGTTTTAAAAATGGTTGGTGAACCATTTGGACAGTTGTTTTTGTTGTTAGCAGGTAACTGCATCTTCAATGTCCAAATGTGTAATGTGATTCCTATTAGGTGATGTAAGAATAGGTTTTTAGCAGGTGCATGCACCTATTCTTATAAGAGAGGGATGTAGGATATCTAATATTCCCCCCCTTCTCTCTATCTCTGTCGCTCTCTGTTTCTCTCTCACTCTCAACCCCCCACCATCAAAGATAAGCCAGTCTTTGTCATAAATGACCTTGTTTTGGCTTGTTGGTTGATCCACCAGGTTACTGTTTGACTTACCTATCAAAGAATTCGGCGATTTAATTGATGATTGTCATTTTTAATAATAATTATTAAACTAAAATAACATAAAACTTATTTTGAATGTAGGTTAAGTGAGGGGTTCTAGCACGCAATATCGCTTGTGTTCAGTATTCAGAGTGCTGAACGTTTTAACAAGGGCATTGACTGTTGGAACCGCTGGATTCAGAAAATACACATTTTACCTAGTCCTCACTTACCCGACATTCAACAGAACTCTTACCTTTTCCCACAGCAACAGCGGAAAACATCACGCTTAAACCTTCGCTCCGAGCTATTCCCTCATTGGTCTAGCTGCGCTGGATTTACATCTGTTACCTAAGCTCTGTAGCCAAAGAGCTAAAAACAAAAAAGGTAACAGAATGAGAGAATGAAGGACAAAGAAAAGAGATAGGAGCTTTAAAGAAAATAACCAATCCTATCCTAACTTCTTTCTAACCCGGACTTGCTGCGTTTCTTATTTGTACAACCAGAAAGGCAGTGACCGTGTTCCTATACCTTACCGACTTCGATGTCAATTAGCAATGACAATATTGAAGTGCAAGAAAGCGGAAATCCTACGCTATTTATAGCCAACAAGAAACCGAACACAGGTGTGGAAAATAATGACTGGGCGAGATCCAAACACCGGAACGGAAGTGGAAAAAATCCGATGTAGACGACACCAAATCGAAGACAAACCGCAGAAACAACAAAGACTGCCAATAACCATGACAATGCTGGAAAGGAATTTTATAATAAAGAGTTCCATTTCCATAGCTGTTGGAAGTAATTATCTTAATGGAACTAGCTCACACAATATTTACATTGAGACATGTAGCTCTAATCTCGAGCAATTTACATTACATTACATTACATTACAGTTATTTGGCAGACGCTTTTATCCAAAGCGACGTACAATAAGTTGTACTAAACTGTCATGGTTTTAACCCTTTTTCCCTATGCGGTCGTTCTCCTTGGTGGCCACGCGAGGGCGCTGTTCATTGGGTGGATGCTTGCTCCGCCCTGCTTAGATTTCGGAGCTGCTGTTAAGCCCCCACACCTGTGCTTAGTCACCTGGAGAGAGGTATATAAGCCTACCGTTTTCTTCGTTCGGGGCTTCTACATTGATTGTTAATTGTTTTGTATTGTGGTGTATTCTTGGCTGTGAGTGCTCGTACCATTTTGGCTACTCGCCCATTTTAGCGTCTCTTCGTAGGGGCAGGTCTTATTTCTAGCTGGCTTAGGTGGTTGATTATCTCGTAGGAGTTTGGGACCGTAAATCTCTGCTCTATTTCGCGTTGTTGTGCTTAATCTCCGTGTATGGAGATTTGTGCGATTCTGTTGGGAACTTTAGTTCTATTCGCCCTTCGGCACGTCTTCCCATAGGGCAGGGGTGTCAAACTCCAGTCCTGGAGGGCCGCAGTGTCTACAGGTATTTGTGGTTTCCTTTCAATCAGCACCCAGTTAAAGCATTGAGAACAAGGTGTGTGGACTTCTTAGCCAATTAGTGACTTAAATTAATCACTTGTGCTTAAACGCACCAAAAACCAGCAGACACTGCGGCCCTCCAGGACCGGATCTTGACACCCCTGCCATAGGGGATTCGATAGAGTAGCAGTTTCTCTGGTCCATTTGTTCGCCTTTAGATTGGTTTTCTTATTGAGATACCTGGCGTTTTAGCTCCTCATTTCCGGGTTACGGTAAGCCAGTTAGTAGCTTGGTACGTTTATTCCCTGTTGTCTCCTTCTCGTGGAATACGTTCCCCTTTGTTGTGAGTCAGGGTTTTTGTTTGTATTGAGAGGCTGTCGTGCTATTATGTTGGCGTAGGTCTTTTGTTGCAGCTCTCCTGTTCGCCCTTTTTGCCTGTGAGACGATTTTGTTGTGAACTGTTGTTCTGTTTCGTTCTCCGGGTGTGTTGTCTCCTTATGTGGAGCTTGGGCGATGTTGTGGACGTGTTGTGTTTTGACTGCGTGTTTCTGATAATAGCCTCGGAACATTAGCTCTCTGTTCCATTTCGCCTCGTTACGTTCATTCCTCCCGTTTGAGAGATTAGGGCGTGGCTCTATTGTTAGCTTGTCATTTTGCTGGTAAAGCTTTGGGACAACGGTGTTCCGTCGGCTCACCTGTAAAATGTTTCTCTCTCCTGGGAGATCGGGTGTTTACCCAGGTCTGTTTGCTGCATTTGACTGCTAGCTAATGAAAGTAGCCTCGGAACGTTATCTCTGTTCCGTCGCCCCCTATCTCATCAAGTATTCATTCTGTGTGTTATTTGTTGTGTGTGTTTGTGCCATTGTGCTACTCGCCTGTTCGTATGCGTCTCGTTATCGAGACAGGGCGTTATATTCCTGGCTCTGGTGTATCAGTGAGCCGGTCTGTAGCTATGGTGTGTTTGTGTTCCTTGTCTTGTCTCCTCCCCTTTTCTGCGGGGTATCCCGCCTTAGTGGCCTAAGGGCTTAATGATTCCCCTTGCTGCGTTTGGCTCCTCCCACCTCACACGTCACGCCCCATTACATAAACTTACATTATTTTACATTCAATCCATTTATTCTGTTGGATATTTACTGGAGCGATTGAGGTTAACTACCATGATGCCAGCATACAAAGACAAGGCAAGGTCCACCTTGGCAATTTATCCTACAACCTCAGAGTTACAAGCCCAACTACCTAACCATTACGCTGCCCTGTCTCCCTTTTATTCTTACAATTCAGTTGCTAACATACACTAGCGTTCAAAAGTTTGGAATCACTGATCTTTATGTTTTTGATTTTAAAAAAGTATACTTTTATTCACGAAGGGAGCATTAAATTGATCAAAAATTACAGTCCAGACATTGACGATGTTACAAACTACTATTTCTATTTCATTCTATTTCTAGAATGCAATTGTTGCCATTTTTACACATAGTCCCCCCATTTTAGGACACCAAAAGTAATTAACAGAAATGTAAATTAAGCCATCATATTAATAATCATATCCTTTGCATGCCATGACGTCCTGATGTCTGTGACCCAAAAACATCAAAAAAAGACTCTTGATATCTTATTTTCAGGTACTACAAGCAATGCTATAACTTCTCTGCATTTGAATGGATCTCTATGAGATTTGGGGGGGTGGGACTAGATTAAGCTTTAAATAAAACGGGAATAGTCTGGAACACATGGTTGCCTAAATGGCTGTCTGAGGTATCAAACGAGCCTAACTATCACTTTGCTAGTTAGGCTCTATCACTGCCAGATATGCTGCACTCTATCACTCTGCTATCACTCTGCTGCCAGATATGCAGGAAGTATGGATGGATCACTTTAAGGGTTGTTTCTCCTGACTCATTTTTTCATACAGTTCAATAGGAAAATGAGTAGAATGGAATATAAATAGTAGTTTGTAACATTATCCATGTCTTGATTGTATTTTCTGATCAATTTAATGTTACCTCAGTGAATAAAAGTATCAATTTCTTTCAAAAACATAAAAATGTCTCTGTGATTCCAAACTTTTGAATGGTAGTGTAAATAAAATTAAACAAAGGACCCTATTCTAGGAGCATAAACCTCTATCTTAAATCTGTTGTTCAATGTTAAAGATAAAGCCGTATAATCTTAGGATTCAGTCCAGACCGTTGGGCACTTGAAATAAAATGCATCATGGATGGATGAAAATCTCTATGGATTTCTCTGCTCCATTGAAATTAATGTTTTTTTATTTATCAAAGCCCATGTGTGTAATAGGCAGCGTCTCACTGAACAAAGCTTCTCTTTGTGTAGACTAAAGAGCACTGAACCCCCCCCCCTGGAGCTGGTCTAGCGCAGGAATAAAACCAGTCTCTGCTGTCTTTTCTGCTGCACTCTTATCATGGCGGTCTGATCTATGACCGTAGAGCGGCGGTGTGTATCTCTGAGCGGTCTGATCTATGACCGTAGAGCAGGGGTGTGTATCTCTGAGCGGTCTTATTTATGACCGTAGAGTGGCGGTGTCTATCTCTGAGTGGTCTGATCTATGACCGTAGAGCGGTGGTGTGTATCTCTTAGCTGTCTGATCTATGACCATAGAGCGGTGGTGTGTATCTCTTAGCGGTCTGATCTATGACCATAGAGCGGTGGTGTGTATCTCTTAGCGGTCTGATCTATGACCATAGAGCGGTGGTGTGTATCTCTTAGCGGTCTGATCTATGACCGTAGAGCAGCGGTATGTATGTTTGAGCGGTCTGATCTATGACTGTAGAGAGGCGGTGTGTATCTCTGAGCGGTCTGATCTATGACCGTAGAGTGGCAGTGTGTATCTCTGAGCGGTCTGATCTATGACCGTAGAGAGGCTGTGTGTATCTCTGAGCGGTCTGATCTATGACAGTAGAGCCGGGGTGTGTATCTCTGAGCGGTCTGATCTATGACCGTAGAGTGGCAGTGTGTATCTCTGAGCGGTCTGATCTATGACCGTAGAGTGGCAGTGTGTATCTCTGAGCGGTCTGATCTATGACCGTAGAGTGGCAGTGTGTATCTCTGAGTGGTCTGATCTATGACCGTAGAGAGGCTGTGTGTATCTCTGAGCGGTCTGATCTATGACCATAGAGTGGCAGTGTGTATCTCTGAGTGGTCTGATCTATGACCGTAGAGCCGGGGTGTGTATCTCTGAGCGGTCTGATCTATGACCGTAGAGTGGCAGTGTGTATCTCTGAGCGGTCTGATCTATGACCGTAGAGAGGCTGTGTGTATCTCTGAGCGGTCTGATCTATGACAGTAGAGCGGCGGTGTGTATCTCTGAGCGGTCTGATCTATGACCGTAGAGCGGCAGTGTGTATCTCTGAGTGGTCTGATCTATGACCGTAGAGTGGCAGTGTGTATCTCTGAGTGGTCTGATCTATGACAGTAGTGCCGGGGTGTGTATCTCTGAGTGGTCTGATCTATGACCGTAGAGTGGCAGTGTGTATCTCTGAGTGGTCTGATCTATGACAGTAGAGCGGCGGTGTGTATCTCTGAGCGGTCTGATCTATGACCGTAGAGCGGCAGTGTGTATCTCTGAGCGGTCTGATCTATGACCGTAGAGTGGCAGTGTGTATCTCTGAGTGGTCTGATCTATGACCGTAGAGCCGGGGTGTGTATCTCTGAGCGGTCTGATCTATGACCGTAGAGAGGCTGTGTGTATCTCTGAGCGGTCTGATCTATGACCGTAGAGAGGCTGTGTGTATCTCTGAGCGGTCTGATCTATGACCGTAGAGTGGCAGTGTGTATCTCTGAGTGGTCTGATCTATGACCGTAGAGTGGCAGTGTGTATCTCTGAGCGGTCTGATCTATGACCGTAGAGTGGCAGTGTGTATCTCTGAGCGGTCTGATCTATGACCGTAGAGAGGCTGTGTGTATCTCTGAGCGGTCTGATCTATGACCATAGAGTGGCAGTGTGTATCTCTGAGTGGTCTGATCTATGACCGTAGAGCCGGGGTGTGTATCTCTGAGCGGTCTGATCTATGACCGTAGAGTGGCAGTGTGTATCTCTGAGCGGTCTGATCTATGACCGTAGAGAGGCTGTGTGTATCTCTGAGCGGTCTGATCTATGACAGTAGAGCGGCGGTGTGTATCTCTGAGCGGTCTGATCTATGACCGTAGAGCGGCAGTGTGTATCTCTGAGTGGTCTGATCTATGACCGTAGAGTGGCAGTGTGTATCTCTGAGTGGTCTGATCTATGACAGTAGAGCCGGGGTGTGTATCTCTGAGTGGTCTGATCTATGACCGTAGAGTGGCAGTGTGTATCTCTGAGTGGTCTGATCTATGACAGTAGAGCGGCGGTGTGTATCTCTGAGCGGTCTGATCTATGACCGTAGAGCGGCAGTGTGTATCTCTGAGCGGTCTGATCTATGACCGTAGAGTGGCAGTGTGTATCTCTGAGTGGTCTGATCTATGACCGTAGAGCCGGGGTGTGTATCTCTGAGCGGTCTGATCTATGACCGTAGAGAGGCTGTGTGTATCTCTGAGCGGTCTGATCTATGACCGTAGAGAGGCTGTGTGTATCTCTGAGCGGTCTGATCTATGACCGTAGAGTGGCAGTGTGTATCTCTGAGTGGTCTGATCTATGACCGTAGAGCCGGGGTGTGTATCTCTGAGCGGTCTGATCTATGACCGTAGAGAGGCTGTGTGTATCTCTGAGCGGTCTGATCTATGACAGTAGAGCCGGGGTGTGTATCTCTGAGCGGTCTGATCTATGACAGTAGAGCAGGGGTGTGTATCTCTGAGCGGTCTGATCTATGACCGTAGAGCAGTGGTGTGTATCTCTGAGCGGTCTGATCTATGACCGTAGAGCGGCAGTGTGTATCTCTGAGCGGTCTGATCTATGACCGTAGAGCGGCAGTCTGTATCTCTGAGCGGTCTGATCTATGACCGTAGAGCGGTGGTGTGTATCTCTGAGCGGTCTGATCTATGACCGTAGAGCGGCAGTGTGTATCTTTGAGCGGTGTGATCTATGACCATAGTGCGGCGGTATGTATGTCTGAGCGGTCTGATCTATGACCATTGAGCGGCAGTGTGTATCTCTGAGCGGTCTGATCTATGACCGTAGAGCGGTGGTGTGTATCTCTGAGCGGTCTGATCTATGACCGTAGAGCGGCAGTGTGTATCTCTGAGCGGTCTGATCTATGACCGTAGAGCGGCAGTGTGTATCTTTGAGCGGTGTGATCTATGACCGTAGTGCGGCGGTATGTATGTCTGAGTGGTCTGATCTATGATGGAAGAGCGGCGGTATGTATGTCTGAGCGGTCTGATCTATGACCGTAGAGTGGCAGTGTGTATCTCTGAGCGGTCTGATCTATGACCGTAGAGAGGCTGTGTGTATCTCTGAGTGGTCTGATCTATGACCGTAGAGCGGCGGTGTGTATCTCTGAGCGGTCTGATCTATGACAGTAGAGCGGCGGTGTGTATCTCTGAGCGGTCTGATCTATGACCGTAGAGAGGCTGTGTGTATCTCTGAGTGGTCTGATCTATGACCGTAGAGCGGCGGTGTGTATTTCTGAGCGGTGTGATCTATGACAGTAGAGCAGGGGTGTGTATCTCTGAGCGGTCTGATCTATGACCGTAGAGCGGCAGTTTCCATCTCTGAGCGGTCTGATCTATGACTGTAGAGCGGGGGGGGTGTATCGCTGAGCGGTCTGATCTATGACCGTAGACCGTAGTTCCTAATCTGCGCTTCATTATTCCATTCAGCACTTGATTTACACAGTTGATTCACCTCACCTGGCTTCTCCAATCTGCTTTGGTGATTTGCATTTTTATATTAAAACAAAACCCATCAGGACCAAAATGGCAGATATGGAGTTAGATAGCTGCCAAAACATTTTGTAAATGTAAATTGAGATTCGCAAATGTAACTCAAATTGCAAATGTAAACTTAAAATCGTAAATTGAGATTCGCAAATGTAAGTCAAATTGAAAATGTAAAATGTAAATTTGTAACTAAAATTTATTGAAGTGCAAATGTAAAACCTGATTTGTGTACGTAACTTTTTTATCTGTACGTGCGGAACTCATTATAGGAGTGTGCGCTCTTTTCTCGACATACATGCATTTTGTCAGTATGGTTGGCACCAAAATAGAACTGTAACCGTAATTTGGAATTGGTAAAGAGAGAAACGCAAACCTAGACCAGGAAGCCACAATTAAAAACCGGAAGTCTCAGAAACAACGTTTCCAAATTAAAAGTTCACAGGTTTTTCCAATCAACTGCAAGCATATGAAAGCTTCCACTAAGGTTCCACCTGGGCATTCACAGAAACTAGCTTAGCTAACCAACTAATTTGCAAACTATGGCTGGAGAACAGCGGTTGGATATACCTAATTCCAGGTAACGGTAAAGCCCCACAGAAAGCTTGCCAAATCAAATGGAGCCTGAAAGACTGATGCACAGGTAACCAGCGCCGGTTCACTTGTAGATTAGAATAAAATATTTTCTATGTAGCTCAAGTAGGCTATCCTAAATTGCCATTCACGAGTTTATCAACAAATTTTGCTAAAATGAGATGGTATAGATGGCTGGGCTAATTATAGCCGAGTAAAAAGTATGAAATCCAGAAACGGATAGCCTAGTGACGTCCTTGTCCACCCCTGCCCAACAGTATCCGGCTATGCCCTCATGGAGGCTAATCACTTGGGGGTTTGGGGGCATGCTTCCTCGTGAGAGAATTTGTCCAAAAGCACTCTGAAATGGTTCATTTTGATGACTTCTGAGAGTAGAAAGTTACTTTTTTCAACAATTAGCTACATGCCGTCATGAATGCATACCATCTCATTTTAGCAAAGTTTGTTGATAAACTCGTGAATGACAATTTAGGATAGCCTACTTGAGCTACATAGAAAATATTTTATTCTAATCTATGAGTGAACCGGCGCTGGGAGAAAAAAGCGCACACTCCTATAATGAGTTCCGCATGTATAGATAAAAATATTACGTACACAAATCAGGTTTTACATTTACACTTTAATAAATCTTAGTTACAAATGGAAGACCCTGGTGCTAAAAGTACTGGTCACATTTTTAGACAATTCAAGTTGAGCATAGAAACATGTTGTAGTTGTTTAGCTAAGTCCACCCTATAAATACTGTTAACTGAAAAGGTGACTAAGCAATGCAAAAAAAACTGCAAAACTTTTAATGGCTGATTTTATGGATCAATGATATTTTTGGATTTGATTTTCTCAAAATAGACATTTTGTAACTTCAGTACTTTTAGCATCAGGGTCTTCAATTTAGATTTTACATTTTCAATTTGACTTACATTTGCAAATCTCAATTTATGATTTTAAGTTTACATTTGCAATTTGAGTTAAATTTGCGAATCTCAATTTACGTTTACGAAATGTTTTGGCAGCTATCTAACTCCATAGGCAGACCACAGCAGACCTTGCGGCTCTCAAAGACCAGGGTTGGAGACTGCTGTAGACAAGGGTGGATGTGTGTGTGATACTGTGGAATCTTTTTTTTTTTCAGTCCTGCATTTCCATCATATGTAAATAGCACAGCAAAGGTAGAAAGATCTGTGCAGCAGTATTGATTCCTGTGAGTATTGAGTCATCAGGGTGCAGCAGTATTGATACACATGATTCATGTGAGTACTGGGTCATCAGGGTGCAGCAGTATTGATAGAACTGATTCCTGTGAGTACTGAGTCATCAGGGTGCAGCAGTATTGATAGAACTAATTCCTGTGAGTACTGAGTCATGAGGGTGCAGCAGTATTGACAGAACTGAATCATGTGAGTATTGAGTCATCAGGATGCAGCAGTATTGATATACCTGATTCATGTGAGTACTGAGTCATCAGGGTGCAGCTGTATTGATACACCTGATTCATGTGAGTACTGAGTCATCAGGGTGCAGCTGTATTGATATACCTGATTCATGTGAGTAGTGAGTCATCAGGGTGCAGCAGTATTGATATGCCTGATTCGTGTGAGTACTGAGTCATCAGGAGGCAGCAGTATTGATAGAACTGATTAATGTGAGAACTGAGTCATCAGGGTGCAGCAGTATTGATAGAACTGATTCATTTGAGTACTAAGTCATCAGGGTGCAGCAGTATTGATAGAACTGATTTGTGTGAGTACTGAGTCATCAGGGTGCAGCAGTATTGATATACCTGATTCATGTGAGTACTGAGTCATTATGGTGCAGCAGTATTGATATACTGGATTCATGTGAGTAGTGAGTTATCAGGGTGCAGCAGTATTGATATGCCTGATTCGTGTGAGTACTGAGTCATCAGGAGGCAGCAGTATTGATATAGCCGATTCATGTGAGTACTGAGTCATCAGGGTGCAGCAGTATTGATATAGACGATTCATTTGAGTACTAAGTCATCAGGAGGCAGCAGTATTGATATAGCCGATTCATGTGAGTACTGAGTCATCAGGGTGCAGCAGTATTGATAGAACTGATTAATGTGAGAACTGAGTCATCAGTGTGCAGCAGTATTGATAGAACTGATTCATGTGAGTACTGAGTCATCAGGGTGCAGTAGTATTTATAGAACTGATTCATGTGAGTACGGAGTCATCAGGGTGCAGCAGTATTGATAGAACTAATTCCTGTGAGTACTAGGTCATCAGGGTGCAGCAGTATTGATAGAACTGATTCCTGTGCGTACTGAGTCATCAGGGTGCAGCAGTATTGATAGAACTGATTCCTGTGAGTACTGAGTCATCAGGGTGCAGCAGTATTGATACACCTGATTCCTGTGAGTACTGAGTCATCAGGGTGCAGCAGTATTGATAGAACTGATTCATGTGAGTACTGGGTCATCAGGGTGCAGCAGTATTTATAGAACTGATTCATGTGAGTACGGACTCATCAGGGTGCAGCAGTATTGATAGAACTGATTCCTGTGAGTACTGAGTCATCAGGGTGCAGCAGTATTGATAGAACTAATTCCTGTGAGTACTGAGTCATGAGGGTGCAGCAGTATTGACAGAACTGAATCATGTGAGTATTGAGTCATCAGGATGCAGCAGTATTGATATACCTGATTCATGTGAGTACTGAGTCATCAGGGTGCAGCTGTATTGATACACCTGATTCATGTGAGTACTGAGTCATCAGGGTGCAGCTGTATTGATATACCTGATTCATGTGAGTAGTGAGTCATCAGGGTGCAGCAGTATTGATATGCCTGATTCGTGTGAGTACTGAGTCATCAGGAGGCAGCAGTATTGATAGAACTGATTAATGTGAGAACTGAGTCATCAGGGTGCAGCAGTATTGATAGAACTGATTCATTTGAGTACTAAGTCATCAGGGTGCAGCAGTATTGATAGAACTGATTTGTGTGAGTACTGAGTCATCAGGGTGCAGCAGTATTGATATACCTGATTCATGTGAGTACTGAGTCATTAGGGTGCAGCAGTATTGATATACTGGATTCATGTGAGTAGTGAGTTATCAGGGTGCAGCAGTATTGATATGCCTGATTCGTGTGAGTACTGAGTCATCAGGAGGCAGCAGTATTGATATAGCCGATTCATGTGAGTACTGAGTCATCAGGGTGCAGCAGTATTGATATAGACGATTCATTTGAGTACTAAGTCATCAGGAGGCAGCAGTATTGATATAGCCGATTCATGTGAGTACTGAGTCATCAGGGTGCAGCAGTATTGATAGAACTGATTAATGTGAGAACTGAGTCATCAGTGTGCAGCAGTATTGATAGAACTGATTCATGTGAGTACTGAGTCATCAGGGTGCAGTAGTATTTATAGAACTGATTAATGTGAGTACGGAGTCATCAGGGTGCAGCAGTATTGATAGAACTAATTCCTGTGAGTACTAGGTCATCAGGGTGCAGCAGTATTGATAGAACTGATTCCTGTGCGTACTGAGTCATCAGGGTGCAGCAGTATTGATAGAACTGATTCCTGTGAGTACTGAGTCATCAGGGTGCAGCAGTATTGATACACCTGATTCCTGTGAGTACTGAGTCATCAGGGTGCAGCAGTATTGATAGAACTGATTCATGTGAGTACTGGGTCATCAGGGTGCAGCAGTATTTATAGAACTGATTCATGTGAGTACTGGGTCATCAGGGTGCAGCAGTATTTATAGAACTGATTCATGTGAGTACGGACTCATCAGGGTGCAGCAGTATTGATAGAACTGATTCCTGTGAGTACTGAGTCATCAGGGTGCAGCAGTATTGATAGAACTAATTCCTGTGAGTACTGAGTCATCAGGGTGCAGCAGTATTGATAGAACTAATTCCTGTGAGTACTGAGTCATGAGGGTGCAGCAGTATTGACAGAACTGAATCATGTGAGTATTGAGTCATCAGGATGCAGCAGTATTGATATACCTGATTCATGTGAGTACTGAGACATCAGGGTGCAGCAGTATTGATAGAACTGATTCCTGTGAGTACTGAGTCATCAGGGTGCAGCAGTATTGATAGAACTAATTCCTGTGAGTACTGAGTCATGAGGGTGCAGCAGTATTGACAGAACTGAATCATGTGAGTATTGAGTCATCAGGATGCAGCAGTATTGATATACCTGATTCATGTGAGTACTGAGACATCAGGGTGCAGCAGTATTGATAGAACTAATTCCTGTGAGTACTGAGTCATCAGGGTGCAGCAGTATTGATAGAACTAATTCCTGTGAGTACTGAGTCATCAGGGTGCAGCAGTATTGATAGAACTAATTCCTGTGAGTACTTAGTCATGAGGGTGCAGCAGTATTGACAGAACTGAATCATGTGAGTATTGAGTCATCAGGATGCAGCAGTATTGATATACCTGATTCATGTGAGTACTGAGACATCAGGGTGCAGCAGTATTGATAGAACTGAATCATGTGAGTATTGAGTCATCAGGGTGCAGCAGTATTGATACACCTGATTCATGTGAGTACTGAGTCATCAGGGTGCAGCTGTATTGATATACCTGATTCATGTGAGTAGTGAGTCATCAGGGTGCAGCAGTATTGATATACTGGATTCATGTGAGTAATGATGAGTTATCAGGGTACAGCAGTATTGATATGCCTGATTCGTGTGAGTACTGAGTCATCAGGAGGCAGCAGTATTGATATAGCCGGTTCATGTGAGTATTGAGTCATCAGGGTGCAGCAGTATTGATAGAACTGATTAATGTGAGAACTGAGTCATCAGGGTGCAGCAGTATTGATATACTGGATTCATGTGAGCAGTGAGTTATCAGGGTGCAGCAGTATTGATATGCCTGATTCGTGTGAGTACTGAGTCATCAGGAGGCAGCAGTATTGATATAGTCGATTCATGTGAGTACTGAGTCATCAGGGTGCAGCAGTATTGATAGAACTGATTCATGTGAGTACTGAGTCATCAGGGTGCAGTAGTATTTATAGAACTGATTCATGTGAGTACGGAGTCATCAGGGTGCAGCAGTATTGATAGAACTGATTCCTGTGAGTACTAGGTCATCAGGGTGCAGCAGTATTGATAGAACTGATTCCTGTGAGTACTGAGTCATCAGGGTGCAGCAGTATTGATAGAACTGATTCCTGTGAGTACGGAGTCATCAGGGTGCAGCAGTATTGATAGAACTGATTTGTGTGAGTACTGAGTCATCAGGGTGCAGCAGTATTGATAGAACTGATTCCTGTGAGTACTGAGTCATCAGGGTGCAGCAGTATTGATAGAACTGATTCATGTGAGTACTGAGTCATCAGGGTGCAGTAGTATTTATAGAACTGATTCCTGTGAGTACTGGGTCATCAGGGTGCAGCAGTATTGATAGAACTAATTCCTGTGAGTACTGGGTCATCAGGGTGCAGCAGTATTGATAGAACTGATTCCTGTGAGTACGGAGTCATCAGGGTGCAGCAGTATTGATAGAACTGATTCTTGTGAGTACTGGGTCATCAGGGTGCAGCAGTATTGATATGCCTGATTCGTGTGAGTACTGAGTCATCAGGAGGCAGCAGTATTGATATGCCTGATTCGTGTGAGTACTGAGTCATCAGGAGGCAGCAGTATTGATAGAACTGATTAATGTGAGAACTGAGTCATCAGGGTGCAGCAGTATTGATAGAACTGATTCTTGTGAGTACTGGGTCATCAGGGTGCAGCAGTATTGATAGAACTGATTCATGTGAGTACTGAGTCATCAGGGTGCGGCAGTATTGATAGAACTGATTCCTGTGAGTACTGGGTCATCAGGGTGCAGCAGTATTGATAGAACTGATTCCTGTGAGTACTGAGTCATCAGGGTGCAGCAGTATTGATAGAACTAATTCCTGTGAGTACTGAGTCATGAGGGTGCAGCAGTATTGACAGAACTGAATCATGTGAGTATTGAGTCATCAGGATGCAGCAGTATTGATATACCGGATTCATGTGAGTACTGAGTCATCAGGGTGCAGCAGTATTGATATACTGGATTCATGTGAGTAGTGAGTTATCAGGGTGCAGCAGTATTGATATGCCTGATTCGTGTGAGTACTGAGTCATCAGGAGGCAGCAGTATTGATAGAACTGATTCATGTGAGTAGTGAGTCATCAGGAGGCAGCAGTATTGATAGAACTGATTCATGTGAGTAGTGAGTCATCAGGGTGCAGCAGTATTGATATACTGGATTCATGTAAGTAGTGAGTTATCAGGGTGCAGCAGTATTGATATGCCTGATTCGTGTGAGTACTGAGTCATCAGGAGGCAGCAGTATTGATAGAACTGATTAATGTGAGAACTGAGTCATCAGGGTGCAGCAGTATTGATAGAACTGATTCCTGTGAGTACTGAGTCATCAGGGTGCAGCAGTATTGATATAGCCGATTCGTGTGAGTACTGAGTCATCAGGAGGCAGCAGTATTGATAGAACTGATTCATGTGAGTAGTGAGTCATCAGGAGGCAGCAGTATTGATAGAACTGATTCATGTGAGTAGTGAGTCATCAGGGTGCAGCAGTATTGATATACTGGATTCATGTAAGTAGTGAGTCATCAGGGTGCAGCAGTATTGATATAGCCGATTCATGTGAGTACTGAGTCATCAGGGTGCAGCAGTATTGATAGAACTGATTTGTGTGAGTACTAGGTCATCAGGGTGCAGCAGTATTGATAGAACTGATTCCTGTGAGTACGGAGTCATCAGGGTGCAGCAGTATTGATAGAACTGATTCCTGTGAGTACTGGGTCATCAGGGTGCAGCAGTATTGATAGAACTGATTCCTGTGAGTACTGAGTCATCAGGGTGCAGCAGTATTGATAGAACTAATTCCTGTGAGTACTGAGTCATGAGGGTGCAGCAGTATTGACAGAACTGAATCATGTGAGTATTGAGTCATCAGGATGCAGCAGTATTGATATACCTGATTCATGTGAGTACTGAGTCATCAGGGTGCAGCAGTATTGATATACTGGATTCATGTGAGTAGTGAGTTATCAGGGTGCAGCAGTATTGATATGCCTGATTCGTGTGAGTACTGAGTCATCAGGAGGCAGCAGTATTGATAGAACTGATTCATGTGAGTAGTGAGTCATCAGGAGGCAGCAGTATTGATAGAACTGATTCATGTGAGTAGTGAGTCATCAGGGTGCAGCAGTATTGATATACTGGATTCATGTAAGTAGTGAGTTATCAGGGTGCAGCAGTATTGATATGCCTGATTCGTGTGAGTACTGAGTCATCAGGAGGCAGCAGTATTGATAGAACTGATTAATGTGAGAACTGAGTCATCAGGGTGCAGCAGTATTGATAGAACTGATTCCTGTGAGTACTGAGTCATCAGGGTGCAGCAGTATTGATATAGCCGATTCGTGTGAGTACTGAGTCATCAGGAGGCAGCAGTATTGATAGAACTGATTCATGTGAGTAGTGAGTCATCAGGAGGCAGCAGTATTGATAGAACTGATTCATGTGAGTAGTGAGTCATCAGGGTGCAGCAGTATTGATATACTGGATTCATGTAAGTAGTGAGTCATCAGGGTGCAGCAGTATTGATATAGCCGATTCATGTGAGTACTGAGTCATCAGGGTGCAGCAGTATTGATAGAACTGATTTGTGTGAGTACTGAGTCATCAGGGTGCAGTAGTATTTATAGAACTGATTCATGTGAGTACGGAGTCATCAGGGTGCAGTAGTATTGATAGAACTGATTAATGTGAGAACTGAGTCATCAGGGTGCAGCAGTATTGATAGAACTGATTCCTGTGAGTACTGAGTCATCAGGGTGCAGCAGTATTGATAGAACTAATTCCTGTGAGTACTGAGTCATGAGGGTGCAGCAGTATTGACAGAACTGAATCATGTGAGTATTGAGTCATCAGGATGCAGCAGTATAGATATACCTGATTCATGTGAGTACTGAGTCATCAGGGTGCAGCTGTATTGATATACCTGATTCATGTGAGTACTGGGTCATCAGGGTGCAGCAGTATTGATATGCCTGATTCGTGTGAGTACTGAGTCATCAGGAGGCAGCAGTATTGATAGAACTGATTAATGTGAGAACTGAGTCATCAGGGTGCAGCAGTATTGATAGAACTGATTCATGTGAGTACTGAGTCATCAGGGTGCGGCAGTATTGATAGAACTGATTCCTGTGAGTACTGGGTCATCAGGGTGCAGCAGTATTGATAGAACTGATTCCTGTGAGTACTGAGTCATCAGGGTGCAGCTGTATTGATAGAACTGATTAATGTGAGTACTGAGTCATCAGGGTGCAGCAGTATTGATAGAACTGATTTGTGTGAGCATTGAGTCATCAGGGTGCAGCAGTATTGATAGAACTGATTTGTGTGAGCATTGAGTCATCAGGGTGCAGTAGCATCCTTCAGATGAACACATTTGAGCATGTTTCAAATGAACCAAATACTGTGAAACTGACGTGCAATTTGAGATTACCTAGCACTAATTGCCTAGCAGGAGCAATCAGAACAGTGTTAATGAGCAGAACAGTAATTAAACACAGTTCCTAATTTGTTTTTACATGTTCTGTTTTTTCTTCTGTATTTTTTTCCTTTTAAAAGGAGAGCAGATAGTCCGTCCTCCTTTTATTATCTATATACAGTGCCCTCCACAATTATTGTCACCCCTGGTAAAGATGAGTAAAAAGGGTTATAACAAATGTTGAGAAAAATCCAATCATTAATTGAAGTAAATTTATTCTAAGAAAAAAAATCCCTCATCAAGAAATAATTATTTTTAACAAAACCCTGTGTGCCACAATTCTTAACAAAAAAGCAGAGAGGGTAACAGACAGGTAGAAAGTAGATAGGGTAAAAGACAGTTAGAAAGCAGGGAGGGTAGCAGACAGGTAGAAAGCAGAGAGGGTAACATACAGGTAGAAAGCAGAAAGGGTAACAGACAGGTAGAAAGCAGGGAGGGTAACAGACAGGTAGAAAGCAGAGAGGGTAACATACAGGTAGAAAGCAGAGAGGGTAACAGACAGGTAGAAAGCAGTGAGGGTAACAGACACTTAGAAAGCAGAGAGGGTAAGAGACAGGTAGAAAGCAGAGAGGGTAACATACAGGTAGAAAGCAGAGATGGTAACAGACACTTAGAAAGCAGAGAGGGGAACAGACAGGTAGAAAGCAGAGATGGTAACAGACACTTAGAAAGCAGTGAGGGTAACAGACAGGTAGGAAGCAGAGAGGGTAACATACAGGTAGAAAGCAGAGAGGGTAACAGACAGGGAGAAAGCAGAGGGGGTAAAAGACAGTTAGAAAGCAGGGAGGGTAATAGACAGGTAGAAAGCAGAGAGGGTAACAGACAGGTAGAAAGCAGAGAGGGTAACAGACAGAAAGTAGAGAGGGTAGCAGACACTTAGAAAGCAGAGAGGGTAACAGACAGGTAGAAATTAGAGAGGATAACAGACAGGTAGAAAGCAGAGAGGGTAACAGACAGGTAGAAAGCAGAGATGGTAACAGACACTTAGAAAGCAGATAGGGTAACAGACAGGTAGGAAGCAGCGATGGTAACATACAGGTAGAAAGCAGAGAGGGTAACAGACAGGTAGAAAGCAGAGAGGGTAACATACAGGTAGAAATCAGAGATGGTAACAGACACTTAGAAAGCAGAGAGGGTAACAGACAGGTAGAAAGCAGGGAGGGTAAAAGACAGTTAGAAAGCAGGGAGGGTAACAGACACATAGAAAGCAGAGAGGGTAACAGGCAGGTAGAAAGCAGAGATGGTAACAGACACTTAGAAAGCAGAGAGGGTAACAGGCAGGTAGAAAACAGAGAGGGTAACAGACACTTAGAAAGCAGAGAGGGTAACAGGCAGGTAGAAAGCAGAGAGGGTAACAGACACTTAGAAAGCAGAGAGGGTAACAGGCAGGTAGAAAGCAGAGAGGGTAACAGACACTTAGAAAGCAGAGAGGGTAAAAGACCGGTAGAAAGCAGAGATGGTAACAGACACTTAGAAAGCAGTGAGGGTAACATACAGGTAGAAATCAGAGATGGTAACAGACACTTAGAAAGCAGAGAGGGTAACAGACAGGTAGAAAGCAGAGAGGGTAAAAGACAGTTAGAAAGCAGGGAGGGTAACAGACACATAGAAAGCAGAGAGGGTAACAGGCAGGTAGAAAGCAGAGATGGTAACAGACACTTAGAAAGCAGAGAGGGTAACAGACAGGTAGGAAGCAGAGAGGGTAACATACAGGTAGAAAGCAGAGAGGGTAACAGACAGGTAGAAAGCAGAGAGGGTAACATACAGGTAGAAATCAGAGATGGTAACAGACACTTAGAAAGCAGAGAGGGTAACAGACAGGTAGAAAGCAGGGAGGGTAACAGACAGGTAGAAAGCAGAGAGGGTAACAGACACTTAGAAAGCAGAGAGGGTAACAGGCAGGTAGAAAGCAGAGAGGGTAAAAGACAGGTAGAAAGCAGAGATGGTAACAGGCAGGTAGAAAGCAGAGATGGTAACATACAGGTAGAAAGCAGAGAGGGTAACAGACAGGTAGAAAGCAGTGAGGGTAACAGACAGGTAGAAAGCAGAGAGGGTAACATACAGGTAGAAATCAGAGATGGTAACAGACACTTAGAAAGCAGAGAGGGTAACAGGCAGGTAGAAAGCAGAGATGGTAACAGACACTTAGAAAGCAGAGAGGGTAACATACAGGTAGAAAGCAGAGAGGGTAACATACAGGTAGAAAGCAGAGAGGGTAACAGGCAGGTAGAAAGCAGAGATGGTAACAGACACTTAGAAAGCAGAGAGGGTAACAGACAGGTAGGAAGCAGAGAGGGTAACATACAGGTAGAAAGCAGAGAGGGTAACATACAGGTAGAAAGCAGAGAGGGTAACAGACAGGGAGAAAGCAGAGGGGGTAAAAGACAGTTAGAAAGCAGGGAGGGTAATAGACAGGTAGAAAGCAGAGAGGGTAACAGACAGGTAGAAAGCAGAGAGGGTAACAGACAGAAAGTAGAGAGGGTAGCAGACACTTAGAAAGCAGAGGGTAACAGACAGGTAGAAATTAGAGAGGATAGAAAGCAATTAGACAGGTAGAAAGCAGAGAGGGTAACAGACAGGTAGAAAGCAGAGATGGTAACAGACACTTAGAAAGCAGATAGGGTAACAGACAGGTAGGAAACAGCGAGGGTAACATACAGGTAGAAAGCAGAGAGGGTAACAGACAGGTAGAAAGCAGAGAGGGTAACATACAGGTAGAAATCAGAGATGGTAACAGACACTTAGAAAGCAGAGAGGGTAACAGACAGGTAGAAAGCAGAGAGGGTAAAAGACAGTTAGAAAGCAGGGAGGGTAACAGACACATAGAAAGCAGAGAGGGTAACAGGCAGGTAGAAAGCAGAGATGGTAACAGACACTTAGAAAGCAGAGAGGGTAACAGGCAGGTAGAAAACAGAGAGGGTAACAGACACTTAGAAAGCAGAGAGGGTAACAGGCAGGTAGAAAGCAGAGAGGGTAACAGACAGGTAGAAATCAGAGATGGTAACAGACACTTAGAAAGCAGAGAGGGTAACAGGCAGGTAGAAAGCAGAGATGGTAACAGACACTTAGAAAGCAGAGAGGGTAACAGGCAGGTAGAAAACAGAGAGGGTAACAGACACTTAGAAAGCAGAGAGGGTAACAGGCAGGTAGAAAGCAGAGAGGGTAACAGACACTTAGAAAGCAGAGAGGGTAAAAGACCGGTAGAAAGCAGAGATGGTAACAGACACTTAGAAAGGAGAGAGGGTAACAGACAGGTAGAAAGCAGAGATGGTAACAGACACTTAGAAAGCAGAGAGGGTAACAGACAGGTAGGAAGCAGAGAGGGTAACATACAGGTAGAAAGCAGAGAGGGTAACAGACAGGTAGAAAGCAGAGAGGGTAACATACAGGTAGAAATCAGAGATGGTAACAGACACTTAGAAAGCAGAGAGGGTAACAGACAGGTAGAAAGCAGGGAGGGTAACAGACAGGTAGAAAGCAGAGAGGGTAACAGACACTTAGAAAGCAGAGAGGGTAACAGGCAGGTAGAAAGCAGAGAGGGTAAAAGACAGGTAGAAAGCAGAGATGGTAACAGGCAGGTAGAAAGCAGAGATGGTAACATACAGGTAGAAAGCAGAGAGGGTAACAGACAGGTAGAAAGCAGTGAGGGTAACATACAGGTAGAAATCAGAGATGGTAACAGACACTTAGAAAGCAGAGAGGGTAACAGGCAGGTAGAAAGCAGAGATGGTAACAGACACTTAGAAAGCAGAGAGGGTAACAGACAGGTAGGAAGCAGAGAGGGTAACATACAGGTAGAAATCAGAGATGGTAACAGACACTTAGAAAGCAGAGAGGGTAAAAGGCAGGTAGAAAGCAGAGATGGTAACAGACACTTAGAAAGCAGAGAGGGTAACAGACAGGTAGGAAGCAGAGAGGGTAACAGACAGGTAGAAAGCAGAGATGGTAACAGACACTTAGAAAGCAGACAGGGTAACAGACAGGTAGGAAGCAGAGAGGGTAACATACAGGTAGAAAGCAGAGAGGGTAACAGACAGGTAGAAAGCAGAGAGGGTAACTGTGGCGAAGTGAGCACCACCGCTCTAGTGCAAAGACAGAAACCACGCAGGTTGGTGGAGAGAACACGGTTTTTATTCGTGCCTCTCTCTGCTATCTTACAAACACACAAAACACACGTTCTTCCGCTCTTCTCCCCGCAGATGTTCCGGCCGGCTTTTATGCACTCAGGCTCACTGTCGAACAATCAAGGCAATTGGTTAATTGATACAAACAATAATACAATCAATCGTTACTAATTGCATGATTCCCGAGAGCTGTGTCGGCTCCACAAACCACACGCGTTCACTCTCTCTCTTGCCGGCAGCGCCTAAAACCACGCCCCCCTACCACATACCCCCACCGCCCGACTTAGGCCGGGAAGCCATCCGGCCGATGACCGACCCCCCCCTCCTCCTCCCCCACCGGGCGAGAGAGAAAGTCCGCCACCACCATCTGCGCTCCCGGCCTATGAATCACCTTGAAATTAAAAGGCTGTAAAGCCAGATACCAACGAGTGATTCGGGCGTTCAATTCAATTCAATTCAATTTTATTTGTATAGCGCTTTTTACAGAGAACTGTCACAAAGATGCTGCACAGGGAAACAGAAGGAAAATTGAGCAAAAAACCAGGCCATAGCCCCCAACCAGCAAAATGAGGTAAAAAACTCCCCGGTAGGGGAGAAAAAAACACTGAGCAGTGGCGTTAGTATCCTTCATGCGGTGAAGCCATTGGAGGGGAGCATGGTCCGAACAGAGGGTGAATGGGCGACCCAGTAGGTAATAACGGAGGGACCCGACCGCCCACCGAATGGCCAGACACTCTTTCTCGACCGTGCTGTACTTAGCTTCGCGTTGTGATAGTTTCCTGCTAATGTACAGCACTGGTCGGTCGACCCCCTCCACCTGCTGCGTCAAAACGGCCCCCAGCCCTCTGTCCGATGCGTCTGTCTGCACATTAAAAGGGAGAGAGAAGTTAGGGGTGAACAGGAGTGGTTTCCCACAAAGAGCTTCCTTCACCCGCTCAAACGCCTGCCGGCACAATTCCGTCCACTGGGCCGGATCTGAGGCACCTTTCCGAGTCAAGTCGGTTATGGGACTGGTCAGCTCCGAGAAGGCAGGAATAAAGCTTCTGTAGTAGCCAGCCAGCCCCAAAAACCTCCTCACCTCTTTTTTTGTCTTGGGTCGGAGGCAGGTCGCAATCGCTGCGGTTTTGTCCACTAGAGGCCGCACCTGTCCACTTCCCAAGTGGTACCCCAAATACCGTACCTCCGCTCGGCCAATTGCACACTTCTTTGGGTTAGCCGTGAGCCCCGCCTGTCTCAGGGACTCTAACACCGCCCCCACATGCCGCACATGCTGAGCCCAGCTGTTGCTGTGGATGATAATGTCATCCAGATAGGCTGCAGCGAAAGCAGCATGCGGACGCAGCACCCTGTCCATGAGACGTTGAAATGTGGCCGGGGCCCCGAATAACCCAAACGGAAGTGTCCGAAATTGGTACAACCCGTCCGGAGCGGAAAAAGCCGTTTTTTCCTTGGACTCTGGAGACAAGGGAATCTGCCAGTAGCCCTTGGTTAAATCCAGTGTCGAAAAAAAACGAGCTGTGCCCAGCCGATCCAAGAGTTTATCGACCCGAGGCATTGGATAGGCATCAAAACGTGACACTTCGTTCACCTTACAATAGTCTACACAGAACCGAATAGATCCATCCGGCTTACCCACTAGCACGATGGGACTATTCCAGGCACTGTTAGCCTCCTCTATTACCCCCAATTCCAGCATTGCCTTTATTTCTGCCTGAACCAATTTCTTTTTATGTTCCGGTAGTCTATAGGGCCGTGAACGCGCCATCACGCCCGGGGTTGTCTCAATGTGGTGGTTTATGAGGTTAGTGCGACCTGGTAGAGGGGTAAACACATCCGCAAACCGCGTTTGCAACAAGGCAAGATCCGCTCTCTGATTCGGTAGGAGATGGCTATCCGAAAGGGGTGAGGTTTGATCGGTAGAATTTGGTACCTCAGGCCCCAGCTCATCTCTCTCCTGATCTACCGTGACCAGAGAGACCGGTACCACCTCTTTCCATGCTTTTAGTAGATTGAGGTGATAAATCTGTTTCGTCCCCTCTCTATCAGATTGCACCACCTCATAATCGACTTCCCCCACTCGTCGTGTAACCACGAAGGGTCCTTGCCACTTGGCGAGTAATTTTGTGCTGGACGTCGGGAGTAATACCAGGACTTTATCTCCCGGTGAAAATTAACATAGCTTAGTTCCTCTATCGTAGTGCTTCTGCTGACGTTCCTGAGCCTCGAGCAAATTCTCCCGTGACAATCTACCCAGTGTATGGAGTTTTGCTCGCAGGTCCATGACGTACTGAATTTCTTTTTACTGGGACTTGGACCCTCCTCCCAGCTTTCCTTAACTAGATCCAAGATACCCCGTGGTCGCCTACCGAACAGCAATTCAAAGGGAGAAAATCCCGTGGAGGCCTGGGGAACCTCTCGCACTGCAAACAAGAGAGGAACTAACCACTTATCCCAATTTCGGCTATCATCGTGTACGAACTTCCGAATCATAGACTTCAAAGTCCTATTAAAACGCTCCACGAGCCCATCTGTTTGCGGATGGTATACGCTGGTTTTAATAGACTGAACCCCCAATAATTCATATAATTCACGTAATGTGCGTGACATAAACGAAGTGCCTTGATCCGTCAGAATCTCTTTCGGGATTCCGACGCGGGAGATTATCTGTAACAAAGCCTGCGCAACACTCTTAGCCGAAATATTGCGTAACGGCACTGCTTCGGGATACCTAGTTGCATAATCCACCAGAACTAACACAAATCGGTATCCCTGCGTGCTTCTGTCAAATGGCCCGATGAGATCCATGCCCACTCTATCAAAAGGGACCTCAATTAACGGTAGAGGGCGCAACGGCGCTTTTGGGATGGCCGGGGAATTCACTAGCTGACAGTCTGGGCAGGACACACACCACCGACGTACGTCCGCCCAAATGCCCGGCCAATAGAACCGGGCCATTATCCGGTTTAGTGTTTTCTCATACCCTAAATGACCAGCCATGGGGTTGTAATGAGCCGCCTGGAAAATCATTTCCCGGCGGCTTTTAGGTACCAACAACTGGGTCATCTCCTCACCTGTCTGAGTGTCACGACTCACTCTGTACAATCTGTCCTTAATGATTACAAAATATGGGTGAGTGCGTGCAGCGTCAGGGCGCACCAGCTGACCATCCACATACACGACCTGATCAAAGGCAAAGCGTAGGGTGTCGTCGCGAGACTGCGCGAGTGGGAAATCCTCCACGGGGTGGAACACCGGCACCTGGGGAGTCTCCACCGGAGGCTCTCCTGGAGCCGTCCCCCCCCCGGCAGTGTCGGGCGACCCCGCGTCACCACTGTCAACTGCACACACGTCACACTTCCCTAGCGGTCGTGATCGCACCCCCATCAGCTTCTAAGCTACCTGTTTAAACCCCGCCCAATCTGTGCCCAGAATCAGAGGGTGCGAGAGGCGGGAGCTAACCGCAGCCTCTAGAATATGCTTTTTTTCTTTGACATGAATTTCCACTGGCACTATAGGGTACTTGTGTATATCCCCATGCACACACCTAATAGATACCCAACGTGCCGTCACCAACGCCTCTGGCCGAACCAGGCTCTGTAGGATCATGGACTGCATCGCCCCTGAGTCCAACAGTGCCCGGTGTTCACTCCCTTGCACCCTTACCGGAATGCAGTACGCCCCGTCTAGATCGGGAGCGGAGGTGGGCGGGCCGACGACACGGACCACCTGCCCCACCTCCATGAGCGGACAATCGCGGCGCAGGTGGCCCGGCTGTCCGCACCGCCAACACCCCGGTCCAGGCGTCTGAGGAGCTCCCTGTGGGCCGGACTGCACCGCCACTGAGCCTGAGAGGGGAGAAGGAGGAGAAAAACCAAATGGGTTAACACGAGGGAAGGAGGGGTTTTGGGGACGGGAAACGGGAAGGGGAACAGCATAGGTGATGAATTTTTTTCGGGGCGCTGGCTCCGGCTTCTGCTGCTGGGTGAAGGGGTGTTGTGCCAGGTGGTCCTCCGCCAGGGTGACGGCGACGTCCAGGTTGGTGGGCCGGTGGCACTGGACCCAGCTGGCCGTATCCGCCGGCAACCCTGCGGTGAAGCGCTCGAAGACCACCTGCTCCACGACTCCAGCAGCGGACCGTATTTCCGGCTGTAGCCAGCGCCTCGCCATGTCCGTCAGCCGCTGGGCGTAGGCGAATGGCCGGTCCTCTCCCGTCAGGGTGGTCTCCCGGAAGCGACGTCGGTGGTCCTCCGGGCTGAATCCCATTCGGTCGAGGACTGCCTTCTTCAGATTTCTGAAGTCCTTCCTAGCGGCTGCCGGCAGGCTATGCGCCGCCTGTTGCGCCTCCCCTGATAAGAGGGGCAGGAGACGTACCGACCACTCTTCCAGTGGCCACCGGCACGTCTCCGCTGCCACCTCAAACGCCTCGAGGAAGGCCTGAGCGTCATCGTCCGCTGTCATCTTCGGAAGGTGGAATTTCGGGGACGAGACGCTCTGCCTTCCCCTGGAACCCCCGGCAGCAGCCAGCTGTAACAGCGCCTGTGTCTGGAGGCTAGACTGCTCCCGCAGGGCTTGCATCTGCTCGGCGTGAGCAGCCGACTGTTGCACCTGCATCGCAGGTAGCCCCTCCAGTAATTTTCCCAGCGCTGTTACTGATATTGGCTGCTCCGGCTGCTCCTGGCTGTTATCCATGGCTTATAAAAACCGTCCTGTCTTCTGCACCGTTTCGCTTTTATATCCCCGTACGGGCCACCACTGTGGCGAAGTGAGCACCACCGCTCTAGTGCAAAGACAGAAACCACGCAGGTTGGTGGAGAGAACACGGTTTTTATTCGTGCCTCTCTCTGCTATCTTACAAACACACAAAACACACAAAACACACGTTCTTCCGCTCTTCTCCCCGCAGATGTTCCGGCCAGCTTTTATGCACTCAGGCTCACTGTCGAACAATCAAGGCAATTGGTTAATTGATACAAACAATAATACAATCAATCGTTACCAATTGCATGATTCCCGAGAGCTGTGTCGGCTCCACAAACCACACGCGTTCACTCTCTCTCTTGCCGGCAGCGCCTAAAACCACGCCCCCCTACCACAGTAACATACAGGTAGAAATCAGAGATGGTAACAGACATTTAGAAAGCAGAGAGGGTAACAGACAGGTAGAAAGCAGAGAAGGTAAAAGACAGATAGAAAGCAGGGAGGGTAACAGACACTTAGAAAGCAGGGAGGGTAACAGGCAGGTAGAAAGCAGAGATGGTAACAGACACTTAGAAAGCAGAGATGGTAACAGGCAGGTAGAAAGCAGAGAGGGTAACAGACACTTAGAAAGCAGAGAGGGTAACAGGCAGGTAGAAAGCAGAGAGGGTAAATGACCGGTAGAAAGCAGAGATGGTAACAGACACTTAGAAAGCAGAGAGGGTAACAGACAGGTAGAAAGCAGAGATGGTAACAGACACTTAGAAAGCAGAGAGGGTAACAGACAGGTAGGAAGCAGAGAGGGTAACAGACAGGTAGAAAGCAGAGAGGGTAGCATACAGGTAGAAATCAGAGAGGTTAAAAGACAGTTAGAAAGCAGGGAGGGTAACAGACACTTAGAAAGCAGAGAGGGTAACAGACAGGTAGAAAGCAGAGAGGGTAACAGACACTTAGAAAGCAGAGAGGGTAACAGGCAGGTAGAAAGCAGAGAGGGTAAAAGACAGGTAGAAAGTAGAGAGGGTAACAGGCAGGTAGAAAGCAGAGAGGGTAAAAGACAGGTAAAAAGCAGAGATGGTAACAGACACTTAGAAAGCAGAGAGGGTAACAGGCAGGTAGAAAGCAGAGATGGTAACAGACACTTAGAAAGCAGAGAGGGTAACAGACAGGTAGAAAGCAGAGAGGGTAACAGACACTTAGAAAGCAGAGAGGGTAACAGGCAGGTAGAAAGCAGAGAGGGTAAAAGACCGGTAGAAAGCAGAGATGGTAACAGACACTTAGAAAGCAGAGAGGGTAACAGGCAGGTAGAAAGCAGAGAGGGTAAAAGACCGGTAGAAAGCAGAGAAGGTAAAAGACAGATAGAAAGCAGGGAGGGTAACAGACACTTAGAAAGCAGGGAGGGTAACAGGCAGGTAGAAAGCAGAGATGGTAACAGACACTTAGAAAGCAGAGAGGGTAACAGGCAGGTAGAAAGCAGAGAGGGTAACAGACACTTAGAAAGCAGAGAGGGTAACAGGCAGGTAGAAAGCAGAGAGGGTAAAAGACCGGTAGAAAGCAGAGATGGTAACAGACACTTAGAAAGCAGAGAGGGTAACAGACAGGTAGAAAGCAGAGATGGTAACAGACACTTAGAAAGCAGAGAGGGTAACAGACAGGTAGAAAGCAGAGAGGGTAACATACAGGTAGAAATCAGAGAGGGTAAAAGACAGTTAGAAAGCAGGGAGGGTAACAGACACTTAGAAAGCAGAGAGGGTAACAGACACTTAGAAAGCAGAGAGGGTAACAGGCAGGTAGAAAGCAGAGAGGGTAAAAGACAGGTAGAAAGCAGAGAGGGTAACAGGCAGGTAGAAAGCAGAGAGGGTAAAAAACAGGTAAAAAGTAGAGATGGTAACAGACACTTAGAAAGCAGAGAGGGTAACAGACAGGTAGAAAGCAGGGAGGGTAACAGGCAGGTAGAAAGCAGAGATGGTAACAGACACTTAGAAAGCAGAGAGGGTAACAGACAGGTAGAAAGCAGAGATGGTAACAGACACTTAGAAAGCAGAGAGGGTAACAGACAGGTAGAAAGCAGGGAGGGTAACAGGCAGGTAGAAAGCAGAGATGGTAACAGACACTTAGAAAGCAGAGAGGGTAACAGACACTTAGAAAGCAGAGAGGGTAACAGACACTTAGAAAGCAGAGAGGGTAACAGACAGGTAGAAAGCAGGGAGGGTAACAGGCAGGTAGAAAGCAGAGATGGTAACAGACACTTAGAAAGCAGGGAGGGTAACAGGCAGGTAGAAAGCAGAGATGGTAACAGACACTTAGAAAGCAGAGAGGGTAACAGACAGGTAGAAAGCAGGGAGGGTAACAGGCAGGTAGAAAGCAGAGATGGTAACAGACACTTAGAAAGCAGAGAGGGTAACAGACACTTAGAAAGCAGAGAGGGTAACAGACAGGTAGAAAGCAGAGAGGGTAACAGACACTTAGAAAGCAGAGAGGGTAACAGACAGGTAGAAAGCAGAGATGGTAACAGACACTTAGAAAGCAGAGAGGGTAACAGACAGGTAGAAAGCAGAGAGGGTAACAGACACTTAGAAAGCAGAGAGGGTAACAGGCAGGTAGAAAGCAGAGAGGGTAAAAGACAGGTAGAAAGCAGAGATGGTAACAGACACTTAGAAAGCAGAGAGGGTAACAGACAGGTAGAAAGCAGAGAGGGTAACAGGTAGTGAAGAGATCACAGCTCAGAAGGAGCCATGGCAGGGTATCGAACCCGCGCCTGCAAGCAGGGTTTCGTATGTGGCTCAAGAGTCAGTCTCCCTTACAGACTGCATCACAAGTCTCGCCTTTCACTTCTACTTTTTAATATGTACTTCTTTTTTTTGCCTTTGGCTGTCAACATTTAACGCAGTGCATTGCTTGTTTGATGCTTGGTTTTAGTTGTGCAATGATGCCTTTTGTCATGTCCCTCACAAAGAACAAACAAAAAATTTTTTATTTAATTTTGTTAGCTTGCATGTACACAGTATACACTATAAACACAAAACCAAAACAGTCAACTCTTTCTGCAAAGCTCGTGTTCATGATTTGGAGGCAAAATGTAATTTTGAATATGCTTAATTTTGACATAGATTTTTGATGTTTTGCAAAAACAGCTAACTGTTTTGTGTTTATAGTTTTGAGAAATGAGGTATGGTTTCAGGAAATGTGTCTAAACAATCAGGAAAAACTGTATGAACCAAAAGTGGCATGGCGATGGAGGACCCTCAGGTTGTTGTTTCCTGTTCTGCAGTGAATAATCGTTGTCTATCACCACCATGTGGTCTTATTTCAATTCTGTAAAATGAATAGATACAGTATTAACAACATATAAACACAACTTTTTTTATGAGATATATGAGATACGTGAAATATTGGTCCTGTGGTCCCCTTTTAGTAGCCTGCTGTACAGTAATCACTGCTGAGTATTGCATTGATATTTTACAGTAAATCACAATAGAGCAGACCTATCTATTAACATTTCTGTCATGGTTTTCAACCCTGTTTCCCCATGCGGTCGTTTTCCTCGGTGGCCACGCGAGGGCGCTGCCCTTTTGGTAGATGCTTGCTCCGCCCTGCTGAGTTGGCGGAGCTTTCTGTTAAGCATTTACACCTGTTCGTAGTCACGAGAGTTATTTAAGCCTACCGTCTCCTTCGTTCGGGGCTTCGACATTAATTGTTTATTGTTTCTTGTGTTGTACTGTGGTGTTATTGTTGGCTGTGAAATTCTCGTACCGTTTTGGCTATTCGCCCATTTTTAGCGTCTCTTTGTAGAGGCAGGGCTTATTTCTTACTGGCTTAGTAGTTCCTTATCTCGTAGCAGTTTGGGACCGTAAATCTCTGCTCTATTTCGCCATAGTGTGCTTTTTCTCCGTGTATGGAGATTTGGGCGTTTCTGTTTGGAACTTTAGTCCAGTTCGCCCATAAGTGCATGTCGTCTCTTGGGAGATTGGGCGTTTGCGCTTCTGCTAGGTTGCTTAGCTGGTAGAAGTGTAGAGTAGCTGTTCTTTGTTCCCCTTCGCCTGTTATTTTGGTTTTCTTACTGAGAGACCTGGCGTTTTGCTTCTACTCAATTCCGTGTTACTGTGAGCCAGTAAGTAGCCTTGGTACGTTTTTCCCTGTTTGGTCTCCTTCTCGTGGACTACGTTCCCCTTTGTTGTGAGTCAGGGTTTTATTTATATTGAGGCTGTCGTGCTATTTTGCGTTGGTCTTTTGTTGCAGCCGTCCTGTACGCCCTTTCTACCTGCGGGACGATTTTGTTTGGAACTGTTGTTCTGTTTCGTTCTCCGGGTGTTTGTCTCCTTATATGGAGCTTGGGCGATGTTATGGACGTGTTTGTGTGTGACTGCGTGTGTTCTTAAAATAGCCTCGGAGCGTTAGCTCTGTTCCAATTCGCCTCGTTACATTCATTCATTTACTGAGAGGCTAGGGCGGTTTTTATATCAAGCTTGCGTTAGTCTATATGAATCGTTAAGTTATGGGACGACGGTGTTCCGTCGGCTCACCTGTAAAATGTTTCTCTCTCCTGGGAGATCGGGTGTTTACCCCTTTGCTTTCTACTTTTGACTGCGAGCCTATTTATCTCGCCATGGGAACGTTAAATCTCTGTTCCTGTTCGCCTCGTTACATTTCCTCATCATAGAGAGGCAGGGCGCTTATTTTCTATTAATCTCGCGTTGGTCTAGCCGGTAAATGTCTGGTACTGCCTGCCCTGTTCGTTCCTTTCGGTGCCTTTTCTCCTTGCATGGAGTTTTGACGATTTTGTACGGAACTGCTGTTCTGTTTCGTTTCTTAGGTGCATGTCTTCCTATAGGGAAGATTGGGCGATGCTGTGGACACGTTTGTGTGACCGCGAGTTTGAGAGTAGCCTGGGAACGTTGGATCTGTTCCTTTCGCCTCCACTCTTACCATCGTATTATTTTGCGGTGTTTATTGTTTTATGTTTGTTTTTTCGCTACTCGCCCGTTATGGTGTCTCGTTACCGAGACAGGGCGCGTATTATGTCTGGCTGTTCAGATCCCTGTCCTTGCGCTCTACTTAGCGTTTGACAGTTAGCCGGTTAGTAGCGTCTGTGGTGTGTTCGTTGTTCCTTGTCTTGTCTCCTCCCTTCTCTGCGGGTATCCCGCCTTAGTGGCCTAAGGGCTTAATGAATCCCCTTGCTGCGTTTGGCTCATCCCACCTCACACGTCACACCCCCTTACAATTTCTTTCTGCTGAAGCTCTGATTTGTGATTGAATAATTAATCAACTAGTGTTTCACCTCTGAGGAGTGAGTGTGTGAATTGAAGTTTAGCATTTTGGATGCTAGTGTTTTCCATGTGAACACAAGAGATTTCCTTTATGAAGTTTGTGCATTTATGAAGTGTTTTGGAAAAGTGATAAAGTCTTAAAGAGACTGAATTTTGTGTGAAAACAAGCTAAATGTGCTTGTAGTTTTGAAAAAAACTTTCTATTCTTTTTCTTGCACATGAAATTAAAAGTTTTGTTAACTGGGTTCATAGCACCAATTGTAGTGTGTAAACAGAAAAACTGTAATTAAAAAATTTAATGTAGCATGTGATAACATGCTTTTTTTAGGAGCTACCATATTTGAGTCCAGAGGCACTTGATTTTGCTGGAGCACTACATAGCTGCTTCATAATCATCATGTAAGCATTAATAAATGCCTATGCCAGCAATTGCAAATAGGCATGTAGTATCGCTGTGATAATGTCACGTGCTGCATCAGTGGCAACACTATGCCTATTTGTAGTTATTCACATAAGCATTTATGAATGATTATATAGTGCTTATGAAAGAATTATATAACTCTTATGAAGACCCATTCATTGATAATGTTTGTGTTGGAAATGATGGAGGATTGCCAGGGTCCATCAAAGCCCTGTATTGCTGAGTCTTGTCAGGTTTTTAATGGTGTTTGCCTCAGAGATGGACACACTCCAAAGCCCTTTGGAACGCTTCGTAAATGGGAATGTATCAAATGCCAAGCTCTGTTTGCTCAGCAAACCTTTTAAGTCTGCTAGATGAATAACAGTGCATTTTTATAGGGTATTACAGCAGGTTTTTAAAAAAACACATTAATATGTACTCTATATATCGCTGGCTGCCAGCTCACACTGATATTGCATATTAAACAGAAATAATTATTTTGTCAGGCTGTTGAGCAGTTCTGTGTATAAGAAATGTGTGTGTGTGTTTATGTGTGTGCGTGTGCATGTGCCTGTGTGTGTGTGTGTGTGTGTGTGTGTGTGTGTGTGTGTGTGTGTGTGTGTGTGTGTGTGTGTGTATCTGTGTGTGTAACAGGGCTATACAGTTTCCTCCAAAGGCCTGTCTGTCAGTTTTTGCAACATGTCATGTTTTTCTGTGCTCTGAGGACTTTAGTATCAAATCAGTGTGTGCATTGCTTGTTCTTTTGAGAATCAGTGTGAGTCCATGCAGACAGTGCATTAGATTAAGCAATAAGTTCTAGGCCATCGTCTCATTATCAGAATATCACCTACTTGCTTCATGTCCCTACCGAGCCCTCTTTGGTTTGTGCATTTAATGCAGTTCATTGGGATCTTTGTTCAGTTCAGATGGCCCGGTTAGGCTTCAGTCCCTGGATGCTATCTCACCTCGATATTACTGCTTCCAGACAACCTGATAAGACCAATTTAACACACTGCACGCACTCTCTCTCTCTCTCTCTCACAGACACTGTTTCTCCTCTTTATTCTTCCCGTATACATTAATTGTGTATTAATGTATGTATTTGCTTGTGTGTTGTCCTTTTGGAAGGAGAGCAGAAGTAGCAAGTGGAAGGCAGCAAGGTTGGAGGAGAGGGGGTTATTTACAGCCTAATTCTGCTGCCCTCCTTTTCACTATAGCCCAAAACAAATGACCAAACACCCCATGTGCCTTACGTCGTAGAGGCCCATTCTGGCATGGCCCACGCGTGTCTTTTTTTTAAGCAGGGTTCTCGCCGAAACGACTAAGTTGAGTTGAATCCTTTCTGTTGTTTCATCATAAAACGCATAAAAGCTGTAAAAGATTCAATCATTTAAACTTTTGATCTTTATCCCTTACTGCTGTCTTGCACATTACTATTAATATTTGTGTGTAAGCGCAATGCTTCCTGCCAGTCTCTGAAATGAAGGAAAAAATAACAGCGTCCTGCTGCCTGACGCACAGAACGAGTTTTTCTTTGCTTCTCTCCTCCTGGGTCCGTCTGACCACGCATTAGCCCAGGGTGAGAGTTTAGACCACTTATTCAGCCTTTGATTTTAAGTATACGCAGATTTGAGTGCAGATTTGTTTGTGCGATTACAGTTTTTCTTTACAATCACTTTGGCGCTAATCTTGTGAGGGGGAGTGTAAGGTTCGGAGAATCAAACGCGACCGATAAGGATTTCTAAAAGCGTATCTAGAAAAAGATACGCCACAAAACGCGGAATAATCCGCACCAGGACTGGGATAACGCAGGATAGGGAGCAAAACTGCCCTAGTACAAAGCAAAACAAAGCAACCTCCAAAAACTGAGGCGATCTCGATAAACAGCGAGAATAACTAACATAAGAACTTTGCGCACTAAAATATTTAGGCGTAACAAGAGGTAATGAAACAAAACAAAACTCGAAAAAACGAGTGAAGGAAAAGAATAGAAAAAACCTGTTAGCCAAAGCTCTTGTGGCAAAAGAGCTGAACACAACTGGCAACAGGTAAAAAGAATAAAGGATAAAGAAAGATTGGAAAGGAACGGCAAAACCAATCTAATCCTAAATCTTTATAACCGGACTTGCTGCGTTTCCTATTAGTACGAACCAGAAATGCAGCGACCGAAATTCCTATACCTTACCGACTTTGTATGTCAACATAGCAAAGACAATCTCGAAGTGCGGAAATGCGGAAGTCCTGAGGTATTTATAGCCGGCAGGAAACGCAAAACAGGTGAAGGGAATAATTGTCGGGCAAGACACGAAAACCGGAACAGAGGCGGAAAAAATCCGATCTGAAAAAAGGAAACCAAAAGTGTAGAAAAAAAAAGGATGCAAATAACCATGACAAATCTCACAAGTTTGTGCTCAATTTTCAAAACCTTAGACACAAAACTCAAAACGGTCAGCACTTGTAACACAGCCTGTCCCATGTTCAAACCTTGCATTCATATCTTTGAAGTAATCTTGCACTTCAGAATCATTGGTTCAAATAACTAATTTATCATGAAATACGAAAGAAACATTAGCTTAGATCACCCAAACACAAGATACCGATAGCTTCACTGTTTAGTTGTTTTTACAATCATTTAATATTGCAGTAAAAAATACTTGATACATATTTCAATATGGTTCTTTTTGTGGTTCTAAATAAAGGGAATAGTAGAGACAGTAGAACAGAGTGGAATCATTGAACAAAGTCAGGATTTATTTTTAAAAATACAATTACAACATAGGTTTCTTTGAATCATAGCAACAAATAAATACAGTAAGTATAGCTACAAAGTGAAAAAAAGTCCTCAACTGCAGTGAAAATAAAAAAATACAGTAATAACAGTTCCGACCTCTGGCTAGGTTGCCTGCCTCATCCACAAAGAGGAATTTGTGGTGGTTCTCTGCAGCATCCAGCACCATCACCCTCTAGAAAGAAAATTACGCAACAGAATAATGTAGATCAAACTTGAATCTTTGACAACAGGAATCTTGAAACTGAACATACTCAGTATGCTGTTGCTTCACTCTATCTGCATTACTTTCAAAAGGCACCATCTCTTTTAGAGACACCTGATGCCTTCAGAATGCATGCAATAGTATTCAGACTTATGGCCTCCACCTTGTTGAACATGTCGTCATTGTCAATGATGTGCCGCTGAATTTTGGTCAGGCGAACATCAATTCTGTCAGGGAGAACAAAGAATACATTCAGTCACAACACCTACTGTGTGGTATGCAGTGGCATGCATTATACAGTAATTTGACAATTGAGAGTAATGCATAGTGCAATGTGAAGACTTACCGGTTCTCATGGCGGAAAGTTCTGATGATCGAGGCCATCTCCTGAGGTTTGTCTGAATCATTGTAGCTGTTGTCATTGTCATGCCACGATTTATGACAAGGTCTACAACTATTGTTCGGATTTCTTTGGACACTCTTTGCTGTTGCCATCACTGTCTTGGTCCGTGGCCTTGTCCTCTACCACATACCACCCCCCATTCCCCCACGCCCCCCCACCTCTCAAACAAGGCCCATGGTCACCTCTCTGATGAGGCCTTAGCCCTCCTCTAAGACAAGGTCTATGGCCACCTTTATGAAGGGGTACTTATCCTCTGCCATTCCCTTGACCACCTCGTCCTCGTCCTCTTCCTTATCCTCCTCTCACTGCTTGATCTCTATTCTGACGTGGATCATCTGCCTGCTCCATGTTTTTGCTATGTTGTTGCAGATGGATACAGACCCTTTTATACTCTTACCACAATGTGAAACCAATCATCATTACTGTAACGAGTTATTATTGAAAAAGCCAAGAAAATGGCCTATATACATAGTCAAATCTTAAAACATTGTCTGGAACAGTGAAACCATAGGAACAGTATCTGATAAAGGATGATGATGACACATTTCAAAGATAATGTAGTAAAATTAGTTCATGTTCCAAAGTAATTGGTGTCAATAGATTTCTTTATACTAAAACATTCATGATCTAAAGATGGAATGTTGCTACAGTAATCAGTTTCCATAAACCTATACATTATTAGTAATGCTACAGTTACTTATAATTTTGAGCAGTTGGATTAATTGATAGTTAGATGCATTGTAATGAAATGAAAAGACAGTCACATCATATGTAATGTGTGTATTGCATTTTGAAATGCTAATACTTTGATGGTAAGTTGTGTCATTGTGAACAAATGATTTGGTTCAGTGAACAAATTATTTTAGGTTTATGTGTATTGTATTCATGCAATTGAAAAAGGTGTTTAGAGTTTTGAAAAATGCATTTTGATTATCTGTTTTGGGTTTTGTGTCTACAATTTTGAAAAATGACCACAAGGTTCTGAAATTAGTGCCAAAGTGATTGTAAAAAACTGTAAGAGGATAAGCCCTTCAGATAAAGGCGTTTGTAATTGATCACAGTGGCACGAGCAGGGAATCGATCAGAAAGCTTCATCTATGTCACAGTCACGCACCTTTTAGCGTTAATCTCGGTGTTTGTAGCTCAGCAAACACTGGAAGCCCTTTATTCTCAGATCCATGCCTCACCTGAGGTCACCTACGTACAGCGGGAGTCTGTTTGTGGGTGTGTGGGGGGGGTGTATGTGTGTGGGTGTGGGGTGTGTGTGCGTGTTGTGGGGGAGAGTGTGTGTGTGGGGGGTGAGGTGTGTGTGTGTGTGTGTGTGTGTGTGTGTGTGTTGCTGGGGCGGTGTGAGGGGGGTGTATGTGTGTCGGTGTGTGTGTGTGTGTGTGTGTGTGGGAGGGGGGAGGTGTGTTTGTGTGTGGGGGGATGTATGTGTGTCGGTGTGTGTGAGTATGGGGGAGTGTGTGTCTGTGGGGGGGGGGGGTGTGTGTGCGTGTGTTGCGGGGTGTATGTTTGTCAGTGTGTGTGTGGGAGGGGGGAGGTGTGTGTGTGGGGGGGTGTATGTTTGTCAGTGTGTGCGTGGGAGGGGGGAGGTGTGTGTGTGGGGGGTGGGGTGTATATGGGTGAGTGTGTGCGTGGGAGGGGGGAGGTGTGGGTGGAGTGTATGTGTGTCGGTGTGTGGGTGTGTGTGGATGTGGTGTGGTGGAGTGTGTGTGTGTGTGTGTGTCGGTGTGTGTGGGTGTATGTGTGTGGGAGGGTGGATGTGGGGTGGTGGAGTGTATGTGTGTGGGTGTCTGTGTGTACGTAGGTGCAGTAGGCTTTCTGTCTATGTATTGCTGTATAAATACACTGCTTCTGCTATTTCCTTTGTAGATGGACCCTGTGCAGAAGGCTGTGATTAACCACACATTTGGAGTCTGTGTCCCACCAAAGAAGAAACAAGTAATTTCCTGCAGTGTCTGCCAGCTCCGCTTTAACTCTGATGTGAGTACAGGACACTCTTTTATATTGTGTGTGTGTGTGTGTGTGTGTGTGTGTGTGTGTGTGTGTGTGTGTGTGTGTGTGTGTGTGTGTGTGTGTGTGTGTGTGTGTGTGTGTGTGTGTGTGTGTGTGTGTGTGTGTGTGTGTGTGTGTGCGCGCGTGCGTGTACGTGTGTGTGCATGTGTGTGTGTTTGCATGCATGTGTGTGTTTGCGTGTGTGTGTGTGTGTGTGTGTGTCTGTGTGACTGACAAAGACAAAATTCTGCAGTAATCAAGCATGGAATTCATTTGATGTTTATCAAATGTTTCACTTAGATAAATAAGTAATTCATTAAAGGTATGAGAACATTTGGGATTATTTACCACACTTGTCTTTAAGTGTAATGATTGAACACTCAACATGTTGAGAGTACCTGCGTGTAGCTGAGTGTGTGAGCAGTAATCAGCAGCAGTTGAATGCCTGTGCTTATGGATGGCATTTAAAAGCAAAGGGGACGAACGAGCCTTTAATTATAGAGATATTTCTGCCACCTGTTTAATTTGACACAATCCTTAATTGCCTTGATCTCCAGCGTCGCACAGTAAGTGTCTGTCCATTTAAAAAACCCTGGACCCCCAGCCCACCCCAGTCGCATCCAAACCCAGTGTGTTCTTATGGGTGTGTGCTGTGTGTTCTCTGGGGGAGTTTCAAACAGGTATGATGTTTAAACACACCTTTGTGTGGCCCCCTGAGAAGCATCCCGTGAAATGAGTCAGTTCAGGTAGTGGTTTGTGTGGTTTTGGTTGGGTGACGTTTATGGTGCTGTGTTCTGTGGAGAAAAGCTCATTAAACTCTCTTCTTCTTGTTACACTGTCTCAACATTGATTAAGCCATTTAATTTAAGATGTAGGCAATCGGTGGCATTGGGCCCAGACAGGCAGAACCTTCCCACTGAGAGATTTAATTGGAAAGGCTTCTTTGTGTGTGTACGAATGTGTGAGTGTGTGTGTGTATGTGTGTGTCTGTGTGCGTGCGCATGTGTATGTGTGTGTGTGTGTGTGTGTGTGAGCGAGTATTGGAGTCTTGAGGTTGTGTTTCTCCAGTTCTTCTGTAATCTACCATGCTCTACGAGCTCCTCTCCTGCTATGCACATTATTCTTAGATAATCCAAGTGCATGAATAGGCCCCTGGATGTTTGCGGAAAGCTCAAACAATAAGCCGGAAGGTGTTTTGACAACCTTGCTCTCCCTGCTGTGTGTAATCTGTTGATACATTTGAAACATTGAAATTCTTATTTCCAGTAAGCAGTTCTCTGCAAGGTACCCCAGGGGGTAAAATGGAGACGGCTTTCTATTTATCGCATATATATATATATATATATATATATATATATATATATATATATATATATATATATATATATATATATTGCACACAGAACACAAAGACAGATATTGTATCCGTTGTTTTCAGAGTTGACTCTCGGGAATCATGAAACGATACTTTTAAGCCATCTTTGAGAGACGGCTGCAGCAGCTGTGTTGGTGCAAGGAGTGTGTCCAGCGGTGGAATGTGACGCCCATTCTGCCAACTGAGCAGCGGTGGAATGTGTGAGGTGTGTCACTGAGCAGTGGTGGAGTGTGTGAGGTGAGCAGTGGTGGAGTGTGTGAAATGAGCAGCGGTGGAGTGTGTGAGATGCGTCACTGAGCAGTGGTGGAGTGTGTGAGATGAGCAGTGGTGGAATGTGTGAGGTGAGCAGTGGTGGAGTGTGTGAGATGAGCAGTGGTGGAGTGTGTGAGGTGAGCAGTGGTGGAGTGTGTGAGATGAGCAGTGGTGGAGTGTGTGAGGTGAGCAGCGATGGAGTGTGTGAGATGAGCAGTGGTGGAGTGTGTGAGATGAGCAGTGGTGGAGTGTGTGAGATGAGCAGTGGTGGAGTGTGTGAGGTGAGCAGTGGTGGAGTGTGTGAGATGAGCAGTGGTGGAGTGTGTGAGGTGAGCAGTGGTGGAGTGTGTGAGGTGAGCAGTGGTGGAGTGTGTGAGGTGAGCAGTGGTGGAGTGTGTGAGGTGAGCAGCGATGGAGTTTGTGATTTGAGCAGTGGTGGAGTGTGTGAGATGAGCAGCGATGGAGTGTGTGAGGTGAGCAGTGGTGGAGTGTGTGAGGTGAGCAGCGGTGGAGTGTGTGAGATGAGCAGCGGTGGAGTGTGTGAGATGAGCAGTGGTGGAGTGTGTGAGATGAGCAGTGGTGGAGTGTGTGAGGTGAGCAGTGGTGGAGTGTGTGAGGTGAGCAGTGGTGGAGTGTGTGAGGTGAGCAGTGGTGGAGTGTGTGAGGTGAGCAGCGATGGAGTTTGTGATTTGAGCAGTGGTGGAGTGTGTGAGATGAGCAGCGATGGAGTGTGTGAGGTGAGCAGTGGTGGAGTGTGTGAGGTGAGCAGCGGTGGAGTGTGTGAGATGAGCAGCGGTGGAGTGTGTGAGATGAGCAGTGGTGGAGTGTGTGAGATGAGCAGTGGTGGAGTGTGTGAGATGAGCAGGGTTGGAGTGTGAGATGAGCAGTGGTGGAGTGTGTGAGATGAGCAGTGGTGGAGTGTGTGAGATGAGCAGTGGTGGAGTGTGTGAGATGAGCAGTGGTGGAGTGTGAGGTGAGCAGTGGTGGAGTGTGAGGTGAGCAGTGGTGGAGTGTGTGAGATGAGCAGGGTTGGAGTGTGAGATGAGCAGTGGTGGAGTGTGTGAGATGAGCAGTGGTGGAGTGTGTGAGGTGAGCAGTGGTGGAGTGTGTGAGATGAGCAGTGGTGGAGTGTGTGAGGTGAGCAGTGGTGGAGTGTGTGAGATGAGCAGTGGTGGAGTGTGTGAGATGAGCAGGGTTGGAGTGTGAGATGAGCAGTGGTGGAGTGTGTGAGATGAGCAGTGGTGGAGTGTGTGAGGTGAGCAGTGGTGGAGTGTGTGAGGTGAGCAGTGGTGGAGTGTGTGAGATGAGCAGTGGTGGAGTGTGTGATATGAGCAGTGGTGGAGTGTGTGAGATGAGCAGTGGTGGAGTGTGTGAGGCGAGCAGTGGTGGAGTGTGTGAGATGAGCACCGGTGGAGTGTGTGAGATGAGCAGCGGTGGAGTGTGTGAGGTGGGCAGTGGTGGAGTGTGTGAGATGAGCAGCGGTGGAGTGTGTGAAATGAGCAGTGGTGGAGTGTGTGAGATGAGCAGTGGTGGAGTGTGTGAGATGAGCAGTGGTGGAGTGTGTGAGATGAGCAGCGGTGGAGTGTGTGAGATGAGCAGTGGTGGAGTGTGTGAGATGAGCAGTGGTGGAGTGTGTGAGATGAGCAGTGGTGGAGTGTGTGAGATGAGCAGTGGTGGAGTGTGTGAGATGAGCAGTGGTGGAGTGTGTGAGATGAGCAGGGTTGGAGTGTGAGATGAGCAGTGGTGGAGTGTGTGAGATGAGCAGTGGTGGAGTGTGTGAGATGAGCAGGGTTGGAGTGTGAGATGAGCAGTGGTGGAGTGTGTGAGATGAGCAGTGGTGGAGTGTGTGAGATGAGCAGGGTTGGAGTGTGAGATGAGCAGTGGTGGAGTGTGTGAGGTGAGCAGTGGTGGAGTGTGTGAGATGAGCAGTGGTGGAGTGTGTGAGGTGAGCAGTGGTGGAGTGTGTGAGATGAACAGTGGTCGAGTGTGTGTGAGATGAGCAGTGGTGGAGTGTGTGAGATGAGCAGCGGTGGAGTGTGTGAGATGAGCAGCGGTGGAGTGTGATGCCCATTCTGTGTGCTGTGTGTTTCCTTCTTACGTCAGTCCACAGTAGGTGTGGGAAGGTGGAGCCGGGTAGCGACTGCTTCAGTGTTTTTCCCAGTTCACCATTATCTCTTCTCTAGGGTGGCAGGTCTTATTTTGGATGCACAATAATATCGGGGCCCTACATCCTGTGAGTGGCAGTTCTGTGGGTAAAAACACTTTGTTAATGAGAGAGGTCAAAGGAGAATGGACAGAATCTTTGAAGCTAACAGAGACACCACAAACACTGAAGTAACAGCTGTTTACAACAGTGGTGTGCAGAAGGGTAACTCTTCATGCACAACGCGTCAAACCTTGAAGCAGACAGGCTACAGCAGCAGAAGACCACGCTGGGTTGCACTCCTGTAACTAAAAACAGGATGATGAGGCTACAGTGGGCATGTGATCACCAAAACTTGACAAATTAAGATTGGAACATTGCCTGGTCTGACGAATCTCGATTTCTCCTGCGACATGCAGATGGTAGGGCCAGACTTTGCCGAAACAGCATGAATCCGTGGATTCTTGTGTCAAGGATGCTGGTGGTGATGTAATAGTGTGGGTAATGTTTTCTTGGCACATATTAGGCCAGAGTGTCCTTTGATTGTCAGAGCATATCTAAGCATTGTTGCCGACCATGTGCATATGACCACAGTCTTCCAGCAGGATAGTGCACCATGTCACAAAGCACTCATCATCTCAAGCTGGTTCCACAAACATGAAAGTGAGGTCACTTTACTCCAGTGGCCTGCACAGTCCCCAGATCTCAATCCAATAGAGCACCTTTGGGATGAGGCAGAACGAGAGGTCTGGAGGTTGAATGTGCGGCAAAGAAACAGCAGGAATATGTGATGCTATCGAGAAGCATGGAACAAAATCCCTGAGGAATGTTTGTGCTGTAATGTGAGACATCCACATCAGCCAATATGGACAGAGAAATATTAGTTACTGATTTTTATAATGTGGATCCCAAAGTCTATTTCCAAAACATAAAAATATTTCTCCACAAAGCAAACAGATATGTAATCTCTGGTCTCTAATGTGGGTTTCACAGCCACGGTAATTAGTGTTGGAGCATTGAGGTTAGAGAAACAGGGATTGTGCAGTATCTTCAGCTGCATATTTCAGCTCACAAAGACAGTAAATCTAGGCAGTCCATTGCAGTAGCTGGTTTCTTGTATTCTTCAGGTTTCAGCAGGACACATTCGCAATGTTATATTTGGCAAGATATGAAAAAGTGATTCTGACATGAAAAAGTCAGAAATAATATGAAAGACAAATCAGTCTCAAAGCAAGGTAAGAGACTAGCACATCCCTAGAGAGATGATTGTTTCTCAAGTTTTAATTTCACATTTGTCTTAGCCAAAAAATCAAAAATGGAACCCCAGGAAAACGATGAAAGTAATCACACAGAGCTGGGTGGGTCACACTTTAAACAAAAGTCTCTCACATAAAGGTTTTATATAGCATATATCAAGCCTTCATAAATGTTACATAATGGCTTCATAAATCATATATAGGCAAGTGATCTATGAAGCCATTATGAAGCCAAACATTGAAATTTCAATATTTTTTAGATATTTATCCTAACATCCAGCACAGACAGTTTAATAGTAGTGTTTCCAAATGAGATGTCTTATACAGCACTGTGGTTCTATATTGAACATATACACAGCAGTAGGGCTGTGCCAATGATCGTCTAAACAAGAAATCACAATTTTTGAGGAGGACGATTATTGGGAATTGATACAATGGAGTAGACACTCCCATCTCTGAATTTCTAGATGCTGATTACAGAGATACTTTATTCCGTCCGAATCGGTCATTAACAATACAGATGTCCTGTGATAACAATTACTTTACAGACATTGTCCTGAAAACTTATCCCATCCGAATAGGGCTTTAGAATGATTATTTCAGGCCAGTTAACGATAACTAGCTACATAATCAGCTCGTCGCAGTTCAGCGAGTATCCCGCAAATGAGCCAGTGCAAGCTTATGGGCAATAGCTTATTAAAAATACATTTTGCTTGGATTTCATATTCAATACAGGTTTCTCACCTCTTTTATGTTTTATACTTCTGTGCTATCTGCAAAGCAATCTAGGCTAGTATGCATACACCGATTTGTGTAACGTTCCGTTCCCTTCCTGTCCTTTTTCCGTGTTTTCCCCTTTTCCTTCCGTGTCATGTTGGATTCCCTTGTCCGTGTTTTCCCCCCTGCTGCAGGCTGGGCGTTTCCCCTCTGTTTCGTTCTTTTGATTTCCCACTTTAGTTTCCGCCTATCGCTTTCCCCTCTCGTTGCATGCATTCCTCACCTGTGTTATTAGCAATCACTACCGGTTACTTTCCGCACGTGTGCTTTATTGATTCCTAATTCACTGCCCTATTTAAACCCCCGTCTGGTTGCTAGTCGGCGCCAGTTCGTTAACTTACCTCGTTCGTTGTATGGTCTCCTCGTTTCTGGTCCCGTGTTTCTGAGCGCTTGGTTGTGGGTTAAGTCCCTACAGCTTTCAGTATACCTGTCCTCCAGTTTGGTATCTATCCAGCCCTAACGTTTTGCTGTTTGCATGCCTCTAACCTGTCTCCCTCTAACCACCAGCTGTTCCAGCTTCTACCAGTCTGTAGCTGTTGTTAATCCCTGTGTGTGTTACGGTACCTCCAACTCCAGCTCGAGTTGCGTCCGCAGTCGAGTGTACGGCTTCGTAATCCTGCAGTAGTTCCTGTCCGGCCGTGGCTACCTCCAGTGCTGCGGTTACGGTCCCAGGTTCCTCAGGAATCCAGCTGCTCCAACCGGACCTACCTGAGCTCCGCCACACAGCTCTACCCAGCCGGGTTCTGCCGGCTACCTACCATTGTGTACAGTCCAGTACTCGTAAAACCTCCCGGTCCAGCTCCGGTCCAGTTCCAACTCTAAACTCTCCTTCTGTTTTCTGTCCAGTTCCTGAGTGGACCTCCCGGTCCAGTTCCAGTCCAGTCCCGGTGTGAAGTTCACCGCCTGTAAAGGTCCAGTTCCGGCTTGGAACAAGTTTGCCGTTCCAGTAATCCAGTTCCTGAGTGGACCTCCCGATCCAGTTCCAGTCCAGTCCCGGTGTGAAGTTCACCACCTGTAAAAGTCCAGTTCCGGCTTGGAACAAGTTGCCGTTCCAGTAATCCAGTTCCTGAGTGGACCTCCCAGTCCAGTTCCAGTCCAGTCCCGGTGTGAAGTTCACCGCCTGTAAAAGTCCAGTTCCGGCTTGGAACAAGTTGCCGTTCCAGTAATCCAGTTCCTGAGTGGACCTCCCGGTCCAGTTCCAGTCCAGTCCCGGTGTGAAGTTCACCGCCTGTAAAAGTCCAGTTCCGGCTTGGAACAAGTTTGCCGTTCCAGTAATCCAGTTCCTGAGTGGACCTCCCGGTCCAGTTCCAGTCCAGTCCCGGTGTGAAGTACACCGCCAGTAAAAAGTCCAGTTCCGGCTTGGAACAAGTTTGCCGTTCCAGAGACTCTGTCCCTGAGTGGACCTCCCGGTCCAGTACAGTCCAGTTCCGGCTTGGAACACGTTCCTGGGCTAAAGTCCAGCTCCGGCTTGGAGCAGTCCGTATCGGACTTCCTTTGTTCCTGTGTGATACTGTGTTTTTCCCTTCTGTACAGCTTTGGGACTACCCCAACGCTTAATAAATATTCTTTCCATTGAATCTGCCTCCTGGTCGTTGCACTTGGGTTCGTCCCGTAATTGGATCGTAACAATTTGATTGCATTTTATTAATATATTTGATTCTGAGGTATTTTGTAACATACATACATAAGTGTAGGCTATTATTTCCCATTCCTGCTTATGAGATAGCCTATTTTAAAGTGCTGTCTATTGTTAGATTTTAAGGTTTTTATAGTAATATCAGAGTTACAATCTGTTTAAGTCCCCACACCCATCCTGTTTCAGTCCAGGGGTTAAGTACCCTTTCAAATGCAAGCTCTCCCCCAAGACTTAGGTGCCAAGAGTCATTGGTAGGCAACCTTGGGTGAATAGAAATTATAATGTGCGAAGAGTCATTGATCTAGCCAGGAAATGGAACCAGGGAAGGAGTTAATTCTCACCTGAAGCCTTTCCTCCTGGCTAGCCACCTTTTGTTTAGAGATTGTACTTAAGTTGTGCCATGTCACTGTGTAAGTCATGTTAGATTGGAAGCTGACATAAACACCATGCTAATAAAGAAGCTGTAGCTACTGTCTTTCATCACGGAACCGATTCAAGACTCTCTTATTCCTCGAACGTAATTGCAAGTACCAGAAACGAACGAAAGTGTAATTGAGAAATACGAAGCAATTCTTCACTATCAATAAATTGATTGTCAATCATTTTCTAGTTTGCTCTTTTGCCAGAATAAAAATTGAGATGTTGGTTGGAGCTTGTTGTCTTATGCAATTTATTGGAAAGTTTTACACAAACTCATTTGTCAATGGTCTGCTGGCGTCTCTGGCTCTGGCAAATGTCCGAGTGCAAGTGCAGTCCAATTCAAATAATTACAAGCTCCCTCCCTTGCTCCTCCCCGTTGGTTCAAGTGTCTACTCGTGTTGTTTTGGTGCTGCATCACATCCTCCCAAGTGGAAGTGGTGAGGGGAAGTGCAGGAGGGCAGAACATTTAACGGATTTGATCGCAGCCCTAGTTTGTTTAATTATACGATTGTTTGTTCAGAACAAAATTTCCAAGGCAATAGCCTAAGACTGAGGCACTTTATTTCTTCTTCTACAATATTGTTAATTCAATATGAAACATGTAGGGCTGAGCCGAATGCCATTTTTTACACTTCGAAGCTTCGTTGGCAATTTTCCCCGAAGCTCCGAAGCTTCCTTTTAATAATAATCTATTAAACTTTTTTTTTTTTGAGTCTTTGAAAACAATGTTACGATACATCCAGTAGAGGGCGCGCTCACATCTATTTCAGTAATATGCGCATGAAGAAAGAAATAAGTTTTTTTTTATTTATTGAAACAACAAAGTATTAAATTGAAATGGAACAGAAGTTCAGGACATGAAACAGCGGCCTAAATAAATTTAAAAGATAAATATAAGCCGCAGTCTTCAGTTATGTGCAGGCCTATAAACTGTCAAACTTCACGTAGCCTACATACTGCGTATGGTATGGGGGGGAAAAAAAGTCTAACGCTGAGTGTAGGCTATATTGTTTTCTTTCCAAAATGTAATAGGTTGTCATGCTATGCTAGCCTAGGCTATATCATGAAATGTAGCCTAGTCAGATCGGCTAGCTAATGCTAATGTTGCAAGGCTATTACTCTGACAAAGATATATAAATTAGGCTACTTACATTTTTCAAATGGTTTGTCAAATTCGCAGTTCCACCATGGTATGCCAATTTCTGCTGGCATATTTGACATTTGACCTTTTTTGGATTGTCAGCGGTAATATTAAAGTGTTTCCACACAGCTGACTTCTTTAACATCTTGTAACTTCACCTCAGGCTTTGAGCAACAGCGTAGCGAATGTCGAGACAAGTCACGTGGAAGGCTGAACCACTCTAGCAGGCAGCCGCATCCCTTGTACGTTCGATAAACTTCCAGGCGATTAAAAGCTCAGTCAGTATAGAATAAACACTTATATGTTGACAAACATCCAGTAAACCATCCATTTTCTTCTTCTTTTTTGATGGGGAAAAAATGTTTAGTTTTTTTTTTTGTTGTTGTTTTTTGAGGAAAAAAAACAAACTATTCGAATCTGAATTTAGGATCCGAATCCCAATCCAACTAACGAAGCTTCGGAGCTCCGAAGCATTCGGCTCAGCCCTAGAAACATGCAGTGTTTTATCTCGATTACAAGGCAATAGCAGCCTAAGAGTGATGCACTTTAATCAGGGCAGAAGCACTGTATGTTTGCCAAGTTTTACATTTTATGTGATGTACTGTTTTATCTATTTTAGATAGATAAAAGAGTGTTTGCCATTGGAGCAATATGAGGCAATAATAAAAAATTACAATTATATTATATATCGCAATTTTTTTGTGTGATAATATATTGTGAGTCAAAATTTCATAGTCGTCACAGCCCTACTCAGCAGAATATAAATATGCATCTTAAACTTAAATCTTAAATTTGGGAAATTTACAGTTTTGCTGAGTACCCTCTGGCATTCCTTTGCAGGCCCCTGGAGGTCCCCAGATCCCAGCCTGTTGCCTAAGACATTATTGACTGTAATAAAATGTGAATGTATATTTTTATATCCAGTTAAAACATGTCATCCCTATATGGAAGGCATGTTAGGACAGATTTAGTTCAAAATAACTTAAAATAACTGCTGATTTTGTACAGAAAATTATGAGTCCCCAGAGCATCACTCGCTGTTTTTAGTTTTGACCTGACTTCTGTATCCTTGTGTATCCTTGTCAGGAATGGCGACTCTTAAAAAGCGTTTAAGAGGGCCTCTCAAAATTTAGCTTTGCATCCAGAGAAGCACTTTGAACTCCTTCAAACGTACCGATGCCTCACACTGTGGATTTATGATTAATGGGCCCTGTAGCATTTGCATAATGTATTGGCTCTTCGTAAAGTAAACATACCCCAGTTTCTGATTAGGAGAATACGTTTAATCCAGTAAACAGGCTGTTGGCAAAGATAATCTCTCGCTGTCCTGTTTCCTGTTGCGTTCCTCAGTTTCCTGTTGTGTTCCTCAGTCTCTCGCTGTCCTCGGTTTCCTGTAGCGTTCCTCAGTTTCCTGTTGTGTTCCTCAGTCTCTCGCTATCCTCAGTTTCCTGTTGTGTTCCTCAGTCTCTCGCTATCCTCAGTTTCCTGTTGCGTTCCTCAGTTGCTGTTGCATTCCTCAGTTTCCTTTTGCATTGCTCATTTTCCTATTCTGTTCCTCAGTCTCTCACTGTCCTCCGTTTCCTGTTCTGTTCCTCAGTCTCTCGCTGTTCTCAGTTTCTTGTTGTGTTCCTCGGTTTCCTGTTGTGTTCCTCAGTCTCTCGCTATCCTCAGTTTCCTGTTGCGTTCCTCAGTTGCTGTTGCATTCCTCAGTTTCCTTTTGCATTGCTCATTTTCCTGTTGTGTTCCTCAGTCTCTTGCTGTCCTCAGTTTCCTGTTGTGTTCCTCAGTTTCTTGTTGTGTTCCTCAGTCTCTCGCTGTCCTCGGTTTCCTGTTGTGTTCCTCAGTCTCTCGCTGTCCTCGGTTTCCTGTTGTGTTCCTCAGTCTCTCGCTGTCCTCAGTTTCCTGTTCTGTTCCTCAGTCTCTCACTGTCCTCAGTTTCCTGTTGCGTTCCTCAGTTTCCTGTTGTGTTCCTCAGTCTCTCGCTATCCTCAGTTTCCTGTTGTGTTCCTCAGTCTCTCGCTATCCTCAGTTTCCTGTTGTGTTCCTCAGTTGCTGTTGCGTTCCTCAGTTTCCTTTTGCATTGCTCATTTTCCTATTCTGTTCCTCAGTCTCTCACTGTCCTCCGTTTCCTGTTCTGTTCCTCAGTCTCTCGCTGTTCTCAGTTTCTTGTTGTGTTCCTCGGTTTCCTGTTGTGTTCCTCAGTCTCTCGCTATCCTCAGTTTCCTGTTGCGTTCCTCAGTTGCTGTTGCATTCCTCAGTTTTCTGTTGCATTCCTCAGTTTCTTGTTGTGTTCCTCAGTCTCTCGCTGTCCTCGGTTTCCTGTTCTGTTCCTCAGTCTCTCGCTGTCCTCAGTTTCCTGTTCTGTTCCTCAGTCTCTCGCTATCCTCAGTTTCCTGTTGTGTTCCTCAGTCTCTCGCTGTCCTCAGTTTCCTGTTCTGTTCCTCAGTCTCTCGCTATCCTCAGTTTCCTGTTGCATTCCTCATTTTCCTGTTGTGTTTCTCAGTCTCTCGCTGTCCTCAGTTTCCTGTTCTGTTGCTCAGTCTCTCGCTGTCCTCAGTTTCCTGTTGCATTCCTCAGTTTCCTGTTGTGTTCCTCAGTTTCTCACTGTCCTCAGTTTCCTGTTACATTCCTCAGTTTCCTGTTGTGTTCCTCAGTCTCTCGCTATCCTCGGTTTCCTGTTGCGTTCCTCAGTTTCCTTTTGCATTGCTCATTTTCCTGTTCTGTTCCTCAGTCTCTCGCTATCCTCCGTTTTCTGTTCTGTTCCTCAGTTTCTTGTTGTGTTCCTCAGTTTCCTGTTGTGTTCCTCAATCTCTCGCTGTCCTCAGTTTCTTGTTGTGTTCCTCAGTCTCTCGCTATCCTCCGTTTTCTGTTCTGTTCCTCAGTTTCTTGTTGTGTTCCTCAGTTTCCTGTTGTGTTCCTCAATCTCTCGCTGTCCTCAGTTTCTTGTTGTGTTCCTCAGTCTCTCGCTGTCCTCAGTTTCCTGTTCTGTTCCTCAGTCTCTCGCTGTCCTCACTTGGCGGAGCATGTTTTCCTCACAAACCAGTGAGACGCTGCAAAGCTGAGGCAGGATGTCCTTAAAGTGCATCTCCGCGAAGATGGGCACGGGTTTCCATAACAGTGGCAGAGGACATTTTCTCCTGCTAAAGATGCTTTTGTGTTTCCACTGATTGGACAATCAGTCCAGCTCTGAAGCCGTTTCATTTATAAGTGCCATCGATCCTCCATCTAATTTTCACAAGCTAGCCTTACTCCATCAGTCTCTGCTATGATGTAGAAGAAAGCTTGTGTGGAGTCCGCCTCTCTGGACTGCAACGTGCTCGTACTGAGATGGGATTTCCCCAGCGTTCAGCCCCAGAACATGGCTTTACCAGCCTCTCTACACCGCAGAGAGACAGGAGTTATTAAGGCAGTTAAAGAGTGGTTGGTTAGAAGGCCGCACAGCCAGAACCAGGCTGGGAACTTGACCAGGACACCAGGGTACTTTCTCACAGCAAACACTCTGTACTCTTTGCTACGAGTGCAGTGGGATCTTTAATGACCACAGTGATTCAGTACCTCTCATCTATAAAATGGCATCTCCTACAGGACAAGGTCTACATCACTACACCAGGACATTGGATTTTCTGAGGGAAAACTTTGCTGTTCTAGATTTTACAAAGAACCCACCTCTATTCCACCCAAGTACTAACAAAGCTCAGCCCTGCTTAGCTTCAGGCATAAAGCAGGTAATTAGCCTGCTGGTTTTTACCATTTCCATTCTTTGCCATGGACGGTAAATTATTCTGTACTTGTGTTTTCTTTAATTGTGTTTTTCGAATTTTGTAGGCACTCATTTTAATTCTTCCCTTTGCCAAGGTCTTTATAACTCCTGCTGTGGGGCCTCGGGGTGAACCTACATCAGAAGGGCCTGATTGAGTGTGAATATTACATTTAACACACAAAGGTCCGCTACTGGAAAAACCCTCTACTCACAAAACAAGAAAAATTGCCTTTATCCCAAAAGTGAGCTGTTGGACACTTTTACAATTTTTGTACAATATTCTTCTCCTGATGTATTTTTCCATAGACTGACTTATTTGACAATATTTAGCATGAAAAGATCCTGCTGCTCTATTCAGGCCTCATAGCTTCATAACTAATCTCTTTAATTATTGTGGCCATGAAAATCTATTGGTTCTTTAAGTGGCAGCATGCAGTGGCCATATTGGTTTTCTTACAAGCTTTGAATAGACAAAAATATTTTTTGTTTGTTGTGTGTAACGTTGAAAATACAGTTTGTGCTGGCCACAGTTTTCAGCTGATTTAATTTATATTTAGCACTCTGGTTAATGAAACTGAATAACAGTAAAATAATGATTTGGATTTTCAGCGGCTGTTCAGTCCTGCTTTGAAAGGTGGCATGGATCAACCAAGCATAATATAGCATAATTCAGCATACGGAATTATTCAGTCAATACGCAAGTCAGTCATGCTCACACAGTATTTCAGATTGTCGCATGTTCACTTCATTACCTTCTGAGAGAGAGAGAGAGAGAGAGAGAGAGAGAGAGAGAGAGAGAGAGAGAGAGGAGAGAGAGAGGAGAGAGAGAGAGAGAGAGAGAGAGAGAGAGAGAGAGAGAGAGAGAGAGAGAGAGAGAGAGAGAGAGAGAGAGAGAGAGAGAGAGAGAGAGAGAGAGAGAGAGAGAGAACATGTGTGCACGTGTGTGTGATGCTGAGCCAATATGCAGGTGTCAGACTATAATCATGTGCAGGCATGTATTTCTATGGCAGGTCTTTTTGTAGTAGATGTGCTTTGATAAATGGTGACAGAGGCAGTTAGGGACATCAGCAGAATAGCTTCGCACCCAGGACACATGTATTTACACTGGACCGATGGTTGTAGGGGACACACCCTGTCATGGTTATTTGCAGCATTTGCTGTTCTACGTTTTGGTTTCCTTTTTGGCGTCGTCAGGACGTTCTATCGGATTCTTTCCGCCTCCGTTCCGGTGTTTGTATCTTGCCCGACAATTATTCCCTACACCTGTTTTGCATTTCCTGCCGGCTATGAATAGCCCAGGACTTCCGCAATCCGACACTTCGATATTGTCTTTTCTCTGTTGACAACGAAGTCGGTAATGGAGGGAATATTCTTTTAAATCTATAGACGGGGCGTCACTTATGTACTGGAGTATGACTACCATCCTTATACAACTGTTGGCATGGTTTTTGTATAATAAATCAGTCTCATAAAGTTTTATATTACTATTCTCAAAAGAGAATATACAAACTAAAAATGGGTAACTTGAATTAATAATTAAGTTAATTACCAATAAAATTACACATTAATAATTATCTTACCAAAATCACAATATTATGTACTCAGTCGATACCGAATTAATATAAATGATTCAGTTAAAAGGTGAAGGCATTTTGGGGAATCTCTGCGATTAGCATTGGCTGACTCAGTTCAACACAAGAGCAACATTAATACAGACAATCTTGGAAAATGTAATAGTTTATTGAACACAAAGTACCAAACAGAGCAAAGCACGTTTCACTACTATAATGTACAACAAACTGTGTGTGTGTGTGTGTGTGTGTGCGGTGTGCGTGTGTACGCATGTGTTGGGTGCACGTGGGGGGTTTCCATTTTCTCCTGCGTGTGGGGGGTTGCCTTGGACACGTGTTCAGAGAGAACAAAGAAACTAAAATGGAGGGAGGTTTGAAACTAGCTTTCGCTGGAGCTAGCTTATGGTGGCGCATTAACCAAACCATACACAAAGGGGATAGCCGTAAGCTTATCAATGCGTGTGTGTTAAGACCAGCGTGCAGCGTTAAGATTACAACTGGTTAGTGTTTTAAAGACAGATCACATGCAAGATACATTGCATGATGCATTAAACCTAACGCAGCGCGGTGGATGGCTTACAGCCATCCAAAGTAAAATGGTAACACAAAACTTTTACATAACACACCTTAACCATTCAATAGTACAGTTACATACATCCAGTCACAAACATGTTGCGGTTGCTACTAATAAGCTATGCCCATGTTACAGCCTTACTTGAATTAAAGTCCGTTAAATAGGTTCCTCCATTGGATTGCACACTCACAATGAAAAGGGAAAACCCGGTCGCCCTGATCCTGTGGTTAAACATTCATAGGGGTAGCGATAGGGGGAACTGGCCGCCTCATCTTGGGTCCCTGGAAATGGTTTATTTCGTCGTCAGGGTTGCAGTTCGCAGGGGTGAATAATGGAACCGGTCGCATTATTTCTCCCGAACTATGCAGCATGATCCTACTGCAGACTGCTTGCCTCTTTGGGGACTCACCGGCGGTGCTGTAGGATCAGTGAGTGCGTGGTCCGCTTAGTGGTTCTTCTTGACCACCGGGTGCACGTGATGCCTCCTTGCGTCTTGTCCCCGGTCCTCCGTGGCTGATAGCCGGGGGTAGATGAGCCTGCCTCACTCAGTTGTATCGGCGTCATGTGGACAGCCGTGCTTCCTTGTGGAGCGAGGGCTCTTCCCCGGGCGTGCAGGCCACACGGGCCGTGAGACGAGACAATGAAGGCCCTGCGAGTTGAGTGGACAACTGAACCGGAAGAAACATGGGAAGAACTGCTTGAAGGAGGCGGCCGTGTTGCCTCTTTTATAAACTTTATTGCCAGTCATCACATTACAGTGCGGACGGAAATCATAACTGGTATAACGTCCCACGTCACTTCCAATGTGGAGGAGGAGCCTCCTGTGGACTGTATGGAATTGTAGTTCCTGTTGTCCCTACAGTAAGGTATAGGAAATTCGGTCGCTGCATTTCTGGTTCATACAAATAGGAAACGCAGCAAGTCCAGTTAAAAAAAGGATTAGATTGGTTTTCTCTTTTCTTTCCAATTGTTTTCATTATCCTTATTCTTTTTACCTGTTACGCTTTGTTTTCAAGCTCTTTTGCCTATAGAGCTTTGGATAACAGGTTTTATTTTCTGTTCCTTTTTTTCACTCGTTTTTTCGAGTTTTTGCTTTGTTTCTCTAACCCAGCCATTCTCAACCTGTGGTACGCGTACCACCGGTGGTACTTGCGCCCCCTGCTGGTGGTACTCAGAGGGATCCCTGGAATCTCAATGTTTTTAAAAATGAAATAAAACCAACTTTAAAATCAATTGTAAAACATTTTGTACAGAAATACTATCAAAATACTACTACGAATGAAAATAAGCTTGAGATAATTGAAATTGGGGTTTAAAATAAGTTCTACATTTATTTTGTTGTTTTTAGATTTAGAAACAAAATAAATGTTTGTTTCTGACGTTGTTTCTGACGGACACTACTACCTGTTGCGCGTGCACGATTAGCTAACGTTACAAGCAAGCTAGTGATGACAAGAAAGCCGAGGGATGTTGCAAAAGTGGATCAAAACGGGAGGTATTCGAAAAAGAAGTGTGGAGGATAATATTTCCAGCAGCAATGAAGTTCAACAAGTGAACGAGGAGGAAGACAGTGAACCGAGCACAAGCGCAGGCTCCGCCAGCAGCGCAAGAGCGGTATGCACAGCCACAACGCCTTCCAGTGCTAACGCTAATAGCTAATAGCGTTAGCAGCGCTGAACCGAGCTAGTGGCTCCGTCAACAGCGCAAGTGGGGAATCCACAAACAAACGGCGCAAAACAGTACGCAAATACAACTCCAGTTGTTGTGTGAGAATGAGTTATGTTCTCACTTACTGAGGTGCTGCCCCTTGCATTGTATGAGAATTGTGTGTGTATGTATGAGAGAGAGAGTTTGTGTGTGTGAATGAAAGTACAGTTGAAATACAGTTTTTAATCTTAATTTTCTCACTTGCTGTTTGAGAATGATGGTTGTTATTGTTGTTATTCATTGTGTGTTCTTAATGATCTCACTTACTGTGTGTGTGTGAGAGTGTGTATGTGTGAGAGAGAGAGAGAGAGAGAGTGTGTGTGTGTGTGTGTGTGTGTGTGTGGGTGTGTTTGAATGAAGTACATTTGCTTGAAATACAGTTGTTCTTAATTTTCTCACTTGCTGTGTGAGAATGATAGTTATTATGTTCTCAATGCCCCTTGCATTGTATGCGAATTGTGTGGAAGAGTTTGCTAGTTCTAGTGCTACCCCTTTGTACATTGTGGCTGTGGCTGACAAAAGTTAACAATAAATAATATTATTAGGAATAAATTTGCCTCCTGCGTGAACTGTGCATAGCTGAATAGACTGTATTTTAACGTCGGTCATATGGTGGTACTTGGAGAGCCAACTACTTTCTCAGGTGGTACTTGGTGTAAAAAGGTTGAGAACCACTGCTCTAACCTCCTGTTACGCCTAGTGATGTAGTGCGTGAGGTTCTTTTGTTATTTATTCTGGCTGTTTATCGAGATACGCCTCCGTTTTTGAGGTTGCTTTGATTTGCCTTGTGCTAGGGAAGTTTTGCTCCCGTTCTTTTGTTTTTTTCCTCCCTGGTGCGGTTCTTCCGCTTTTGTGGCGTATCTTTACGTTTTTAGAATCCTTATCGGTTGCTTCTGGTTCTCCGAACCTTACTCTAACTCTCATAGAATATCGAAGTCACTATGGAAGGACCAGCGACTTCTAAGGAATCGTACAAAACGCTGCCTAGCCAGGGCTCTACAGGGATTACCTCTGAGGAGGCGCTTCTAAATTTAAAAACTCAACAACGCCAGTTGATGGAGCAACTGCACAGTCAGGGAGAATGTCTGCAGAAATTAACATAGAGTCTGTATAGACTTTCTGTAGCAATTAACCCCCCCTCCAGTGACACAAGCACAGACTCCTCCCATTCCTATGCCACATACCCGTAAAGAGCCCAAACTCCAACTGCCGTCTCGTTATGGTGGGGAACCGGGGAAATGCCGGCCATTTGTAACTCAGTGCTTGATATTTTTTCAAGCACAGCCCTCCCGCTTTTCTACATCAGAATCTGGAGTGGCGTTTATTTTGTCCCTCCTCAATAACCAGGCTCTCGCTTGGGCTGACCCCCTAATTCGCCCCAGTTATCCGTGATCTGATTCAGCTCATGAAAGAAATGCAGCTGGTCTTTGATCACGAGGTCTCAGGTGAGGAGGCGGCCAGGAAATTGACCAGTTTGCGCCAGGGTGCTGACACTGTAGCGGCTTTCTCTATAGGATTTCGAGCATTAGTCGGGGAGACAGGTTGGCCCGACGGCCCGCTAAAATCCTTATTTTTAAAAGGATTTTAGCCACACCCTACATTCAATGACTTGGTCATCACGGCTATACGCCTTGATAACCGGATCAGAGACTGTGAATGCGAGCGTAGCAATCACTCGGTCCATTTTAAATCCGCCTTGCCAGTAGGTATTCTGCCCAGTTCCCCCACCTATCCCTCCGCTGATCAGGAGGAGCCTATGCAGGTGGATGGGTCGTCTCTCCACCAATCTAGGAGAGTGAAACCGCGGGGATACTGGTGCCAATACTGCAAGCGTAGGGGCCATACAAAGGATCGATGTCCTAAGTTGACGGGAAACGAGGGGGTCTCACAGGGGGAAACCGAGGTTTCCACCTGGTTTCTACTAGTTTTATTTAAATGTCAATATCTAAAAAAATATTCCCTGCGCATCCATGGTTTTAAGTTCGAACTGAAGAAGAAGCTGTATCATTCAGAAATTTGCTACAGAATACATTTATTTCAGAATAGTCACATACAGTATATATAACCATAACATACGTCGCCTAATGTATTTAAATACGTTTAAAAAAGAGCGTACCAAAGCACGTTTGTATTCACACAAGTACAGCAACGTATTTCAGCCCTAAGTGCGAGGGGTGGTCGCTGTGGAAATGTCGACTGTACGGGACTTTGGCAAAATATAACAAGATAAACTCTTCAGGGTTCATCAGAAAACAGCTGTAGCTGAATATACTGGTAAGTACTTGGTTTCTTAAACATATTTATACGAGAGATTTTAGAGAAAAGAATTAGGTGTCTTCTAAACCGAAAGTGCATCAGGTACTGTATATAGTACAGTAAGCAAGGGAAAACAGCGAATGCTCATTTGTACAACGTTTTAAAAAAATATTATTGTTTCTATACGTGAACGTGATTTTCTTAGTGTGTATAAACGGTGCATTTTATGCATTTTACAGTCTGTGGCTGTAGCCAGAGGAGGGTCGTAAGTGCTTTGGGCTATTAATAGCGCCCTCCTAATTTATTGCACTACAGTGTAACTGGAGAAGCTGAGGTTTTCGCTAGAGGCTACCCTTTTAAAAAATAGTGTGTCAAAATTTATGCGGTTTTCTTAAAGCTGTAGTTTATAATTTCAGACGAACATGAATACTGTAATTGAGACGGATATGTCTCAACCACTAGGGATGAAGTTTATAGAGTTAAGATATATCCATTCCTTCTGGGAAAGTGTTTTTTAAGCCCAAAACGTAAATAATGTTGGAAACCCAAGTACTAATTCTCAAACATGTATTGCAGCTTGATGTCACACCATAAACAACGTGCTGGTAAACTGTCCTGATTAATTGTATCTCACAAAACTTTGGTTTGAAAAATCATTATACCTTTAGGCTTCAAGAAAAAATACATTAAAACTTTCATACGGCTGTACATGATTTTTTCCCAATTTTAAACCGACTTGTGCTTTTCTGCACTTCATTAGTAGTAGTTCGGCTGTGTTCAGTTTGGCATTGTGAAACTCAGCCAGTTTCTGGAGTACCAATCCCGTGGCTTAGTATATTTTAGCCAAAGGGGTTTTGTACTTTATTGCAGAGATTTATGCAAAACCATTTTCAATTGGGTGTATTTATTTGACTGATAGGACAATAGGCCTATCTGAAGTGGGAAAAACTGGCATCGACCCGCCTCCACTTTGAGTATTATTTGCTTTCCATTGGGTTTTAAAACTTTCAGACAAGCCGCCATTCAACACAAGGCCCTAAGAATTCACGTAGATACTGCCCCGCGTAAGAGGAGGAGGCAACCAAGCGTAGTTATCGAACCAAGATGGCTCGAGTGTTTTTACCTTGTAGCGTAGCTAGCTACATTCCGTTTAGCAAAGCACAATTCATTAGGTAACTGCTGCTGTTCTTCTTTTTACTTTACAGCCTCTTTAATACAGTTTTTGGTTAGTTATGTCTAGGTTATTCAGGAATTTCACCATGCAGCAGGTCCTAGCCCAGTGGTGTAAGGTAACATTTTTTTTTTTTTTGCCGGTATACCAGTGCAAATTCACTGTTATGTATAAAACGAATCCCTCTGAATTAAATGAATATAGCTGACATTACTATATTGTAACAATGGAAAGCTAGCCAGCAAAATTACATATAGCAGCTAGTTATCTATTTGTGTCTGAGACGAGCTGTTCCGAGTTTCTTTTGAATGAAATGGCGTCTGAAGGGTTTGTTTTGTTCCAAATGAGTAAATTGTTCTGTATGCAGTACAGCGGGCTGTGCAGGTAAACGAACGAGCAATTTATGCATGACGTAACACGAGGGAGAGATAACATGATAACATGAGGATGAGTTTGTTGTTGTTGATTATTATGCAGGGGTTTATTTTATCGAGGAAACTGATGGACATTTGATTTTATATCCCGTTTGCATATACCTGGACTCATTTCTGGCTAATGGGGCTCTGGTGGAATACAAGATTCACTGTGCTGCTACATGGGTTTGGAGAGCTTTTTGGGGACCATGGGTAGGCTAGTTAGTTGTGTAATATGAAACACACCAAAAACACATCTAAAAATTAACTTTTATTGCCAATATTGACAAATTATCAAATTTTATTGTAAAACTTAAAAAATAAATCATATTGAGACTTTTCTGGAACCTTGCCATTTTGCACAATTTGGCACAATTTGTGCCAACTTTGGTAACCGAAATGGTTCACCTGAAAAAAATTTGAATGGTTTGATATATTGACACCATATATTTAGCAGAGATAGGCACAGGGCCTGAAATTAGCACCCGCCACACGCCAAATGCGGGTAGATACTCGCGTTGGCATGTGGGTTGACAAATTCCACCGGGTAGCCAAAGGACTTCAGGACATTACACTTTTTTCATGGTTATGAACGATTTTGTAGTTTAACTAAGCTTCTCAAGTACAACAGTCAATTATGTATAATACGACTCCCATAATTACCTGTGACTACTCTCAGCAGTGTTCTGATTGGCCGAGCCGGTTGAGACCCCCCCCCGTCGAGCGTCTCGCGAACATTAGCTAACGTTACCTCAGTCAGTGAGTGAAGTGCTATTTTTAACGCCGGCTTTAGCTACGAGAGAGGCAGCCAAAATATCTACGAAACACCGAGCTAGATTTAACATTATTATATCTAGCTAACGTTAGCAGTATGTGGCAACACATCACGGGTTAAAAGACCCAGTGAGACAGAAAGGAGAGAGACAGCTGGCAGCGAAACCGGTAACATTAACGTTGTTGAGGCTAAGAAGAAGTATCGTAGCTCAGCCGAACTGTGAACTTGTCTCTCTCACTGGCTCTATGTTACGTTTTTTTAAATGTTTCATTAAATGCAGAAATATAGTATTTTAAATGTTGTTCTGTGTTCTTTTTTGCCTCGATTTATTTTGGCTAGTGAAAATAATTGCTGGCTGGTAACCAATGTGGCTGGTGGACCAAAAAGTTAGTTTCAGGCCCTGGATAGGCAGCATATTGAGGAATCACAAAGAGGAGTTTTTTCCTCTATAGCTCTTGTAGCTCATCAGGTAAAAAATAAGTTTTTTTAAAAAGTTTTTTTCACAATTTCTGTACATAAATTGTTGTAATTAAGTAGCAAAAAGTGTATGTATGTGAATTCTGACTGCCTAGTCATAATAGTGCCGGTCTCTGTTTTAATAAAAGCTATGAACCATATTTGTAGCCTTTACAGTTTTTGAGATAAACAGCTTTGTTGGTTACTAGTGAAAACAGGCGAAAATTGGTATATTTTGCCCTTGGTATTAAGAGGTTAATCCTTATTTGAGTGGATTTCAGTGGTTAATTTACAGCAAGTTAACCTGGGGGCAATTATATCCAATGGCAAGATGCTAATTGTTAGCATTGCTCCAATTCAGGATTTACAATAATTTAGCTACAACAGCGAGACCAGGGCAGCTTAAAATACTATGTCGGGGGTGACCATATGTCCCTGCTCCTTATCCCTTCCTACACCCCCATCAGGAAAAGTGCTCCTTCCACATCAAAGTCAGTTAAAACCTGGCCTGAGGGCGCCACTTCACAGCTACAAGACTGCTTCGAGACCACCGTCTGGGAGGTCTTCGAACAGGAGGACCTGGATCAGTACGCATCAGCGGTCCTGGGTTACATCAAGCACTGTACAGACTCCGTCACTGTAGACAAGCGCATCCGGGTTTATCCCAACACAAAGCCGTGGATGACTGGAGAGGTGCGGCGTCTGCTCAGGGAGAGGGACACCGCCTTCAGATCCGGAGACGGGGAGCTGTACAGCACCGCCAGAGCCAACCTGAAGCGAGGAATCAGGAGGTCCAAGGCAGACTATAAAGGAAAGATCGAGGACTGCTTCCAAAGCAACAACTCCAGGCAGGTGTGGCAGGGGGTCCAGCACATGACCAACTACAGACCCAGCCACCTCTCAGCCGAAGAGGGCGACCCTCAGCTGGTGGAAGAGCTGAACTCCTTCTTCGCACGCTTCGAGGCGGGTACCGACGGTAGCAGCCACACCACACACCAACGCCCGTTACAAGGCGGTGCCGACAGAAGCAGCCGCAGCCACAGCCACACCACACACACCGACCCAAAGCAGCATCGTCCTCAAGGAGCACGAGGTGAGACGCACACTGAAGGCAGTGAACCCGAGGAAAGCAGCTGGGCCGGATGGTGTCCCAGGACGGGTGCTGAGAGACTGCGCTGATCAACTGGCGGGGGTCCTCACCAAGATCTTCAACCAGTCCCTGTCCCAGGCCACCGTCCCATCCTGTCTGAAAACCTCCACAATCATCCCGGTTCCAAAAAAGAAAAACATCAGCTGCCTGAACGACTACCGCCCAGTGGCACTCACCCCCCACCCCATGAAGTGCTTTGAGAAGGCGGTCCTGCCCCACATCGTTTCACCCCTCCCGCCCGGACTGGACCCTTACCAGTTCGCCTACAGAGCTAACAGGTCCACGGAGGATGCCATCGCCACAGCTCTCCACTCTGCCCTGTCTCACCTGGAGAGGCGGGGGGGCTACGCATGGCTGCTCTTCGTGGACTTCAGCTCGGCATTTAATACCATCTTCCCTGATAGACTGGTGCCCAAACTATTAGACCTGGGATTATCTCACTCCACCTGCCTTTGGATTAAGGACTTCCTGTCTGACCGCCCCCAGAGGGTGAGGATAGGTCCCCACACCTCCACAACCCTCAGCCTCAGCACCGGGTCCCCTCAGGGCTGCGTGCTGAGCCCTCTACTCTACTCCCTCTACACTCACCACTTCTCCGCCACCCACCCCAGCAACTCCATTATAAAGTTCGCTGACGACACCACCGTGGTGGGCTGCATCTCCAGGGGTGACGAGACTGCGTACCGCGATGAGGTGGAGCAGCTGTCAGTGCTTTGTAAAGCCAACAACCTGCAGCTGAACAAGCTAAAAACCCAGGAGATGGTAGTAGACTTCAGGAGGAAGAAGACCGACATTCTACCCCTGTACATCGATGGGGGCTGCGTGGAGAGAGTCTCGGTCTTTAGATTCCTGGGTGTCCACCTGGAGGATGATCTGTCCTGGAGATCTAACACCACGGCGATCGTCAAGAAGGCACAGCAGAGACTCTACTTCCTGAGAATACTCAGGAACTACCATCTTAGACAGGATCTGCTTGTGTCCTTCTACCGCTGCTCCGTGGAGAGCATCCTCACCTACTGCATCTGCGTGTGGTTCCTCAGCTGCATAGCCGCAGAGAGGAGAGCGCTCCAGAGGGTCGTCAACACGGTCCAAAAGATTATCGGGTGCCCTCTCCCCTCCCTGGAAGAACTGTACCACTCTCGCTGTCTTAAGAAGGCAGTCAAGATCCTCAAGGACCCATCTCACCCTGGCAACAGGCACTTTGTACGGCTGCGCTCAGGCAGGCGCTTCAGTACCATGCCCACCCGGACTAACAGACTCAAGTTTAGCTTCTTCCCCAGGGCCATAAGTGCACTAAACGCCGCCAAGTTATAAATAAATACTACTAATACTACTACTACTACTGTGCAATAACAGAGGAAGAGTGCAATATTCAATTAAAATACGTCGTACAATATGTTTACATCCATGTTTACTTCCGTGCAATATGTTTATATGCTTACATCCATGCTTACTTCCATATGTATATAGATGCCCAGATTACCTACCGGTTATTTTTATATTTATATTTTACACATACTCTGTATATTCTGTATTTATGTCTATTTATGTCTCATTGTTGTTTTTATATTGTTTTAGTATTATGTTACATTTGGCACCTAGGGTTTTGTATGTCAATTTCGTTGTACCTGTACAATGACAATAAAGATCATTCATTCATAAAACTATATAAAAAATGGGTGAACTATCACTTTAACAGCCTCACACTTGTATGATACATTATTAAGAATTTCACAATGTATGCGCAGATGGCAAATTTGGTCAATTCTCACCTATTTAGGGGTGCTCTGTTTGCAGCTTTATAACTCCAGGGGACACATGTATAAAACTCTGAGTAAAAGGATGCGTAAAAGAACGCTCAGGGTGAAAGTTGGAAATCTGCTTAAAAAACGTTTTGCATTTTCTACCTCTGCCTTTCTGTCACGTTGTCGTCATATCACATGGACTCCAAACATTTTGTACGTATGGTGTCCATTGTGTGCAGAGGTACGCGGATACTCACTGCACGTGTTATATTATACATCTGAATTTCTGCGTGGAAACTGACTTACGCAAATAAAGAGTAAGAGAACAGAACCCTAAGAACTAAATACTCTATTACTCTACAGGCAAGTCCCACGTGTTCTTTTGAAGCTCAAAAGTACAAGTGGTCACCTGAAATTCCTATACAGCGTTACCTGGCTTAGAGTGGCAAGAATGACACAAAAGCCCCAAACAACAAGTGAATGGAGCTTAAGTAGAGCAGAGCACAGCTGAAGGAAATACAGTTGAAGTCGGACGTTTACATACACTTAGGTTGAAGTAATTAAAATTAATTTTTAACCACTCCACAGATTTCATGTTAGCAAACTATAGTGTTGGCAAGTCAGTTAGGACATCTACTTTGTGCATGACACAAGTAATTTTTCCAAGAATTGTTTACAGACAGATTATTTCACTTTTAATTCACTATATCACAATTCCAGTAGGTCAGAAGTTTACATACACTAAGTTGACTGTGCCTTTAAACAGCTTGGAAAATTCCAGAAAATTATGTCATGGCTTTAGAAACGTCTGATAGGCTAATTGACATTCTTTGAGTCAATTGGAGGTGTACCTGTGGATGTATTTTAAGGCCTACCTTCGAACTCAGTGCCTCTTTGCTTGACATCATGGGAAAATCAAAAGAAATCAGCCAAGACCTCAGAAAGAAAATTGTGGACCTACACAAGTCTGGTTCATCCTTGGGAGCAATTTTCAAACGCCTGAAGGCACCACGTTCATCTGTACAAACAATAATACACAAGTATAAACACCATGGGACCACGCAGCCATCATAACACTCAGGAAGGAGACGCGTTCTGTCTCCTAGGGATGAACATGCTTTGGTGCGAAAAGTGCAAATCAATCCCAGAACAACAGCAAAGGACCTTGTGAAGATGCTGGAGGGAACAGGTACAAAAGTATCTATATCCACAGTAAAACGAGTCCTATATGGACTTAACCTGAAAGGCTGCTCAGCAAGGAAGAAGCCACTACTCCAAAACCGCCATAAAAAAGCCAGACTACAGTTTGCAACTGCATATGGGGACAAAGATCCTACTTTTTGGAGAAATGTCCTCTGGTCTGGTGAAACAAAAATGGAACTGTTTGGCCATAATGACCATCGTTATGTTTGGAGGAAAAAGGGTGAGGCTTGCAAGCCGAAGAACACCATCCCAACCGTGAAGCACGGGGGTGGCAGCATCATGGTGTGGGGGTGCTTTGCTGCAGGAGGGACTGGTGCACTTCATAAAATAGATGGCATCATGAGGAAGGAAAAATATGTGGATATATTGAAGCAACATCTCAAGACATCAGCCAGGAAGTTAAAGCTTGGTCGCAAATGGCTCTTCCAAATGGACAATGACCCAAAGCATACTTCCAAAGTTGTGGCAAAATGGCTTAAGGACAACAAAATCAAGGTATTGGAGTGGCCATCACAAAGTCCTGACCTCAGTCCAATCGAAAATTTGTGGACAGAACTGAAAAAACGCGTGCGAGCAAGGAGGCCTACAAACCTAACTCAGTGACACAGTTCTGTCAGGAGGAATGGGCCAAAATTCCAGCTTTTGGAAGGCTACCCGAAACATTTGACCCAAGTTAAACAATTTAAAGGCAATGCTACCAAATACTAACAGAGTGTATGTAAACCTCTGACCCACTGGAAATGTGATGAAAGAAATAAAAGCTGAAATAAATCATTCTCTTTTTTTTTTTTTTTTTTATTCCCGCCACCACCTCTTGGGAGGTCAACTTTATTTTTTATTTATGATTTGCAAAATTATGTAATGAAGCCTCTCAGAGGAAAGGGTATAACAAACAAAAAGAAAAAGCTAAATAGTTTTAATTACAAATAGTGAAGTCGCCCCCCTCCCACCCACCCACCCCCCTACCTTAATCTCCCACAAAGAAAACACCACCCACACCCCAATGTGTTACCCCTACCATGACAGACAGATAGACGGACAGACAGACAGACGGACTGACAGACAGACAGACCGGATAGGCAGAGAGACAGACAAACCAATCGGGTAGATAGACAGGGAGACGGGTAGACAGACAGATGGATAGACAGAGGAGGTAAGAGTGGACAAATGAGCTGAGTATATTGGGCCAGAAAAAAGTGAAGTACTGAGAGGGTGAAACTATTAATAACATGAATTGTGAATATGTATGCATCAGGTTAGACTATGTTTATAAGTGTGTAATGTGTATGAGAGAGAGAGAGAGAGAAAGAAGAGGAGAAAGGGGGAAAAGGGGAGGGGGGTTGGCTAACCGGTTTATTTTGGTTGGATTATAAATTTAGATTATTGATGAATGGTTCCCAGTTGTCTCTGAATTGTGACATTTGATTGTGGCTGGAAGCTGATATTTTTTCTAATGATATGTATTCTGAAAGAATCATTCTCTCTACTATTATTCTGACATTTCACATTCTTAAAATAATGTTGTGATCCTAACTGACCTAAAACAGGGAATGTTTACTAGGATTAAATATCAGGAATTGTGAAAAACTGAGTTTAAATGGATTTGGCTAATGTGTATGTAAACTTTTGACTTGAACTGTAAATAATTATTCCCGGAGAACGAGAATTAAGACGGGCGCACCCTCTCACGGCCCCAAGAGGCAACGCCCGAACACAGAGCCTGAACAGGCAGGAAACCATGACACGACCCCCCCACTAAGGAGCGGCCCCAGACGCTCCCTAAAAACCATGCATGTGAAAATCAGCTATGAGCCCGGATGGCGAGAGTTGTGAACCTTTGTTGCTCGTTTACCTAGCAAGACCCCCTGTTACCCGTCAGTTTGGGACACTGGGCGCTCGTGTGCCCCCTGCGCCTACAGTAGCTACACCACTCCTCACGCGACTTAACTTGCGGGGGCTTCCACAGAGCAGAACTATCCACCTGCATAGGCTCTTCTGCGTTAAGAGAGGAGTGGGTGAAAGAGGGGGATGGAGGCGTTACCGGAAGAGAGGAGGGATAGCGAGTCAAGTGATCTATCCTCTCACTCCTCTCTCTCTCTCGCTCCCGGATACGATGCGGATAGCTGTGGTAACCAGGGCATCGAACGTAGCAGGCGGTTCGAGCACTGCCAAACCATCTTTAATGGGATCCGACAACGCATTGATGAATAGCGTCATCAGGGGACACTCAGACCACCCTGTTTCCCCTGCCAGTGCTCAAAACGGATAGAAAAGCCTGCTACCGCTATCCAAAACATATCATAAAATGAATAAAATTAGTTTTGTCCATTATAAAGCATATACATTCACCCCTTCTGATGGTTAAAGATGAAAACATTGATATCACACTGTTACACACATCTAAATATGTAGCCTAATCATTCACTTGTGTACCTCAATAAAACATCCGTTTCACCTGTAGTGGAATTGGAATGAGTACATTTCCATGCCCTAAGTGACAAGTATAGCCCAGGAAGATAAGCCTATAGCCTATATTGTGTATGATAACATTACATAAAACATGACTGAGCCATCAATGAACGTTACACTACAGTGTGTGAAATGCACTCAAAATGCGAAGATAATAATATCTAACATAGCCTACTGGACAAGACAGTGATCGAGTGGAAAAACTAACATACATATGTAGCCAGTGAGAAGAACCGCATATTACAAGCTGTACTACTTTCATATCGAGGACGAAAAACTCCCGTCAGCGAATGCGTTTTCTGTAGCTGTTTGCATCATACTACGTTGATAAAATGAAAAATTCTGTTATGCTGGGCTGTAATTTACTATTCAAAGCACCCAATAACAAATTGCAAACACTGTTGAGAAGGATATACTGTCATCTATCGGATATCGGATTAACTAAGGAAACAGTCGCAGCGCAAAACATTCGCTATATTGCGGATCTATTGCGGTCAGACACTATCACTGGTCCTAATTACGCGATCAAAGAAATTAAACATCCCCATTCGCAATTTTTGCGGTTGGAGATACCTATAAATGTGTGGTAGGAGACATCTATAACAACAATACGTCCAGATTACAAGGCGCTAAATGGATACGGAGCAACCAGGCAGAAGTTGCGAGATAACCACAAGAAAAATAAAACTTAAATTTACGAGGAACACAATGCTGCATTACAGCATATACAACACCAAGGGAGAGGAGAAAATTTTGGAATGACATCACATACAATATGAATTTATGAACAGTAGAGGATGTAAAGAAATTGTGTGATTTTAGAAAAAACTTCCTACAACATAATGTGGGTAAATGACACAGGTGGTGGTCCAACTAAAGAAAGAAAATCCTTTTAACATCGATAGAACAAAAGGTGGAAGGTATGCAAAATGAGCAAGTCATGGGAGTGGGAGGAATAGACACGGACAAACTTGTGACGGGAGAAGACCACAGAGCGTCGGAAGGTAACTGTATTTACAATTTATTTTACAATATTATGAAAGCGAAGAAGAAGAAGATCGCTAACGTAAAGCCCGGGGACCTGGGGGTGGACCTCACCTCTCGGGTGGAGGTCTTACGGGTAGATGAGCCCCCCCAGAGACTGGCGGGGGTGAAGGTGGAGACGGTGCAGGACCTGGTCGCCAAACTCAAGGATGCAGGGATGGTATAGAGCCAGCAGGGGGCGACGGGGAGCTCAGACGCACAGGAGGGGGCTGTTCTTGGGAGATGGACCAATCGGAGGAACGGACAGAACTGGGCCTTTGAAACGGTGCGTTCCTGGCCCCGATTCCCATGGCAACCGGGCCTATCCAGAACCACGACCCCCCCCCGCACTGTGTGTGACTCCGCCCCCCCTCCATAGCCCCTCCCCCTGGTATCTCTGTAGGTGGAAGCGTGACACTTCGCTGTGGAAGACCGGAAACCATGGAAACGCTGATGCATTTTGAACGACACGCTACATCCGCACAGTGTATATAGATGTATTTGTATTTCATTAAGTAATTACCTTGGGTTAACCATCTATTCTGCACTACAAAACAGGCTAACGTGTCCATTAAACTCATCTTTCTGTATCCCATGTGTACATTGCAACGGAATATGACCACAGTATGCATCATGTCAGTACCCTTACAGAGGCCAGTAAAGCCCACGTTGGCCTATGCTGAAACACCTGCACAGTTAATTTTATCCCACTATAACATATTGGAGAATTGTAAAGTGTTACGTGTAAATATGGAAGCAAGCCGGTGCTGAGGAGATGAACGTTTCTGAGGTTGTTATACGGATGATTATTTTTTCCCTCTTTGTCTTTCGCCTTGGAAAGAGTTTCTAAATGCATTGCCGTTTCTGCCGAACAGTGTTTCTCTGTACTGAAAGCGAGGAGGGGAAGCATTGTTTCGTGACTTACCACAAGCGCCTCTTTAGTTCTCATCAACAATAAAGAATAACTGCCTTTTCATTTCTTAAAAAAAAACAAAAAAAACAAAAAAAACAATTCATTACATTATAATGAATTACATACATTATACACAATTGGCCTAATTTACATTATCTCCACCCTGTTTTAGTGCTTTCACTCCAGGTATACATATGCATGAACACATTTAACTATGCATCAAAAGGAAAATCGCAGTGTGACGTTACCCCCGCAAATTACATCCTAATAGCGATTTTTACCCATTGCGACTGTTTAGTAAATCTGATGTAGACGTTGCGACTTTTAAGTGACTGCTTTTAAGAACAGTCTTACACTGTATGATACATTATTAAGAGTCTCACACTTTATGATACATTATTAAGAGTCTCACACTGTATGATACATTATTAAGAATCTTTCACTGTATGATACATTATTAAGAATCTCTCACTGTATGATACATTATTAAGAGTCTCACACTTTATGATACATTATTAAGAGTCTCACACTTTATGATACATTATTAAGAGTCTCACACTGTATGATACATTATTAAGAATCTTTCACTGTATGATACATTATTAAGAATCTCTCACTGTATGATACATTATTAAGAGTCTCACACTGTATGATACATTATTAAGAATCTTTCACTGTATGATACATTATTAAGAGTCTCACACTGTATGATACATTATTACGAATCTCTCACTGTATGATACATTATTAAGAATCTTTCACTGTATGATACATTATTAAGAGTCTCACACTGTATGATACATTATTAAGAATCTCTCACTGTATGATACATTATTAAGAGTCTCAGACTGTATAATACATTATTAAGAATCTCTCACTGTATGATACATTATTAAGAATCTCTCACTGTATGATACATTATTAAGAATCTCTCACTGTATGATACATTATTAAGAATCTCACACTGTATGATACATTATTAAGAGTCTCACACTGTATGATACATTATTAAGAATCTCACACTGTATGATACATTATTAAGAGTCTCACATGTATGATACATTATTAAGAGTCTCACACTGTATTATACATTATTAAGAGTCTGTACCTGAACTCTGAGTTGCTCTAACACCTGGTCACCTGCATTCATTGGGACTAATCATCGAACCAGTGATGGTGATACAGGTTCTAATGGAGTAGAACCCATATCGGAGTGTCCAACCCCTGGACTATATCATGCTCTCCGATTAATGTTGTTACGTTATAGATACAAGGTTAATTAAGGCTGTAATGAGATTGTAATTGAGATCGTAGGTTTACTTATTATTTATTTTATCTTTACTTATTTTCATTAGGATTATTTAAAATGGTTAACTGTGGCAGTTAATGCATGTATTACAATAGAGGTGCCTTTACACACTTGTTTAACTTATTTAAATAGGAAAAATTGTGTAATTTTGGTATTTTATATTTCTAGGGGTGCACATTATGGGAATTCTGGGGAGGATATCAACGAATTATATTTGTCGATACTGGTTGATGCCAACACCTCCGTTTCACATTATAGTACAAATGCAAACTGCAACCAAGTGTCCGCATTCACTTCTCTTACAGCATCAGTTGTGCATTAAATGCACTGGAGCATTTCAGTGGTTCTGCTGTTTACCTCTGCTGCATTGCATAAGCTACCATTACATTACGGCCATATTCGCATTTTATCAGCCTGTGCACATACGTACGTTTGCTTTGAGCTATTATTGGCCACTATTGATACAGCCCCTATATTATCATTCATAGATATCACCCCACTCACATATGTAATCACAAAAAAAGAGCTAAGAACACCTGCATATTTCACAACAACATTTGTGTTCTATTTTAGCGGTTGCTGGGGCAGTGTATGGGGTCTGGGTATGGGTTATGTATTGTAAGTTTGTGTGTTTGTTTCATGTCAGCCGAGGTTTATACCCCCATCAACAGGTGGTTTCTCTGGATCTTTTTTCTATTGTGTAGAAATTGAAAGGAACAGATATCTTCTCTTATAGCTGTAGTTCAGTTTCACACCCATCCTTAGAAATCAGTGACCACTAAATCATTTATTTTTTCACTGTATCAGATTAGAAGGAAATTTCATATATATTTAAAATAATGCAGCTCTTTAGTTAAACTGTCGATGTGCTCTCTTTCAGCAGCAGAATGAAAGAGCCTGTTTTTAAAAGATATATAAACCGTTTGAAGTAATGGAATACAAGTACAGTCCATGCTGCTTACTGAAGCAATTGCTTTGATCTCACGAAAATGAGAAAGCGAGGCCACGTTGCAAACGAGTTTGAAAGTCAAATTGGCCTAATCCAGCACCAGCATTTTCCTCTATAAATCTGTGACTTTGTGACAAGCCAAATCAAATCAGTTTTTTTTAGTAACTTAGCATTCACCACCAATAGCAGGTATATTCATTTATTCAGTTTCTCCATAAGAAAATGAGGTTCTTTTTCTTTGCTCTTCAGGAGAATGACGAAAGAAGCAGACACAAAGCCCTGTCTTTAAAACCGGTCTGTCTGTTAGAAGCTTTGTGTGCGTCCCGCAGCCCGTGGCTCTAGATCCATTTACAGAAATTAGCCTTATTGCTCCATTTGTTCTCATTTGTAGAGCCAAGCGGAGGCACACTACAAGGGCAGCAAACACGCCAAGAAGCTGAAAGTGCAGGACTCCACCAAGAACAAGCCGAAAGCCGCCCCTCCCAAGGACAGCGCAAAGACTCTCAGCGCCTGCTCCTCCTCAGACACCGCCAGTACCGCTGAGCCACCCGGTTTGTGTCTCCCGTTATTCTTCCTTCTTTGCACCTCAGTTCTGTGAAGATTTTGCAGGTTTTGTGCTGCGATTTTGCTCAGATCACCTGCTTGTGTGTGTGTGTGTGTGTGTGTGTGTGTGTGTGTGTGTGTGTGTGAGAGAGAGTGTGTGTATGTATGTGTGAGTGAGAGAGAGAGTGTGTGTGTGTGTGTGTTTGTTTGAGCTGATCATTGTACGATGCATGTGAGATGAGAATTGTAAGTTCATTAGGAGAAGTGTTTGAAACCACATCCCCATTGAACATGATCTCATTCTCAAGCACACACAGTAGAAAGGTGATATCTCTGGTAGTAGGCGGGAATGGTGATTTCAGGCTGTGTGCGTTTCCACGGACGCTGCCTATGAGAGGGCCTGCTGGGGGCAGGGTCTGATGTGATTGGTGCTTGATTAGGAGGGGATATGATTGATCAGCCGGAAGATTCATGTAATGTGTGTATCAAAGCTCTCTAAGAGAGTGCGACAGGGTAGGTCTGCAGCGAGTGTAGAACGTGAACGCTGTGCAAAGAGATACAATTAGACCACAGTCCCAGTTAAAAGAAAAAATCACACTCATGCTTCAGGACAGATTAGTCTCTGCGTGACATTTTATATTGTGCTTTAATGTATCTGTGATACGGGGTTCTGTAAAGATGCTTGTTTTCAGATGTCTATTTATGTGGCTGCATGTGTCTCCTTACACCTCCACAAAGTGGGAGGATCCAATTAATTGACAGCAAGACTCAATATAATGCCAATGAATGATTGTTAGGACCGCCCCCAATACTTTTCATGCAATTCATTTAATGTATTTAATTTTGATCATCTCCCTTCTTATATACGGTATACTGTATATATGCAGTGTTGTGTATTAGAGATGGCGTAACTGTGTGCAAACACGTCTGCCGCCGGTCATTTCAGTTCATAAAGAGAGGACTGGCCACTTGCCACTTCCCTGGCGCTGGATTGACTCTTCCTGAGACCAGACATAAGTGCAGCCTCATTATAGTGCTTTTCAGTACCTTTGGCTTTGTTTTGACGTGAGGGCAGAGCTTACTGTCAGACGGGCTCTGGGCCCTCTTTGTGATGTAGCTGTATTAGCGTAAGCCCCGGGCTCAGGCTCGCGCCTCTGTCAGGAGGACTGTAATTGCTCTCCAAATATTCGGGCAGCAGAGGATGGGGTTTAGTTTACGCTGGGAAACTTGAAGACCTAAATCGGTAATTGCTGGCCTCAGTACTGTATGTAATAGATGCCTTCTTGCAAAGGATCGCAGATCCTGCAGCCTGTGCTGTATAGTTTAAACATGCAGCCTGTGTGGCATAGTTTAGACCTGCAGCCTGTGTCACATAGTTTAGACCTGCAGCCTGTGTCACATAGTTTAGACCTGCAGCCTGTGTCACATAGTTTAGACCTGCAGCCTGTGTCACATAATTTAGACCTGCAGCCTGTGTCACATAGTTTAGACCTGCAGCCTGTGTCACATAGTTTAGACCTGCAGCCTGTGTCACATAGTTTAGACCTGCAGCCTGTGTCACATAGTTTAGACTTGCAGCCTGTGTCACATAATTTAGACCTGCAGCCTGTGTCACATAGTTTAGACCTGCAGCCTGTGTCACATAGTTTAGACCTGCAGCCTGTGTCACATAGTTTAGACCTGCAGCCTGTGTCACGTAATTTAGACCTGCAGCCTGTGTCACATAGTTTAGACCTGCAGCCTGTGTCACATAATTTAGACCTGCAGCCTGTGTCACATAGTTTAGACCTGCAGCCTGTGTCACATAGTTTAGATCTGCAGCCTGTGTGGCATAGTTTAGACCTGCAGCCTGTGCCGAGCCACTGCTATGCATAGTTACTTTGTGTGAAGATCTGGCCCAAATGTCCTGACTCTTGGGGTGCGTCTCTCTCCCTCTCAGAAAACAGCATGGCCTCCCCAAATGTGGCAAAAACCTCGGTTCCACCCAGAGCTCCAGTCCCCATGGCAACTGGCGTGTCCCTGCTGTCCTGCCTTTCCAAGCCTGTGTCCCAGCCCGTGCCCGGCAACCCAGCGGAGACGGCGGCTCAGGAGCCAGCCGAGAGGAACGGCGCCAAGCCTGCGCTCACCCCCACTCCCGCGACCCCGCCCACGGATGAGACGGAGGAGGAGAAGGCCAAAAAGCTGCTGTACTGCTCGCTATGCAAAGTGGCCGTCAACTCTCTGTCACAGCTGGACGCCCACAATACAGGTGTGCTAAAGTACAGGTGTGCTAACCGCTGTCTGCAATGCAGGTGTGCTAACCTCCATCTGCAATACAGTTATGCTAACCGGCATCTGCAATACAGGTGTGCTAACCGCCATCTGCAATAGAGGTGTGCTAACCACCATCTGTAATACAGGTGTGCTAACCGCCATCTGCAATACAGGTGTGCTAACCGCCATCTGCAATACAGGTGTGCTAACCGCCATCTGCAATACATGTGTGCTAACCGCCATCTGCAATACAGGTGTGCTACCGCCATCTGAAATACAGGTGTGCTAGTAATCTGTAATTAGGGATGTTGATAACGGATAGTTTTGCAACCGGTTAGCCGACATCATTATTCGGTTAATTAACGGTTAGAAATGTTGAAACGTTGTAGTTATGACCCACATAATACCCAACCCAAAACCCCCGAATTAAAAATGCATGCATACACAGAATGGACGTTTCTCAGAATGGTATTTATTGCTTTCAAAATGTAACATTCAACATAACAAATAATAAGTTGTAATATACATTGTATAGCCTACAAATAGCATAACCTAATTATTTTTAAATGGACATCGGCACATGCTAGCCTATGCTATAGCCGGATCTCTTGAGGGGGAAAAAAATCTAATTAGGCTATGACGTAAACTAGGCTAAACTAAATCAAATTTAGTCTACTTATTAGCTAGCCTACACATTTTTGTTTGGGAGGATTAACACGTTGACATGTTCTGGTGTTAATCTGTGCGTAGCCTATGCTAGTCTGTTTACGGTAAGGTTCGCCGCCGAGAACACCCGCTCCTGGGGCACGGATGTCCCCGGCACACGCAGATAGCGTCTGGCTAAAGCTGGGGACACATTACATGACTTTTCCAATCGTAAGCGACAATGACAATAATGAGTAGGCTACCACACATTTAACAAATGTCATATGCAGATTTTCAGTCTCTTGTGTCGCACACACATAACGACGGCTGTTTTTCAGGAGCACAAATATAAAACACAGAATTTACACAGACGGATGCAGTTCTCTCGCATGAACGTGATTTCTCGCCTGCATTCGCGAGAATGTCTTTTTTTCCCGATATTTTGGAACCAAAACAAACACGGAGCCCATACAGCTTGCAACTTTGTCAGTATTGTTGTGGTAACTTGCAGAGTTGACATAATACAGACATACACGCTCATGTGTCTGCCACAAATCGCTCCTAATTTGTAGTATTCCAAAAAACATATTTATTCGGCTCAGCCATCAGCATGTTGGATTTGATGTTTAGCCTACTTCCGTATTTTTCCACCTCTGCCTTCCTCTGTCGCAAACTCACTTAATTGGCTATTGAAAATTTCCGTAGCGATTTCAGTCTTTGGCCAGCGCAAACCACAGGATTATGCAAAGACTAACCCCGATAAAATCAAGCGTGTCTGATAAAATCGTGGCGTTCCCGACTTGGATCGTAGGAGACCAGACTACAGTATTTCACTCCCACACTCCCAAGGTAGCCAGTCTGGGGAATCGGAATCTGTTAGCTTGTCTGTTTGGACGCACGTGTGCCTGTGTTTTAAAGGATTCAACATGTTGCTCGTGCTGCTACTGTATTTGAGCACCCTTTTGCACAATTTACACTGAACTTTGTCATCCCCTTCTTTGTAAAATTATTCCAAACTGAGCTACGTTTTGATGTGGATACTGGCTACGTTAGCAACAGTAGAGCAGCTCTCTCGCTCAATCGCCCGCCACCCGTTCTGATCTGCTAGCAACCTACTGGGGAAATAGGACAACCGGTTGACAACCCCCCCCCCCAGTATGTTTTAAATAATGACATCTCCCCCATTATTTAACCCAATAACATCAACGACAAAATGCGGATTTTTTTAATTTTTATTATGCAAATTAACCGATAAGCCGTTAAGCATATTTGGATATTTTTATTTTTACGGCTATCCGGCTAACCGTTGACATCCCTATCTGTAATACAGGTGTGCTAACCGCCGTCTGTAATACACGTGTGCAAACCGATATCTGTCTGTGCTTCTCTCCTGGCCCAACATACAGGTGTGCTAACTAACGTCTGTCAGTGCGTCTCTCGTGGGGCTTCCAGGTTGCACTTTTTCTGTGAAGAAATTTAGGCCTGATTTCATAATATATTTCATTCCTTTTTCTGTTATTCATTCCTTTGTGACCAAACTCAGTTCTTTTGGACTTTAAGCTGACTGCACATTGCAGTAATGGGGAAGGCTTTCATAAAGACCTTTTATTTCCTTCTGTTGAGGTTCTAAGCACAAAACCATGCTGGAGGCGCGGAATGGAGCGGGCCCAATAAAGGCATACCCCAGGCCTGGGTCCAAACTCAAGGTCCAAGCCACTGTGATCAAAGGATCGGGCTTGCAGAACAAGACGTTTCATTGTGAAATCTGCGATGTCCACGTGAACTCAGAAATTCAGCTGAAACAGGTAAGCCACTTCAGATCAGTGCAGTGTGGACATTACTGGGACCTTTTCTGACGTGACAGTTATTAACGGCATCAGTGTTTATCTGCCTCATTAGTTATTACACAGAGAAGCATATACAGTCAAGCCGGAAAGTCTGAACACTCCTTTCACCTTCTCCACATTTTATTACGTTACAGACTTATACTACAATAGATTGAGTTCATTTTTTGCCTCAAACATCTACACACAATAGCCAATAATGACGAAGTGAAAACAGGTTTTTAGAAAATATGCAATTTTATTTTACTGACAAAAATAGGTTATTTAGGGGTTACATATCTGTAAACACCCTTAGCCTAATACTTGGTTGCTGCACCTTTGGCAGCGATTACAGCTTCAAGGCGTCTTGGGGAAGAAGCTATGAGCTTTGCACACTTGTTTCTGGACATTTTTGCCCATTCCTCTTGGCATATCCTTGCAAGCTCCGTCAGGGTGGATGGGGAGCGTCGGTACACAGCCATTTTCAGCTCTTTCCACAGATGTTCAGTTGGATTCAGGTCTGGGCTCTGGCTGGGCCACTCAAGGACATGCACAGACGTTCTCCGAAGCCACTCCTTTGTTCTCTTGGCTATGTGCTTCGGGTCGTTGTCATGTTGGAAGGTAAACCTTCGCTCCAGTCTGAGGTCCAGAGCGCTCTGGAGCAGGTTTTCTTCAAGGATCTCGGTGTACTTAGCTGCATTCATTTTTCCCTCTATCAGGACTAGTCGCCCCGTTCCCACTGCTGAAAAACATCCCACATCATGATGCTGCCACCGCCATGCTTCACTGTAGGGATGGAATTAGCCAGGTGATGAGCGGTGCCTGGTTTCCTTCAGATGTGACGCTTGGTATTCAGGCCAAAAAGTTACATTTTGGTTTCATCAGACCAGAGAATCTTGATTCTCATGGTTTGAGAGTCCTCTAGGTGCCTTTTGGCAAACTCCAAGCAGGCTGTGATGTGCCTTTTACTAAGGAGGGGCTTCCGTCTGGCCACTCTACCATAAAGGCCTGATTGGTGGAGTGCTGCCTGGATGGTTGATCTTCTGAAAGGTTCTCTCATCTCCACAAGGATACGCTGGAGCTCTGTCAGAGTGACCCTCGGGTTCCTGCTCACCTCCCTGGCCAAGGCCCGTCTTCCCCGATTGCTCAGTTTGGCCGGGCGGCCAGGTCTAGGAAGATTCTTGGTGGTTCCAAACTTCTTCCATTTACGAATGATGGTGGCCACTGTGCTCTTTGGGACCTGTAAAGCTGCAGAGATTTTTCCGTACCCTTCTCCAGATCTATGCCTTGACGCAATCCTGTTTCTGAGGTCTGCAGATAATTCCTTTGACCCCATGGCTTGGAGTATGCTCTGACATGCACTGTCAAATGTGGGACCTTATATAGGCAGGTGTTGGCAATCCCCAATCATGTCCAATCAATTGAATTTATCACAGGTGGACTCCAATTAAGTTGTAGAAACATCTCAAGCAGTATCAGTGGAAACAAAATGCACCTCAGCTCACTTTTGGGTGTCATATCAAAGGGTGTATGATATTTTACATCTTGATTTTTAATAAATTAGCACAAATGTCTAAAAACCTGTTTTCACTTTGTCATTATGGGCTATTTTGTGTAGAATTTTGAGACAAAAAATTAACTCAATCTATTGTAGAATATGTCTGTAACGTAATAAAACGTGGAGAAGGTGAAAGAGTGTGCAGACTTTCTGGCTTGACTGTATACATCATAAGGTCAGTGTTTACAGTAGTTATGATACCTACTCTCATAACATTACAGCCACATGAGAGATAATCACTGAATCACACTCTTTTACACTGAATTCTTGTAAAGCTCATTAATAATGAAATAAAGACAATAAAAACAAGTAGATTTTTTATGTTACAGTGATCCATGTCCCTTAATATCACAGTTCAATAATGCACGTATTCATTACATTATAGTGTCTATCAGCCTCGTAGGAAACCCATATGGTACGTGCTGGTTCAGGGGTCCAACAGTACACTTATTGCATTATAGTGTTTATGTGAGTTGATTGGTAATTCATGAGATCAGCAGCATAGATAAGCGGCACGGATCAGCGGCACAGATAAGCAGCACGGATCAGCGGCACAGATCAGCAGCACAGATCAGCAGCACGGATCAGCAGCACAGATCAGCAGCATAGATCGGCAACACAGATCAGCAGCCCAGATCGGCAGCAGAGATCAGCAACACAGATCTGCAGCAGCTTCTCTGATGTTTTCCAGCACATCTCCAGTAGGAGGCACAAGGACAGAGTGGCTGGGAAGCCGCTGAAGCCGAAGTACAGTCCGTACAGCAAGCAGCAGCGCAGCGCCACAGCACTGGCGGTAAGAAACACTCTATACTTACCTCTGCCTGTATGAATTCCCTCTAACACACCGGGGTACCTGTATATAGTTACACCTCACACAAAGCTCTGTATACAGTTACACCTCACACAAAGCCCTGTATACAGTTACACCTCACACAAAGCCCTGTATACAGTTACACCTCACACAAAGCCCTGTATACAGTTACACCTCACACAAAGCTCTGTATACAGTTACACCTCACACAAAGCCCTGTATACAGTTACACCTCACACAAAGCTCTGTACAGTTACACCTCACACAAAGCCCTGTATACAGTTACACCTCACACAAAGCCCTGTATACAGTTACACCTCACACAAAGCCCTGTATACAGTTACACCTCACACAAAGCCCTGTATACAGTTACACCTCACACAAAGCTCTGTATACAGTCACACCTCACACAAATCCCTGTATACAGTTACACCTCACACAAAGCCCTGTATACAGTCACACCTCACACAAAGCCCTGTATACAGTTACACCTCACACAAAGCCCTGTATACAGTTACACCTCACACAAAGCTCTGTATACAGTTACACCTCACACAAAGCCCTGTATACAGTTACACCTCACACAAAGCCCTGTATACAGTCACACCTCACACAAAGCCCTGTATACAGTTACACCTCACACAAAGCTCTGTATACAGTCACACCTCACACAAAGCCCTGTATACAGTTACACCTCACACAAAGCTCTGTATACAGTTACACCTCACACAAAGCCCTGAATACAGTTACACCTCACACAAAGCCCTGTATACAGTTACACCTCACACAAAGCCCTGTATACAGTCACACCTCACACAAAGCTCTGTATACAGTCACACCTCACACAAAGCCCTGTATACAGTTACACCTCACACAAAGCTCTGTATACAGTCACACCTCACACAAAGCCCTGTATACAGTTACACCTCACACAAAGCTCTGTATACAGTCACACCTCACACAAAGCCCTGTATACAGTTACACCTCACACAAAGCTCTGTATACAGTTACACCTCACACAAAGCCCTGAATACAGTTACACCTCAAACAAAGCTCTGTACAGTTACACCTCACACAAAGCCCTGTATACAGTTACACCTCACACAAAGCCCTGTATACAGTTACACCTCACACAAAGCTCTGTACAGTTACACCTCACACAAAGCTCTGTATACAGTTACACCTCACACAAAGCTCTGTATACAGTCACACCTCACACAAAGCCCTGTATACAGTTACACCTCACACAAAGCCCTGTATACAGTTACACCTCACACAAAGCCCTGAATACAGTTACACCTCAAACAAAGCTCTGTACAGTTACACCTCACACAAAGCCCTGAATACAGTTACACCTCACACAAAGCCCTGTATACAGTTACACCTCACACAAAGCCCTGAATACAGTTACACCTCACACAAAGCTCTGTATACAGTCACACCTCACACAAAGCCCTGTATACAGTTACACCTCACACAAAGCCCTGTATACAGTTACACCTCACACAAAGCCCTGAATACAGTTACACCTCACACAAAGCCCTGAATACAGTTACACCTCACACAAAGCCCTGTATACAGTTACACCTCACACAAAGCCCTGTATACAGTTACACCTCACACAAAGCTCTGTATACAGTTACACCTCACACAAAGCCCTGTATACAGTTACACCTCACACAAAGCTCTGTATACAGTTACACCTCACACAAAGCTCTGTATACAGTTACACCTCACACAAAGCCCTGTATACAGTTACACCTCACACAAAGCCCTGTATACAGTTACACCTCACACAAAGCTCTGTATACAGTTACACCTCACACAAAGCCCTGTATACAGTTACACCTCACACAAAGCTCTGTACAGTTACACCTCACACAAAGCTCTGTATACAGTTACACCTCACACAAAGCCCTGTATACAGTTACACCTCACACAAAGCCCTGCTCTGTATACAGTTACACCTCACACAAAGCCCTGTATACAGTTACACCTCACACAAAGCCCTGCTCTGTATACAGTTACACCTCACACAAAGCCCTGTATACAGTTACACCTCACACAAAGCTCTGTACAGTTACACCTCACACAAAGCTCTGTATACAGTTACACCTCACACAAAGCCCTGCTCTGTATACAGTTACACCTCACACAAAGCTCTGCATACAGTTACACCTCACACAAAGCTCTGTATACAGTCACACCTCACACAAAGCTCTGTATACAGTTACACCTCACACAAAGCCCTGTATACAGTTACACCTCACACAAAGCTCTGTATAGAGTTACACCTCACACAAAGCTCTGTATACAGTTACACCTCACACAAAGCTCTGTATACAGTTACACCTCACACAAAGCCCTGTATACAGTTACACCTCACACAAAGCTCTGTATACAGTTACACCTCACACAAAGCCCTGTATACAGTTACACCTCACACAAAGCTCTGTATACAGTTACACCTCACACAAAGCCCTGTATACAGTTACACCTCACACAAAGCCCTGTATACAGTTACACCTCAAACAAAGCTCTGTATACAGTTACACCTCACACAAAGCTCTGTATACAGTTACACCTCACACAAAGCCCTGTATACAGTTACACCTCACACAAAGCTCTGTATACAGTTACACCTCACACAAAGCTCTGTATACAGTTACACCTCACACAAAGCTCTGTATACAGTTACACCTCACACAAAGCCCTGTATACAGTTACACCTCAAACAAAGCTCTGTATACAGTCACACCTCACACAAAGCTCTGTATACAGTTACACCTCACACAAAGCTCTGTATACAGTTACATCTCACACAAAGCCCTGTATACAGTTACACCTCACACAAAGCTCTGTATACAGTTACACCTCACACAAAGCTCTGTATACAGTTACACCTCACACAAAGCCCTGTATACAGTTACACCTCACACAAAGCTCTGTATACAGTTACACCTCACACAAAGCTCTGTATACAGTTACACCTCACACAAAGCTCTGTATACAGTTACACCTCACACAAAGCTCTATATACAGTTACACATCACACAAAGCTCTATATACAGTTACACCTCACACAAAGCCCTGTATACAGTTACACCTCACACAAAGCCCTGTATACAGTTACACCTCAAACAAAGCTCTGTATACAGTTACACCTCACACAAAGCTCTGTATACAGTTACACCTCACACAAAGCCCTGTATACAGTTACACCTCACACAAAGCTCTGTATACAGTTACACCTCACACAAAGCTCTGTATACAGTTACACCTCACACAAAGCTCTGTATACAGTTACACCTCACACAAAGCCCTGTATACAGTTACACCTCAAACAAAGCTCTGTATACAGTCACACCTCACACAAAGCTCTGTATACAGTTACACCTCACACAAAGCTCTGTATACAGTTACACCTCACACAAAGCCCTGTATACAGTTACACCTCACACAAAGCTCTGTATACAGTTACACCTCACACAAAGCTCTGTATACAGTTACACCTCACACAAAGCCCTGTATACAGTTACACCTCACACAAAGCTCTGTATACAGTTACACCTCACACAAAGCTCTGTATACAGTTACACCTCACACAAAGCTCTGTATACAGTTACACCTCACACAAAGCTCTGTATACAGTTACACCTCACACAAAGCTCTGTATACAGTTACACCTCACACAAAGCTCTATATACAGTTACACATCACACAAAGCTCTATATACAGTTACACCTCACACAAAGCCCTGTATACAGTTACACCTCACACAAAGCCCTGTATACAGTTACACCTCACACAAAGCCCTGAATACAGTTACACCTCACACAAAGCTCTGTATACAGTCACACCTCACACAAAGCCCTGTATACAGTTACACCTCACACAAAGCCCTGTATACAGTTACACCTCACACAAAGCCCTGAATACAGTTACACCTCACACAAAGCCCTGAATACAGTTACACCTCACACAAAGCCCTGTATACAGTTACACCTCACACAAAGCCCTGTATACAGTTACACCTCACACAAAGCTCTGTATACAGTTACACCTCACACAAAGCCCTGTATACAGTTACACCTCACACAAAGCTCTGTATACAGTTACACCTCACACAAAGCTCTGTATACAGTTACACCTCACACAAAGCCCTGTATACAGTTACACCTCACACAAAGCCCTGTATACAGTTACACCTCACACAAAGCTCTGTATACAGTTACACCTCACACAAAGCCCTGTATACAGTTACACCTCACACAAAGCTCTGTACAGTTACACCTCACACAAAGCTCTGTATACAGTTACACCTCACACAAAGCCCTGTATACAGTTACACCTCACACAAAGCCCTGCTCTGTATACAGTTACACCTCACACAAAGCCCTGTATACAGTTACACCTCACACAAAGCCCTGCTCTGTATACAGTTACACCTCACACAAAGCCCTGTATACAGTTACACCTCACACAAAGCTCTGTACAGTTACACCTCACACAAAGCTCTGTATACAGTTACACCTCACACAAAGCCCTGCTCTGTATACAGTTACACCTCACACAAAGCTCTGCATACAGTTACACCTCACACAAAGCTCTGTATACAGTCACACCTCACACAAAGCTCTGTATACAGTTACACCTCACACAAAGCCCTGTATACAGTTACACCTCACACAAAGCTCTGTATAGAGTTACACCTCACACAAAGCTCTGTATACAGTTACACCTCACACAAAGCTCTGTATACAGTTACACCTCACACAAAGCCCTGTATACAGTTACACCTCACACAAAGCTCTGTATACAGTTACACCTCACACAAAGCCCTGTATACAGTTACACCTCACACAAAGCTCTGTATACAGTTACACCTCACACAAAGCCCTGTATACAGTTACACCTCACACAAAGCCCTGTATACAGTTACACCTCAAACAAAGCTCTGTATACAGTTACACCTCACACAAAGCTCTGTATACAGTTACACCTCACACAAAGCCCTGTATACAGTTACACCTCACACAAAGCTCTGTATACAGTTACACCTCACACAAAGCTCTGTATACAGTTACACCTCACACAAAGCTCTGTATACAGTTACACCTCACACAAAGCCCTGTATACAGTTACACCTCAAACAAAGCTCTGTATACAGTCACACCTCACACAAAGCTCTGTATACAGTTACACCTCACACAAAGCTCTGTATACAGTTACATCTCACACAAAGCCCTGTATACAGTTACACCTCACACAAAGCTCTGTATACAGTTACACCTCACACAAAGCTCTGTATACAGTTACACCTCACACAAAGCCCTGTATACAGTTACACCTCACACAAAGCTCTGTATACAGTTACACCTCACACAAAGCTCTGTATACAGTTACACCTCACACAAAGCTCTGTATACAGTTACACCTCACACAAAGCTCTATATACAGTTACACATCACACAAAGCTCTATATACAGTTACACCTCACACAAAGCCCTGTATACAGTTACACCTCACACAAAGCCCTGTATACAGTTACACCTCAAACAAAGCTCTGTATACAGTTACACCTCACACAAAGCTCTGTATACAGTTACACCTCACACAAAGCCCTGTATACAGTTACACCTCACACAAAGCTCTGTATACAGTTACACCTCACACAAAGCTCTGTATACAGTTACACCTCACACAAAGCTCTGTATACAGTTACACCTCACACAAAGCCCTGTATACAGTTACACCTCAAACAAAGCTCTGTATACAGTCACACCTCACACAAAGCTCTGTATACAGTTACACCTCACACAAAGCTCTGTATACAGTTACACCTCACACAAAGCCCTGTATACAGTTACACCTCACACAAAGCTCTGTATACAGTTACACCTCACACAAAGCTCTGTATACAGTTACACCTCACACAAAGCTCTGTATACAGTTACACCTCACACAAAGCTCTATATACAGTTACACATCACACAAAGCTCTATATACAGTTACACATCACACAAAGCTCTATATACAGTCACACCTCACACAAAGCTCTGCTCTGTATACAGTTACACATCACACAGAGCTCTATATACAGTTACACCTCACACAAGGCTCTGCTCTGTATAGTTACACATCACACACAGCTCTGTATACAGTCACACCTCACACAAAGCCCTGTATACAGTTACACCTCAAACAAAGCTCTGTATACAGTCACACCTCACACAAAGCTCTGTATACAGTTACACCTCACACAAAGCTCTGTATACAGTTACACCTCACACAAAGCTCTGTATACAGTTACACCTCACACAAAGCTCTGTATACAGTTACACCTCACACAAAGCTCTGTATACAGTCACACCTCACACAAAGCTCTGTATACAGTTACACCTCACACAAAGCTCTGTATACAGTTACACCTCACACAAAGCTCTATATACAGTTACACCTCACACAAAGCCCTGTATACAGTTACACCTCACACAAAGCCCTGTATACAGTTACACCTCACACAAAGCTCTGTATACAGTTACACCTCACACAAAGCTCTGTATACAGTTACACCTCACACAAAGCTCTGTATACAGTTACACCTCACACAAAGCCCTGTATACAGTTACACCTCACACAAAGCTCTGTATACAGTTACACCTCACACAAAGCCCTGTATACAGTTACACCTCACACAAAGCTCTGTATACAGTTACACCTCACACAAAGCCCTCTATACAGTTACACCTCACACAAAGCTCTGTATACAGTTACACCTCACACAAAGCCCTGTATACAGTTACACCTCACACAAAGCTCTGTATACAGTTACACCTCACACAAAGCTCTGTATACAGTTACACCTCACACAAAGCCCTGTATACAGTTACACCTCACACAAAGCTCTGTATACAGTTACACCTCACACAAAGCCCTGTATACAGTTACACCTCACACAAAGCTCTGTATACAGTTACACCTCACACAAAGCCCTGTATACAGTTACACCTCACACAAAGCTCTGTATACAGTTACACCTCACACAAAGCTCTGTATACAGTTACACCTCACACAAAGCCCTGTATACAGTTACACCTCACACAAAGCTCTGTATACAGTTACACCTCACACAAAGCTCTGTATACAGTTACACCTCACACAAAGCCCTGTATACAGTTACACCTCACACAAAGCTCTGTATACAGTTACACCTCACACAAAGCTCTATATACAGTCACACCTCACACAAAGCTCTGCTCTGTATACAGTTACACATCACACAGAGCTCTATATACAGTCACACCTCACACAAAGCTCTGCTCTGTATACAGTTACACATCACACAGAGCTCTATATACAGTTACACCTCACACATGGCTCTGCTCTGTATAGTTACACATCACACACAGCTCTGTATACAGTCACACCTCACACAAAGCTCTGCCCTCCAGTAGGTCTCAGATAGATGCCCAGTATTCATCTGAATGACTAGTGTTTCTGTTTCTGGGCTGCTTTTATTACTACACCTTCTAAGTGTAATGTGTTCTGGAAATGAATGTGTCGGGCTGCTCAAAGTAAGTCTATAAACGGCATCTGACTGGACTACGGAGCAGTCTGTGATGATTCATATTTATATAACCACTTGATGAGATCAAGCTGAAGTGACGGAATGACACGTTAGCATGGAACTTCTCCTCATAAAAGTTAGCTAAGGTGCCTTTGAGAATTTTGCATTCCCAAAAAGGGCTGGTAGCGGTTCTGATTGAATAACTTCTGATTCTTTTAAAATGTTTTTTTCCCCTTTTTCTGGAATGCCCAGTCATACTCACACTGCAGTGCTCATCGCAAAACATCCGCCGTCGATTCAGGAGAGCGCAGACGCACGTGTGCTCTCCTCTGAAGCTCGTGATGTCAGCCGCATGATGTCATCACACCGCAGTGCGCTAGCTGGGCTCGCGCAGACGCACAGTCAGAGAGTTACAGTTGGAGTTAGGGTTAGGGTTAGGCTTAGTCAGGCTTTGGTTAGTCGGAAGAAGACAGATGCTCAACAGATGAACTTGCAGGTGCCTGTTTTGACTAGCTGCTGTGCGAGTCACTGTCATTTGGCCAATTGAAAACCTCCCATCCCTGGGCAACACTACCGCCATCTGTGTGTTTCCCTGGGGAACTGCAGGCCACAGTCAGCACTGAATCAGAAGCACTGGGATAGAGGATGAGCCACCCAGCAGCCCTGAGTGTCCTTGTTTAAATGAAAAGCAGAAGCTTTGCGAATGGAACACTGACGAGTTTCTCATTTAATTTTTTTTATTTTCCCCACAGGTGAAACTTGCACTGCAGAAGGACCTGGTGAAGCCGTTATCGCCCGCTTTTCTTTCCAGTCCCTTCTCCCCCACCAGTGTCGCCTCTCTCCCCCTCCACACCCCGCCCCAGCACCCCTCTCTTTCAGACTGCCGCTCTGCCCACCCCCTTCCTGCGGGCTGCTCCGGGGCCAATGCGCCCGGCCGCCGGCTCCACAATCCTGTTCGCTCCATACTGATCCTCTGTCCCAGCTCAGCTATGGGGGCCCTGCACAAGGCCCGTTTCAGCAGAGCCAAAATGGCGGCATCCGCCGGCTCCACCATCATGTTCGCTCCATACTGATCCTCTGCCCCAGCTCAGCTATGGGGGCCCTGCACAACGCCGATCTCAGCAGAGCCAAAATGGCGGCGTCCGCCGGCTCCACCATCCTGTTCGCTCCGTACTGATCCTCTGCCCAAGCTCAGCTATGGGGGTCCTGCACAAGGCCCTTCTCAGCAGAGCCAAAATGGCACCATCCACTGGCTCCACCATCTTGTTCCACCGTACTGATCCTCTGCCCCAGCTCAGCTATGAGGGCCCTGCACAAGGCCCGTCTCAGCAGAGCCAAAATGGCGCCATCCGCCGAGGACCTCCGTGAAAAAAACCCGTATTTATCAAATAGGTTTTTACCCGCGACTGTGCCCCGGCTACTGGACAAGAGTGGATCCAGCGAGAGTTTTTGCATCGCATGCAGCGTGTCAGTACTGAAAAGCATCAAACCTCTTCCTGAATGACTTGAATTACCAGTCTTCCTAAGCAATGAAATGGACAACTCCGACTCCGATGCATACTTCAGTGACAACGATAGCCCGTCCCCGGGCTGAGACGCTACTCATTTTTAAATCACGGCTCGATATCGTCAGGGACTGTGATGCTGTTTCGGCCTCAGTGCTGTGCTGTTGTGTATTATGTAGTGGAAGAGCTGTTATCACAGCTTAGTTAATGCTGACTTATTTTATGTTTAGCCGTCCCTGTTATTTAGTTTATTATGGTGTTGCAATCCATCCTTTTTAAAAAGATTTTTACCTCTGAAGAGAACAATCCAGAAAATGTAAGATTAAACACTTTCTCAGCAGATGTACTTCTTGTCATCTGTTTAATCAGAGGTTTCTAGTGTTCCTGTGTGCGGTTTAGCGGCGGGGAGGCCACTCCGTCACTCTGGGCCCCGCACAAAGCCAGTCCCAGCAGAGCCAAAATGGTGTGCCACTCCGTCACTCTGGGCCCTGCTCAAAGCCAGTCCCAGCAGAGCCAAAATGGCGTCACTGACTGTTTCAAACCAGGTTTTTTTTTTTTCAGAGAAAAACACGATTTAGAATTGCACATGCACTATTAATCCTGCCTGTTCTTTGGCAGTGAAATGATGGGTCTTTTGTGTGGTGTTATCCATTGTAAAGGAGCTGCATTATGGTGTGGCACTTTGATGCAATAATGGGCAGAGTATTAGATATTTATATTCAGAACAGTCTATTTAATGGAAATACCAACTGTATTGTATAGGAAGGGTATATAGAACATAGATACAATGGTTTGTATTTTTAGAATAAAAAAAGCAATCCACACCAAGAATGACAGAGTATATTAGACTGTAGGGAAGCGCTACTCAAGTCCAGGTCCTATGGGCCATGATGTCTGCAGGCATGTGCTCCAATCATGCGCTACACCACCTGATTTCACTAATTAATTTACTTCCTTGGTTCAGGAAGTAAGCTCATTAGTGAAATTAGGTGGTGTAGCGCAGGAGTTGAGCAGAGCTGCCATGGGATATTAGTTTAGCGCATAGTATGTATGAACTCTAGACAAGTCTGTATATTAAAATGTACCTTTTTAATAAAAAAATAATAATATATTTAAATGAGCTGTGCTCTTTTTGTGTATTGTTTTTTATTAAAATAAACATGAGTATTTGGTTCAAATGCGATACAATGCACAGGTATTTGAAATGTATTTCAAATGTATTTGGTATTTTATGTATGAGACTTGCTGAACAATTTTAACGTGTGAAAATCAGGATGAACAGTAATTAATGTTTTCCTCTGTATTGTTTGACCACTACGTTGTTGCTTGTTCAATGCAAGTTATCAAAAATACAAGTTTTGTATTTCCTACCTGAAGGAATGCTCTGGTGCAGCATGGCTGATTTCCCCAATATATTTAATGCTTCAACTGATGCACCCTAAACCTCCAGCTCTTTTCTAGTTTGTGTAGAACCATTCATTTATTCAGTTAAAAATTAATGTTTCATTTAAAACTATTTTAGAACCTCACCTTCAAAAGGTAACTTGTTTTGGGTTAAAATATCGATCTGAGAAATAAGGTGATATATTAATCATTTTGTCAAAATGAGTTAACTAGATAAATTGCCATTTTTTGTTGTATATTCGATTCAAAATTCCATAAAATAAATTTTTATATTAAAGTTTCAAACACGTTTTCTCTTTTCCAAAAAAAGATGTATATTCAAGCATTACATTTTCCATTTGGATATAATAGACACTGCTTATTTCACCAATGTGCTGAAAGACTACCCTATTTGCTGCTCTACTTTGCAAACACATTATGTAAATGGATCATTACGAGTTCCACTAAATTTCAGGCTTGGAGCCGTATTAAAATCTTTCAAAACACCTCGGGCCCTATCTTACACCCGGTGCTAAGCGGCGCTAACCCAAGCGCAAGTGTCTTTGCTATCTTACACCCGGCGCATGGTTCATTATAACGCCTTGCGTTCACGTCCTTTAACTACCATGTATTCTTGCACCCATTACAAGTGAACTGGACGTGTTGGTCTTAAGATGAGGAGTGGCCAGGATTATTTTTGGCGTATTGCTATCTTGAGCCAGCAGAAAGCGCTTGCGCTAGAATCACCACAAACCTGGTCTAAAGTCATGTCGCAGTTGTTTACATGTTATTTTAACGGCGCATATAAGTGCGGTGGAAAAGCAGGCTTTTAAAGGGAATGGGATATGACATTTTCATTGGTTTATTGCATGTCACGCCCAAGACACACCTATAATTAATGAAGAGACTATGTTCAGCCCATTTGGACGTTGCGCCTTGCTTAGCGCCCTAAAAACACGCCGTTAAAATAGCTTGGACACGCCCTAAATTGACTTTACGCCATGCGATTAGACCAAGCGCCAAGATCGCCAAGATAGAGCCCCTCTTGTGTGATGGCAGAAATTTCTGTGGAATGTTTATGCAAGACTTATAAAACAGATAGTAAAGTATGTTTTGAACAGTGATGAAATTAGAATCCAATGCACCTTACTGTTGCATTGTGGGTGCAAGTTTGACACCAACCGACAGATAAGCAGGATGCATGCTTGTGTTCTCATTGACAGACTTTTCATAACATTGAAGCCATTGTGCAAACCAGGGCCTCGTGCATTCTGTTAACCCCTTCACACAGACCCTCTAGTGGCCATGGCGCTGGCGCCAAGATAATGCACAACTCAGATATTAATTTCTCCTGCAACCAAACTGAGTGGAAACAACAAACTCGAAAACGTGTTTTATCTTTATTAGTACACGGTTTGTGACAACTCTGTCGAATATGGAGTTTCTGCCGAATACGGAGTTTCTAAGTGTCACTATTGTCGCTTAGCAAGTCCATTTAAGAAGCAACCCCCCACCCAGACCCACCTGCAAATATGCCTACCCTTGCATGACACAGTGGACAATAACGTCTATGCATGAGTTCATTAAAATATTTTTTCACCACCAAAAATTTGTATTCCGTCATAGCAACAAGATAAACCAAACAATTAGCCGATCATATGCCAAAAAAGCAGTGAAAAGCCCTGCTCATTAAAATGCAAAATAAACGTGAAATTCTTGTGTAGTTATACCGCATCATTCTACTATCAATATCTGCTACTAAAATAAATATCCAATCCTACCATTGGTTTTATGCAGAGATGTCCCTTTCAAAATTTAGTGGTCATTTATTGTCCTCGATATGTAAGTATTACTGCTTGTGATATTTAAAATATGTACGTTAGTTTTCCACTCTGCCACAGTGTTGTGCCATATGTGTGATATTGTTATTTTCGCATTTTCAGTGTATTTCATATACTGTAGTGTAAGAGTTCATTGGTGGCGCAGTCATGCTTTATGTTTGATTTGCCCTTAAGCTGGAACATTTGCCTGTATTTTCCTGATGGTGGAATATTATTTTATTGTAATCTTATTGTACATAATATACACTATTGTCCCTGGGCAATACTTTTCACTTAGGCATGGATAATGCAAGTTAAAATTTACTGTGCTAGATTAATGTAAAATTGGAATGAGTATGAATGTGTATATGCTTCATAATGGACAAATAATTTTTTTTTATGACCGGCTTTGGATAGGTTTTTGGACCCATAGATATCCATCCCCTATACCAGGGGTGTCCAAACTTTTCACTGAGGGCCAGATGGAGAAAAATGATGACTATCCCAGGCCACAGGCGCATACAGTTGCCAACATCACTTAGATTTCAATTTAAATTAGGCGAATAGTATTATAGCCTATTAAAAGGTGAGCTTGTAGAGAATTTAAGATTTTCACTCACCAGTGACACTTCTAATGAGAGCAGTGTTGTTGTGCCTTGGACTGAAGAATCGCTGTGATGTCGGGCGTGAGGTTTGTTGATGCGATTCGCAGGACATCGCAAAGGTGACTGTCTGTTATCTTTGATTGCAAACGGCTCTTGTTTAGCGTCATCAGAGAAAATGTTTGCTCACATATGTATGTGGAGCCGAACAGACTCAGCATTCTTTTTGCGTGGCGCCTCATCTGTGGAAATTTTGACTTTTCCAAACTCTTGTAGAACTCTGGCAGTGGCAGCTGCTGGTGCCGACTGCGAAGCAGGTCATCACATTGCATCTCGATGAGTTCCAACTGTAGCCTATGTCCTCTGGTGCTTCATCCACGTAAACGGAGAAGGGGCATGAGAACATGCTGATGTCCTTCTCAATGGAAGCAAAATCATGAAAGCGCTTGTTGAACTCTGTGATCAATGATGTGATTACTGTCACATATTTCCCCATTTGCTCAGGGATGTTGACATTTGGGAAAGTGTCGATTACCTCCCGGAGAGAGGGGAAGTGTGCGGCATTGCGTTCACCGACTTGTCTCTGAAATAGACGGAGCTTCACGACAAATGCTTTCACGTGTGAATAGGCTACATTTGTGACACGATTGTGTCTTTCCCTTGCAAGGCTGTGTTCAGGACATTTAGCTGTCCGGTCATGTCAGTTAAAAATCCCAGGTCTGCCAACCAAACAGGGTCACTCAGTTCACCGACAGACAGACGTTTTTCTCTTAAGAATTTGTCAATCTCAGATTTGAGGGAGAAGAACTGCTTGAGAACGGAGCCGCGGCTGAGCCAACGCACATCACAGTGGTAGATCACGTCCCCATATTCTGCATCCATTTCAGACAGGAATGCCCAAAATTCTCTGTGATTAAGTGCTTTCGATCAAATTATGTTAAGAGTTTTCACGACTGTATTCATAACATCCCCCAGTTTCGTGACTTTGGCGCATAATGCTTCCTGGTGTATTATACACTGCCCGGCCAAAAAAAAAGTCGCCATTGCACCCGTCATGTATAGTGCCCACTGTACAAGCCTCTGGAGGCAGTGTTATGATCTGGGGTTGCTTCAGTTGGTCAGGTCTAGGCTCAGCAACATTATGCAGCAATAAAATGAAGTCAGCGAAGTACCTGAATGTACTGAATGACCAGGTTATCCCATCAATGGGCATATGCCAGGATGACAATGCCAATTCAAATTGTGAAAGAGTGGTTCAGGGAGCATGAGGAATCATTTTCACACATGAATTAGCCACCAGATTCCTGACCTTAACCCCATTGAAAGTCTTTGGGATGTGCTGGAGAACACTTTACGGAGTGGTTCGACTCTCCCGTCGTCAATACAAGATCTCAGCCAAAAACCTATGCTACTCTGGATGGAAATAAATGTTGTGACATTGCATAAGATTGTCGAAACAATGCCACAACAAATGCGCGCCGTAATCAAACCTAAAGGCGGTCCAACGAAATATTAGAGTGTGCGACTTTTTTTTTAGCTGGGCAGTGTACAATGCAATTTAACAGCCTCGCCCCCAGACTCGCGAGCTTTTCTGCAAACCAGGGAAGCCATTCATCTTTTGTAACTCTGTTGTCCCAAGGGAGATTCAGATTTTGAATAGCAACTGACACAGCTTCAAAAATATCAGCTCCTTTCGTTGTTCCAGTCAGGCTCCGAAGGTCGAGGAGCTCTTCAGTAATGCAAAAATCATTGTCAACCCCTTGCAAAAAAATTTGTATCTGAGCCGTATCTGTTGTGTCGGTACTCTCGTCACACGCAATTGAATAGAAATGAAACAATGGAGCTTTATCTGATATTTGTGCCTTGATGTTAGTTGACAAATCCTCGATTTGCCGGGCCAATGTGTTTCTCACAAGACTAACATTGCAAAAGTCTTGTTCCTTTTCTGGGCATACAATCTCCACAATTTTTGTGACGCACTCTTTAATAAAATCACCCTCTGCAAAGGCCTTTCCATACTTCGCTATTAGCTTAGTCACCTCGTAGCTAGCCCTGATAGCATTCTGCTGCGTTTGATTAGCACAAAAAAACTGGGTTTGTTGCAATGATAGGCTTGCCGCCAACTGCTTTGCTTTCTCTTCTCTGGCTGCTCCAGTATATGCCTTTAAAGACGCATCATGTTTAGTTTCATAATGTTTCTTGACATTAAATTCTTTCATCAACGCTACTGATTCCTGGCAAATTAAACAGTCACACTTGCCTGGTATTCAGTGAAAAAGTATTCATTTTGCCATCGTGGCTGGAATTTCCTACATTCACTATCCACCTTTCGTTTCTTTGCAGCCGCCATGTTGAAAAGAATATGATTTGTAGGCTACAGTAACAGTAATGCACATGATTATTTTTTGTTTGGGGGGGGGGGGGGGGCATAAACTGCTGATCTGTTTTTAGAGTTGGGCTTTTACTATGCTGCCCCCTAGTGTTCAAAAAACGAACAGCATTTTTTTCCTCATTTGCAGCAGCGGGCCAGATTTAATAATTCTTCTGAAATGATTCGAGGCCCGTTTTAAAATGCTTCAAGGGCCGTAATTGGCCCGCGGGCAGTAGTTTGGACACCCCTGCCCTATACTGATTAATTCCCACTTGAAAATGATGCAAAAGTGTGTTTTATGAGCCAAACCAGTTGATTTGTAGTTAAATATATGATTATTTTATGATTTACAGCAGTGCACAATTTAGCCATTTTAGATAGATTTGGAGACACTAAGGTCAACAGGGTACACTGCCTACATTTTGCAACATAGATCTTTAGTAGTTCTGCATATCACCCTCAGATTGCACACTTGTGGACATGGAGTCTATGATCCAGGAAATGCATAGTTTTACCTGGTTCACAGTTAGCTCTCAGTATTTCATTACAAACTTCTTTCTTTTTTTTGTTGTTGCATTTTTCCAAATTTTCTCTGCATTTGTGGCATGTTATTTTTACCTAAATGTATGAAGTCTATGTATTTATGCAAATGAATCTCCCAAAGTACCAAAGAAATCATTTCTTGATAGTGACAAAAAATAAAAAATAGAAAACGAATATATTGCAGTAAGTAATTTTAGTGCATGTCCTGCTGATTGACTCCTGGAGATGAATGTAATGAATGTGCACAGGGCCTATAGTGGAACCACTGCTGGATCCCATTGGCATGTTCTACAGTCTGCAGAACAACTGCCGGATCCCATTTGGTCACCATGCACTGCACTGTCAGTTTCCAAAAGGCATCGTTTCCTGTAATCATGGCGTCCATAAAAACATCAGGCTGAAATCTTACTCAAAAGTTCAGTAGCTGGTCATGAATAATGCAGCGGAATATTTCAAGGATTTGTGCTTTGATTATAGGAAGGCTGTGCATATGGGTTGGGTCTTTGTTAACATCAAAGCTGCTGCATTCACAGATAGTCTACTGAGAGATATATCGCTGTATTTGAACAGTATATATATTTTGGGAGTTCACCAGAAGTGCATGTGCTTTGTCATTTTGTTCTTATTAAAATCTTTTTTTACAGACTGTTCAAAAGAAGTGAAAAATTAAGATTTGGCCTGGTCAGAAGACTTCCCTTTTCCTGAGTTTGTGTTGATATAACTGTGGATACTCCATGAAATTCATACTGTAAGGAATGATTTTATTATGTTGCACTGAAATGTTTTGTCATGTTTACATTTACAAACTGCCTCTTTGCATTCATGTTTACATGACATGTCCATAGCCTCTGACATTCCGGTGCTTTTGAGTCATTCTCGCCACGCTTAAGCCAAGTAACCGGTATAGGTTTTGGAAGACTGCATTTCTTTTCTGTAAAAGAAACGCAGGAACTTCTTTTTAGCTCAGAGTGTAGGATTAGATCCTTAGGATTTTTCTTTCCTTTTCTTTTGCTCTGATCTGAGTCTTTCCTTATTTTTGCCTATCTGTCCTCTCGGAGGCAGTTACACCTTATTTACCTTTTCACCACCTTATTAGGGCTCGTTCTTAATTTATCGAGCCGGAGGATTTCTTCTTTTCTCGTTTTATCCTTTCTGCTCGAGTCTACGAGTCAGTTTCGCCCTCTTTTCTGGGTTGTTTTGTGTTGGCATACACGGGCAAGACAGGAAATGGGCCATGCAGATGGGCGAGACAGGAGACGGGCCATGCAGACAGGCGAGACAGGAGACGGGCCATGCAGACGGGCGAGACAGGAGACGGGCCATGCAGATGGGCGAGACAGGAGACGGGCCATGCAGACAGACCAGGCAGGAGATGGGCCATGCAGACAGACTGGGCAGGAGATAGGCCATGCAGACAGACTGGGCAGGAGACAGGCCGGGACAGACTGGGCAGGAGACGGGCCGGTGTCGGTCAACGATCTGCTCGGCTCAACGATTTGCTTGGGGTCCTTGCATATGTCGTCAGATAATGAAGTGTCGTATTTTGATTGCTGTAGACCTTTGAATGACACATTAAGAACTTAGCGTTCCTGCCGTTGCCAGTTTAAAAAGGAAAGCCGGTGTCATTTCAGCGAACCTCCTCCATAATATTAAACAGAACACATCGCAATTAATTTTAAAGGAATTATTGAATGTTACGGTCATATATTGGGGGCTTCACGCTTAAGTTTGGCTTCTAAAATACTAGGCTATACTAAACTGAATAATACTAAATAACAATAGCTGACCCACTGAAAATGTAGGCTACAACTGAAGCGGGATTAGCTACGCTTGTTTGAATTGCGGTGAGCTAACTAGCTAGTAACGTTAGCTATCGGTTTTTAGAAGCCTAGCTCGCTAACTAACGTTACTAGCCTACTTTACAGCGGCGCTGTAGCGTGCTAGTTTACTGTGAACTGTAGCTAGAGGACTAGCTGCACAGTTCTGTGACTAGCTGCCATAAGCACTTTGGGTTGCTACTTGCTGTATGAAAGGTGCTATATAAATAATGTTTATTATTGGGAGTGAAAAATATTGGGATGCACCCAGCTGTCTGTGGCAGTCTTTGTATTTGGCGTGAGATGTAGGCTATTTGGCTGGCGTGCGAGCGAAGTTAATAAAACAGAGCCTGCTTATGTAGGCTCACGTCAAAAGAGTGAAGAGAGTTGGCAACCCAAGCCTACTGCTTTTTATATTATAATGGTGCGTAGCAGGTTTCATTGCTAGACTATGGGCTCTATTTTCAAACCAGCGCAAGGGGACGGTATAGTCAAACGCAAGCTTGTTGACAGCATCAACGTCTTAAAACTGGCGCTATGGCGTTTCTCAGCAATACCGCTAGGATCAACAAATTCTCAACATAACATCCTTTCGCTTGCGCTGCAGTGGGATGGGTGGCGCTGTCTGGGGCGTGTTCTAAAATACTTACGGCTCAGTGACAATTTGAACGAACGAAATCCCATTGCGTTATGATCAGCTGGAACCACCTCTTAGCGGCAACGCAATAGACTCTGGCAATTTGGCAACTTATTAGTCATGTAGTTCTATGTAGTGTCTATAGGTGATGCCAACATTACACTTCCATTTAATGAACAAATAGCCTATAATTATTATTAATTCATTAATTTTAATTTAAACTACTAGAATAAAACAGGACAACTTACAAGAAACTTGCGATCATGTAGGCCAATAGCCTATAATATATAAATTACACATTGACACAGTTGAATCATAAGCCTACCATTTGAATCATAATTATGCCTACATCACCTAATGTAGGCTAATTAATGCATTCGCCACCTCCTCCCGTGCCTTCCGAACTTCTGGGAGACGAGGTGGTGTGGATTGTGATCCATAAATTACTACAGTCCTAGCCTGTACTTCTGTTGCAAGTATGTCTGATTCCTGTGCGGAAAATCGCTCTTGTCGTTGACGGTCCAGTGCGTTTGGGTTGCTCATTATGAAATTGCATGGAGCGATTGCGTTCCAACTGGCTTTTTTTAAAGCATGAGAACAACAATTTGATTGGCTACCATAGAGACACACCTTGGACATTTAAACCCAGCCTTTTAGCAATACCGCCATCAGATGCGCCAAGATTACCGTCATGAAATTACCAAATTTCTCGCCGACACGCCCTCAGAGCGATACCGCCAAGCGCTTACTCTTGTGTTCACCATTGCATTTGGTTTATTAAAATAGAGCCCTATATGTCAATGTGTTTGCATACAAAACCAAGAACAATGTGGGCTTGCAGTCCGTTAAATTGTTCTCTCTTGCCTTGAACTCTGAGCTTCCAAATAAACCAATGAGTCATGTTCAAGATCAGCCTGGCGTGTCTCTCCCTGAAATCATTAGTTAGCTATACCTAATTATGACGAAATTGTTAATGTGTAGGCTAGAGCTCCGTTTCTTTCGGAAGTTTATGAAAAAAATAGCAACCAAAATATAATATTTGTGAAGTAAAGAATTAGGAATGTAGCGTAGCCTACTTCCAAACAGAGCCGTATGTATGGAGTGTATGACTCTGCTTCCAGTACCTGATCACAAGTCTACAGCAATCAAAATACGACACGTCATTATCTGACGACATACGCAAGGACCCCAAGCAAATCGTTGAGCTGAGCAGATCGTTGACCGACACTGGGACAGATTGGGCAGGAGACGGGCCGGACAGGAGACGGACTGGACAGGAGGCGGCTGGACCAGGCAGGAGAGGAACAGGCGGGATAGGAACCAGGCAGGACAGGGATGGCCTGGACGTGGCCAGGCGGGAACTCGGAGCAGGTGCGGAGCGCCTCGGACAGGAACAGGCGTGGGGGCCTATGGTCAGGAACAGGCGCGGGGCCCCACGGTCAGGAACAAGCGTGGGGGGCTGTGGTGGAGCAAACAGGAACGGGCCCGGGGGCCCGTGGTCAGGAACAACCGTGGGGGGCTGCGGTGGAGCAAACAGGAACGGTCAGGAAACGGCACTCAGCCTGGGGACAGGCACGGGGGTCTGAGGAGAGCGGGGAGCCTGGGTAGAAACAGGAGAGCCTGGGTAGGTACAAGAGGCCGGGGCAGGAACAGGAGGGCTGGGTAGGATGAGCCTGAGCTGGAGCCGCCAGGGGGGTAGAAGACAGCAGGACTGGGTCAGCCGGGGAAAAGGTCCACAAGAGGCCAGGGAAAACGGACGGAACAAGGCAGGAACCCAAACGGAGGGAAGGACAAAAACTAACAAGACAAAAGACTAACAGGAGCAAAAACAACTAACGCCAAAAAACACAGGGCAAGACACAACCAGAGTCACAGGTTTGACACAAGACGGTCTGGCCCTGAACAAAGAAACGGGGCAGACTAAATATGAAAACTAACGAGGACACAACAAGGAACAGGTGGGGCTAACTAACAGGAGAACTAGAGGAAACACAAAACAAGGTGCATGGAAGGAAAAACACAAGGTAGAGGGAGAGATGGAAAACATGGGGTGGAATGCCAGACAAACGAAAAACCAGAACAGGATCACAGGACATGACACTACTCCTTCATACAAATTACAGTCTACTCCATCATGCAAATTAGTCTACTACATCATACATTACGGTCTACTCCATCATATAGATTACAGTCTACTCCATCATATAAATTACAGTATACTCCATCATATAAATTACAGTCTACTCCATCATATAGATTACAGTCTACTCCATCATATAAATTACAGTCTACTCCATCACATACAGTGCATCCGGAAAGTATTCACAGCGCTTCACTTTTTCCACATTTTGTTCTGTTACAGCCTTATTCCAAAATTGATTAAATTCATTTTTTCCCTCAAAATTCTACACACAACACCCCATAATGACAATGTGAAAAAAGTTTTTTTGAGATTTTTGCAAATTTATTAAAAATAAAAACCTAAAATTTCTCATTTACATAAGTATTCATACCCTTTGCTTTAACGTATTTTTAAAGTATCATATTTCATATTTGGTCGCATATCCTTTACATGCTATTACTTCCTGAAGTCTGTGACCATCAACATCAAAAAACTGTCGATATCTTATTTTCAGGTACTGTTACAAGCGATACTATAACCTCTCTGCATTTGAATGGATCTCTATGGAAATTGGGGGTGAGACTAGATTCAGCTGTAAATTACACTGGTACAGTATGGAACATATGGCTGGCTAAATGGCTGTAAGTTATCAAGGGTCTGAGCTATCAAACGAGCCCCAAACCATCACTCTGTTGCCAGATATGGAGTAGATGTGGATGGATCACTGCAAGGGTTATTTCTCAGGACTCATTTTCCTATAGAACTCTATGGGGAAAAAAGTCAGGAGAAACAACCCTTAAAGTGATCCATCCACATCTACTCCATATCTGGCAACAGAGTGATGGTTTGGGGCTCGTTTGATAGCTATTTATTAATATCATGCTGTTAGGTCTCACCCTCCTAGTCCTCTGCTTTGTGCGTGTCCACCTCCACTGGAAGTCTGTACTTTTCCACAGAATGGAGAAGCCTCTCTGATCTGCACACCAGTCTCACTGTAAGCACAAAATGATGACAAAGGCAGAGACAGTTTAAGGATAAATGTTTGTGTTTTAATAGCGCCAACATGAACAGTGCAAAGTGAATGGCACAATGAACAAGGCCTTTCCACATTTCTGGCCAATCAGGACGCTTTCCACATCCTTCAATTTCTGACTATTTGGGACACTTTCCACATGCTTGTTTCTTGCCAATCAGGATGCTTTTTATGTACTTCAGTTTCTGGCCAATCAGGACGCTTTCCACATCCTTCAGTTTCTGGCCATTCAGGACACTTTCCACATCCTGCAGTTTCTGGCCAATCAAGATGCTTTCCAAATACTTCAGTTTCTGGCCAATCAGGGCACTTTCCACATCCTTCAATTTCTGACTATTTGGGACACTTTCCACATGCTTGTTTCTTGCCAATCAGGACGCTTTCCACATACTTCAGTTTCTTGCCAATCAGGACGCTTTCCACATACTTCAGTTTCTGGCCAATCAGGACGCTTTCCACATCCTTCAGTTTCTGGCCATTCAGGACACTTTCCACATCCTGCAGTTTCTGGCCAATCAAGATGCTTTCCAAATACTTCAGTTTCTGGCCAATCAGGGCACTTTCCACATCCTTCAATTTCTGGCCAATCAGGACACTTTCCACATCCTTCAATTTCTGGCCAGTCAGGACACTTCTGATGGTTCATTAAATGCTGTTACATATGGCTGTCTTTAGTATTAAATGGCCATTAAAAAACTTATAAAATGTTAATTAGGCTGAAAAGGTTGATACATTATTAAAATGCAGTCATATACCTGCTATTTTCTTCTAAATATCTTATGACACTGTGAATGCTTCTTGGTTGCAAACAGACTGATTTCCCATTGAAAACTGCTCTGAAGGTTAGATGCTGTCTAGTCAGACACATCACAAGGACTCAAACTCTGAGCAGAGTGGGTATTGAGACGGAGAGGGGAATCTGGGTTAAAACATGTCATGGGCGAGGCCTGAGCAGGGCTGTGAAGCAGACCGCGGGAAGAAAATTAGCAGACAAGAATCTGGTCAGAATGCATTGGAGTCAACGGGGAATTTCCCAAATGTGGGCTTCTCTTGCTTATATCGTTTTGTTACAATGTTTGATATGTGTGCCATTCATTTCTCAATATAAATTAGGTGTATAGAGGAATTACACCCCAATTTTGTTAGGTGTCGGTGGGGGAAGGACCCAAACGCAGGCAGGAGTAAAAAAAACAAAGTTTAATAAAGGGCAAGGCAGCAATCCGAGGTAAACAGGCTGGGTCAAAAACCGGGGAGACAGGGCAACGGTACAAAGCACAGTCCAAAGAGTGGTCAAGGAACAGGCAGGGGTCAAACCGGGAAGGCACAGCAAAGGTACAAAAGCAGGATCCAAAACCAGGGTCGCGAGAATACAAGCAGGGGTCAAAACCGGTAAGGCAGAGGAACAAAAAGAAAACAAAACAGAAATAAAACAACAACAGGTAACGGATGAGGGAAACAAAAAAACTAGAAAACAGATACTTGGAATAAACAGAACAACTCGGGCAGAATCTCAGGAAAAAACAGGCAACACAGAAGCAAAATATTTAGTACAAGGAACTCGCGAAGAACACTGAAATAACAAGGTATATATACACAGAGGGAGACAGACATAATGGGAATCAGGTGTGTAGAAGCAGGGAGGGGAGATTGCTCACAGGTGAGAACAGTGAGGGTTAACAGGGACCAATAAAACAATGACAGGGGAAACGTAAGACACGGACTGGAATACACAGACACAATGATAACAAACGGCCTGGAGTTAGCAGGTAAACAAGTGCACAGCTCAGAGGGGAGGAACACGAAAGTGGACACATGTGCAGAGAATGCAAAATCACAGATCGATACAGGGATAGGATAACGAGGAGGGAAATGACAGCTGCAGATAGAAACTCAAGATGAATTAGTAATTAGTAATGTTAGTAGTGAACTCTAGAACCCTAATGTTAGTAGGTTAGCTGGTTAGTATTATATACATGTTAGTTTGTTAGCAGGTTAGTATTAAATCTAATCTAACAGTTAGTATGATTAGTACATTAGTATTATATACAAATATAAATGAAGCCAGAAGGAAGAAAACGAGATATACGAAATACAGAGGAAACCCGAATGTTCCCAAAATCACCCGAATAGTGCAATGACAAAGACAGGGAGTGGAATCTCGGAAAACATGGAACGCGGACTGACAATTGCGAGGGAAAAGAAATCAGGAAAATAATAACAAATAAAGAAATAAACAGACAGAATTACTGGATCCTAACAAATTTAACATTTCTGCTGATTTGTGTGGGAAATGTCTTGCATTCTAGCGTTTAACGTTACGTCAGATAGGCTAAGAAGCTGCTCCTAGCACCAAGCCAGCTATCTAGCTTCTTCATATAAAAAATACTGAACTGAACTGAATCCAACCCTATATCCAACCTTAAATTAAATCCTAAATCATTTGAGGTCCAGTGCGAATATGGCATAACATTCTGTTAATTAGGTGTGGTTGTGAAACCACACCTTTTGTTATTAGGTGTGGTTGTGAAACCACACCTATTGTTATTCACCATACGTATTATTATTCCGCCACTTTTTGAGAACCTCCTACACCATTCTCACCATGAGCACCATTCATACCTCATATTATACCTCTATACACCCCCCAGGTTGCTATTACTTTTGACCTTTATACCATATACACTTTTTCAGATAATTGACCTTTTATCTCCAAAAAACTGAATGGGAGTCAATGGGCACATTTTAAAACTGATGCAATGGAATGTGGATGCTGTAACATATTACACTGCTTATGACATCACAATGCCTTTCTCTACAATACTGTTATGACCTAACAAAACTATTCCGATTTGACATTACTTTTTTGTGCTTTCATCACAATTCATTATTTCTTTGTATCACTTCCAGGTTCTTTAGACTACTTACCACAAAATCCATTACCATATTTTAACACTTTCACCTTCTTTAGATCCCTTTATACTGCATTACCACTAAATACCATTTCCACCTTTTAATAATCACCTCACACTATACCATATTACCATCTTTTTATAGCATTTCCAGCAATTGATACCACTGTGAAGCAACCACACCTACAATTTCTTTAGGAATTGTTAATCTAGTTTCAATATGCTCTCTTTGGTGACATCCAAACAAAAACGGTAGCAAGAAAACGTACACGGGGCAATGCCCCCTTAAGCAGACCAGACACCCGACACATTAAGGCTGTAAATGTAATGTTCCGCTCCCTTCCTGTTCGTTTTCTGTATTTTCCTGTTTTCCCTCCGTGTCATGTTGGATCCTTTTGTCCGTGTTTTCCCCGCTGCTGCGGTCTGGGCGTTTCCTTCCCTGTCTTGTTCGTTTGGTTGTCTCACTTCCGCCTTTTCACTCCGTCCCCCCTCGTTGCATGCATTCCCTCACCTGGTGTCTTGTAATCACTCCTGCTGATTTTCCACACCTGTCCCTTGTTTAGTTCTATTATTAACCTCACTATTTAGTCCTTCGGCTGGCTGCCAGTCGGCGCCAGTTCGTTAACGTTCGTCACCCGGTGTTCATGCTCGTTGTTTTCCTGGTCGTGTTAAAGAGAACTACTCGCTTGGTCGGGGAATATTATCCCCGTGCAGCTTGGGTTCGGCTCCTAACTACAGTCTGGTAGTTAACCACCCCGTCAATTCTTGTCGTGCATGCAGCTAACCTGTTTCCCTTCTCCTCCATCTAACCCAGCTCCCATTCACCCGTGGCAGTGTTCGTTTCCCCCCGTTATCGTTGTGTGTGTTGCGGTACCTCCACCTCCAGCTCGTGTAGGCTCCGGGAGAGCTTGCTACCTGGCTACCCTCCAGTTGTTCCTGTCCGACCGAAGAAGCCAACGAGTTCTTCGGCACCGGCTCCTGGAGCTCTGGAGACAGTCAGCTCCTTCCGGACCTACCGCAGCTACGCCACACAACCCATCTCTGCCGTGCTTCACCAACCACCTCCCTCTCAAACCCTGCACCTCCGTGAGAACCTCCCGGTCATTCCCGTGCCTTCCCTTGCACTAACCCTACCTTTTGTTTTTGTTCTGTACCGGTGCAGTCAATCCGGTCCAGTTCCTGTCCTGCCGTAGTGAGCCGCTCCCCAGCAATTCCAGTCCAGGTGTGAGTCTCGCACCTACCTGTCCAGTCCAGTTCCGGTTTGGAACAAATCCGTTCCAGACCATTGTTCCAGTGTGGACCTCCCGGTCCAGTTCCAGTCCAGTCCAGTTCCAGTCCAGTCCAGTTCCGGTTTGGAACAAATCCGTTCCAGACCCCAGTTCCAGTGTGGACCTCCCGGTCCAGTTCCAGTCCAGTCCAGTTCCGGTTTGGAACAAATCCGTTCCAGACCCGTGTTCCAGTGCGGACCTTCCGGTCCAGTTCCAGTCCAGTCCAGTTCCGGTTTGGAACAAAACTGTTCCAGATCCAGATTCCGGTGTGGACCTCCCGGTCCAGTTCCTGTCCAGTCCAGTTCCGGTTTGGGAACGAAACATTCCAGGCCTGCCAGTCCAGCTCCGGCTTGGAGCAGCCCGTCCCGGGCTACATACTGTTCCTGTGTGATATCGTGTTTTTCCCCTCTTGTACAGTGTTGGGACTACCCCAACACTTAATTTATTAAACACCCTCTTTGTGAATCTGTCTCCTGGTCGTTGCACTTGGGTTCGTCCCGTTTCTGGTTCGTAACAGAACGAACTGGCCAAAAATCATGGACCCAGCCGACCTAGAGCAAATTCGCCACGCCTTCTCCTGCCAAACTGCGGTCAGCGACCAACAGGGCCGACGTTTGGATGACGTGCTGGAGGTGCTGAGGGTCATCACGGAGCAAGTAGCACAGCTAGCTCTTCACCAGCCACTTCCGCGTATTCCTGTGGGCCCTACACCGCCCGCGCCGGACCCGCCGGTGGATCCTTCTGTGCCCACTTCTCTCCGTGAGCCCCGCGTTCAACACCCAGAATTATACCGCGGGGAATTGGGAAAGTGTCGCGAATTTTTGATGAAATGCGACATTGTATTCCGGATGCAGCCCTCCTCCTTCGCCTCCGACCCATGTAAGATCGCCTTCATTATGAGCAGTTTGGGAGGTGGTGCCCTGGAGTGGGCTACATCCATTTGGGACAGCCAAGCCGCGCTCTGCATCAACTTCGCCGCCTTCACTGCTGAGATGCGGCGAGTGTTCGATCACCCTACCTGTGGGCGGGACGCAACACAACGCCTACTTCGGGTCCGTCAAGGAAGCCGCAGTGTCGCGGAAATGGCAATACAATTCCGTACCCTCGCAGCGGAGTCCGGATGGAATGACACCGCCCTTCAGGGGGCTTTCCGCCAGGCGCTTAGCGAAGAATTAAAGGACCAACTTGCCACCCGTGAGGAATCAACGTCACTCAATTGCCTTATTAGCCTGGCCATCGCTATTGACAACCGACTCCGTATCCGGTCCCGTGAGCGAGGGGGGAACTCCGGTCATCAGCATCAACATCAACAACACACTCGCTCGCACCCTTCTGCCTCTGGATCCAGGGCGGCGTCTGGTGTCTCTGAGGAAGAGCCCATGCAACTGGGCAGAGTTGCGGTCAACGCCGAAGAGCGCCAACGTCGCCTGCGATCAAGATCTTGTTTTTACTGTGGCAAACCAGGCCACCAGATCGCCTCATGCCCCATTCGCCCAAAAGAATAGGCTCGCCAGTAAAACTGGGCGTACTGACGAGCCCAATCATACCTTGCCATGCAGCTCAGAATCGCCTGGTCTTCAAGGCCACTCTCCTTTGGGGGGACAAGTCCGAAGTTTCGTCGGCCCTTATCGACTCTGGGGCCGACGCCAACTTTATGGACATCACCTTCGCCAGGAGGGCCGGCATCCCCACGGATCTACTACCCTCTCCCATCACTGCCTTTGCGTTAGACGGGAGAAGTCTGGGGTTAGTCACCCACTCCACCGTTCCCGTACAGCTCGTGTTATCCGGCAATCATAGGGAGAGTATTCAACTTCTGCTCATTAATTCGCAACAATCCCCCATAGTTTTGGGTCAGACCTGGCTCCGCCTTCACAACCCTCATATCGACTGGCAAGCCGGTCGTATCCTGGCGTGGAGCAGCCACTGCCTGGCTAGCTGTCTCCGTTCCGCTCTCCCCCCTCCGGGGTCCAAGAATTCCAGCACCAACTTACCCGAACCCGATCTGTCCAACGTCCCCAAGCAATATCACGACCTCTCCCTCACCTTCTCCAAATCACGCGCTCTGTCCCTACCTCCTCACCGACCCTACGATTGTTGTATCGACCTGCTGGCAGGAGCCAAGCTCCCGTCGGGTCGTCTCTACAGTCTGTCGGGCCCGGAGAAACTCTCCATGGAGGAGTATATTCATGAGTCCCTCGCCTCGGGCATCATCCGCCCCTCCTCTTCTCCTGTTGGTGCTGGGTTCTTTTTTGTGGGGAAAAAGGACGGCTCACTACGGCCCTGCATCGACTACCGAGGGCTAAACCAAATAACCATCCGCAACAAATATCCTCTTCCCCTTATTAATACTGCATTTGAACCCCTCTCGCAGGCCGTCATTTTTACAAAGCTCGACCTCCGTAATGCGTACCACTTGGTGCGTATACGGGAGGGGGATGAATGGAAGACTGCCTTCAATACCCCGTTGGGCCACTACGAGTACCTAGTGGTCCCCTTCGGCCTTACTAACGCCCCGGCAGTCTTTCAGGGCATGGTAAATGACGTCCTGCGAGACCTGTTGGGGAAAACTGTGTTTGTTTATATCGATGACATTTTGATTTTTTCTAAGTCCCCTCAGGAGCACATTCTCCATGTCCGGGAGGTTCTCCAGCGTCTGCTGGAAAACCAGCTCTTTGTCAAAGCAGAGAAGTGCTCCTTCCACGTCTCCTCAGTCCCGTTCCTCGGCTTCATCATCGAGGAGGGCAGCATCCGGGCGGATCCTGCCAAGATCAAGGCGGTGACAGAATGGCCCCAACCCACCTCTCGTAAGCACCTACAACAGTTCCTTGGTTTTGCCAATTTTTACCGTAGATTTATCCGTAATTACAGTGTCATTGCTGCTCCCCTAACCAAACTCACCTCCACTGCTTTTTCTTTTTGTTGGAACTCCGAGGCTCAGCTCGCGTTTGAACGCCTTAAGACTCGGTTTTCCTCAGCCCCTATTCTTTGTCACCCTGACCCTACCCGCCAATTTACGATTGAGGTGGATGCCTCCGACACCGGCGTGGGGGCCATTCTGTCCCAACGAGCCGCCTTGGACAACAAGCTCCATCCCTGTGCTTTCTTCTCCCGGAGGCTGTCCTCCGCCGAGCGGAACTATGATGTCGGGGATCGGGAGCTTCTGGCCATCAAGCTGGCTCTTGAGGAGTGGCGCCACTGGCTGGAGGGGGCAGGTAACCCCTTTATTGTTTTAACTGACCACCAAAACCTCATTTATTTAAAATCTGCTAAGAGGCTTAATGCCAGACAGGCGAGGTGGTCATTATTCTTTGCCCGATTCAATTTTTCTGTGTCCTACCGCCCCGGTTCCCGCAATATCAAGGCGGATGCCTTATCCCGTGTTTTTTCCCTTCCCTCCAGTCCTGCTGACCCCGAGTCCATTCTACCGGCTTCCTGTATGGTGGCTGCGGTCTCGTGGAGGATTGAGGAGATTGTGAGGTCCGCCCAGACTTCCCACCCTGACCCCCGTAGTAACCCTAACTCCTCCCTGTTTGTTCCCAACCCCGTCCGCTCCCAGGTCCTTGAGTGGGTTCACGCCTCCTGTCTGGCGTGCCACCCAGGTGTTGCCAGAACGACCACCCTCGTCAGGAGGAGTTTTTGGTGGCCCACGCTCAAGGAGGATACCCGTGCTTTTGTCCTGGCCTGCGCGGTGTGCGCCAGGAGCAAGGCTTCCCACCAGCCTCCCTCTGGTCTTCTCCTTCCCCTCCCTGTTCCGGGCCGTCCTTGGAGCCACATTGGCGTAGACTTCGTCACCGGTCTACCATTGTCAGAAGGCAACTCCGTCATTCTGACAATTGTGGACCGGTTCTCCAAGGCGGTTCACTTTGTTCCCCTCCCTAAGCTCCCGTCCGCCCTCGAAACTGCGGAGCTCCTGGTGTCTCATGTGGTCAGGCTGCACGGGATCCCATCCGACATTGTGTCGGACCGTGGGCCCCAATTCTCCTCCCAGGTGTGGAAGGCGTTCTGTGTAGCCCTGGGGGCCTCGGCCAGTCTGTCGTCTGGTTTTCATCCCCAGTCTAACGGCCAGGCAGAGAGGGCGAACCAGGACCTGGGGGCCGCCCTGCGGTGCGTCACTGCACGCAATCCCGCCTCCTGGAGCCGTTTTCTTCCCTGGGTAGAGTACGCCCATAACTCTCTTAAGAGTGCGTCTACAGGGTTGTCCCCGTTCGAGTGCTCATTAGGCTACCAACCTCCTCTCCTGTCGGCCCAGGAGGCTGAGGTAGCAGTCCCCTCCGTCAAATCCCACATCCTCAAGTGCAAACGCGTGTGGAGACTTGCACGCACCGCACTCCTGCGCTCGAATGCCCGTTCCCAACGTCTGGCGGACCTGCACAGGACCGCAGCCCCTAAGTACAGAGCCGGTCAGCAGGTCTGGCTTTCTACTTCCAACATTTCCCTTCCCTCCTCCTCTAAAAAACTTCGGCCCCGTTTTATTGGTCCCTTCCCTGTTGTTTGTCTCATTAACCCGGTTTCTGTTAAACTCTCCCTCCCCTCCTCCCTCAAGGTCTACCCCGTTTTTCATGTGTCACAGATCAAGCCTGTCGCCTCCAGCCCCCTCAGTGCCCCTACCCTCCCTCCTCCACCCGTCCGGGTCATCGACAACGCCCCGGCCTACACGGTGGACCACATCATCGACATCCGCCGTAAAGGTCGGGGCTTTCAATACCTCGTGGACTGGGAGGGGTATGGTCCTGAGGAGCGGTCGTGGCTCCACAGGAGCCTCATCCTGGATCAATCATTGATCCAGGATTTCCACAGTCGCTTCCCTCTTAAGACCAGGCCGCCAGGTACGCCAGGGGGCGTACGTTGAGGGGGGGGTACTGTAATGTTCCGCTCCCTTCCTGTTCGTTTTCTGTATTTTCCTGTTTTCCCTCCGTGTCATGTTGGATCCTTTTGTCCGTGTTTTCCCCGCTGCTGCGGTCTGGGCGTTTCCTTCCCTGTCTTGTTCGTTTGGTTGTCTCACTTCCGCCTTTTCACTCCGTCCCCCCTCGTTGCATGCATTCCCTCACCTGGTGTCTTGTAATCACTCCTGCTGATTTTCCACACCTGTCCCTTGTTTAGTTCTATTATTAACCTCACTATTTAGTCCTTCGGCTGGCTGCCAGTCGGCGCCAGTTCGTTAACGTTCGTCACCCGGTGTTCATGCTCGTTGTTTTCCTGGTCGTGTTAAAGAGAACTACTCGCTTGGTCGGGGAATATTATCCCCGTGCAGCTTGGGTTCGGCTCCTAACTACAGTCTGGTAGTTAACCACCCCGTCAATTCTTGTCGTGCATGCAGCTAACCTGTTTCCCTTCTCCTCCATCTAACCCAGCTCCCATTCACCCGTGGCAGTGTTCGTTTCCCCCCGTTATCGTTGTGTGTGTTGCGGTACCTCCACCTCCAGCTCGTGTAGGCTCCGGGAGAGCTTGCTACCTGGCTACCCTCCAGTTGTTCCTGTCCGACCGAAGAAGCCAACGAGTTCTTCGGCACCGGCTCCTGGAGCTCTGGAGACAGTCAGCTCCTTCCGGACCTACCGCAGCTACGCCACACAACCCATCTCTGCCGTGCTTCACCAACCACCTCCCTCTCAAACCCTGCACCTCCGTGAGAACCTCCCGGTCATTCCCGTGCCTTCCCTTGCACTAACCCTACCTTTTGTTTTTGTTCTGTACCGGTGCAGTCAATCCGGTCCAGTTCCTGTCCTGCCGTAGTGAGCCGCTCCCCAGCAATTCCAGTCCAGGTGTGAGTCTCGCACCTACCTGTCCAGTCCAGTTCCGGTTTGGAACAAATCCGTTCCAGACCATTGTTCCAGTGTGGACCTCCCGGTCCAGTTCCAGTCCAGTCCAGTTCCAGTCCAGTCCAGTTCCGGTTTGGAACAAATCCGTTCCAGACCCCAGTTCCAGTGTGGACCTCCCGGTCCAGTTCCAGTCCAGTCCAGTTCCGGTTTGGAACAAATCCGTTCCAGACCCGTGTTCCAGTGCGGACCTTCCGGTCCAGTTCCAGTCCAGTCCAGTTCCGGTTTGGAACAAAACTGTTCCAGATCCAGATTCCGGTGTGGACCTCCCGGTCCAGTTCCTGTCCAGTCCAGTTCCGGTTTGGGAACGAAACATTCCAGGCCTGCCAGTCCAGCTCCGGCTTGGAGCAGCCCGTCCCGGGCTACATACTGTTCCTGTGTGATATCGTGTTTTTCCCCTCTTGTACAGTGTTGGGACTACCCCAACACTTAATTTATTAAACACCCTCTTTGTGAATCTGTCTCCTGGTCGTTGCACTTGGGTTCGTCCCGTTTCTGGTTCGTAACAGTAAAGTGACCATTGCCGTATCTTCGTAACTAGAGAATCTTTGCTCTGAGTGCCTCACTCACACTCCAAATCCTGCTCATTCCTCAGAAGGATGACCTCCTCAAAATATGTTTTTAAAACATATTTAAACTTCATTTTAACATATTTAAACCAAAAATTGACCTTTTCTCTTTCTTACCTTCAAAATGTCCATTTGGAACATCATTATCAGCAAGACATCTGGATGGAGCTTCCAAGCAGTCATCTGCAGGCCTGCAATTTAGAATCAATGGAAGCCAATAGAAAGAGTGCATCTAACGAGGTTTCTAATTAAATTTCTCTGCAGTAAAATTGGTTTCATCTATTGATCTGTTGTGATGTATAAAAACTCAAATGTGTTTCTTTAAAAGGCATCACATAGCAGACAGTATTGATGGTTACATTGAAACCTGATGACAGTTATTCTTTAATTTGATCTTAAATTTGCACTTTGGTTCCAATATGAGTGTATCCTCTTGTTTCTATGGCTGCAGTTGGACTTGTGTTTGAAAGAAATGAGGATCTCGGAGAGGGATGGATTTTCATGGCACTCACAGAGACATATGTCAGGGAAGGAGACACAGTGGTAGGATGTGTCAAGTATGAAGGACCAGAAATGACAAAATGAGGAATTTATGAGGAGATAAATAAATATTTAAATAAATACATAAATGAATAAAAGTATGAGACAATAAATAAAAAATAAGTAAATGGACACAGAAATGAATAAATTAGTAGATACAATCAGACTAAATGTTTTTCTTCCTTCATTTATCAATTTCCGTATTTATTTATTTTCGTAAATATTCTTTTCTGCATTTATTTATTTCTGTATTTCTTTGTCCATATGATAATGAGGAGGTGTGGCTTTGATATTTAGGCACCCCAGAGTAGAGATGCATAGGTGTGACCCCCCTCGACCACCAGAGGGGGTTATTGGAACCTTTACAGCGTCCTGAAACTATAACGTCCCAGAAGGGACTACCTTTCCCACTCCATGACTGCCAAGGGTTCCGTGTCCACACTATTACCGCTGCTCATCACCAGAAACAACGAACCTGTGTGATCAAAGTCAACCTTATGCTGCTATCTGTTCATAACTGCAGAGAACCTCCTACACACCGCCCGCTATAAAGCAGCCCTGGTCACCTGTAGCACTTACAAAGTAACAGAAATATGAACATATTTGTGAGTACATAAGATGTGTAAGTCTTATGAAATCAGTTGCAACACAAGTACTTTTCCAATGAGGGCATCCAACTTTTTCCTCAGCCGTTGAATATAAATGTGTCAAACAGAGACATCTAGTGGTCATTTGTGCACTTATTTTAACATTAATTACATGCTTGGGTGGATTGTCACTATAGCAACTGAAGGGTGCTTGGGGGCATTCTGACATGTTTAGAAACATGTTCATGGTTGATGGATTCCCATTGTAATTTAGAACCAGCACTGAGCTAATCTAAGGTGCGTGTACAAACACATGCACGCACATACAGACACACACATGCAAACGCACATACAGACACACATGCATACGGACACATGCACATACAGAAACATGCACAAACGCAGACACACACATACACACGTATGCACGCACAGAGTGTCACAGACACACACAAACATACAGGCACACACAGACACACACATACATGCGCACACACACACACACACACACACACACACACACACACACACACACACTCCTGTGTGTTATCATTGTTTTGATTGATGACTTTCTGTGTAATTTTATATATCTCAGGTCCCTCATTTTGGTTAAGCCACAGCACTACAGAGAAAATTCTCTTGTCTTTTCAGCTGAATATTCCTCTCTTTACGAGGGAGAAAGAAAGCCCTGAATGTAAAATAAGTGGCTGGGCTGTCCACCCTGCACTGCCTGTTTACTGCCTGTCTGTTATATGTATAGTACATCTGAACAGAAACATTTTCAACGTAAAAAAAAAAAGCCAAGTTACTCACACATAGCCTACAGAGCGCTGTTACAACTAACAATATTGCATAGCTCACACTAAATAAACTAGCTCTATTCCAAAACAGTGCTATCCAAACTTTCCTAAATTATTTAATGTGACTTGGCCCTGTGTTTCTTCATCTTAGCATGTGAAGAGATTGTGCCTCATGGAACAACATATGATTTCAATGAATGTTTTTAACAGGGTGTAAGATAGTGCCCACTTTGTTTTATCTGAGTTTAAGCTTGTGGTTAATAAGAGACACCTGAAAAGCATAAAAAACAGACTGCAGATTTGTTTCAGCACAAGCGCTTTCTGCTGGCTCAAGATAGCAATACGTCAAAAATTATCCTGGCCACTCCTCATCTTAAGACCAACACGCCCAGTTCACTTGCAATGGGCTCAAGGATACTTAATACTTTATGGTATTTAAACGACGTGCGCACTAGGCATTATAATGAACCCTGCGCTGGGTGTAAGATAGCAAAGACACTTGCGTTTGGGTAAGCGCCGGGTATAAGATAGGGCCCTAGGTGAAAATGACAATTTGCTCATTATGCTTGATATACTGTAGGTGTTATCAGAAGAGTTTTAAATGGATAACCATTGTCCCCTAACAGAAGATTGTCCCCCCAGAAGATTACAGGAATTATTGGCAAATATAGGCTAAGTTATTGTCATGGTTTTTAACCCTTTTCCCTATGCGGTCGTTTTCCTTGGTGGCCACGCGAGGGCGCTGCTCTTTTGTTGGATGCTTGCTCCGTCCTGCTTGGATTGCGGAGCTTCTGTTATCGCCCACACCTGTATGTGGTCACCTGGAGAAGTATTTAAGCCTCCCGTTTCCTTCGTTCGGGGCTTCGACATTAATTGTTCATTGTTTGTTTATTGTTTTGTACTGTGGTGTATGTTTGGCTGTGAGTTCTCGTACCATTTTGGCTACTCGCCTATTTTTAACGTCTCTTTGTTGAGGCAGGGCTTATTTCTTGCTGGCTTGGTAGTTAATTATCTCGTAGAAGTTTGGGACCGTAAATCTCTGCTCTATTTCGCCTTTTTGTGCTTTTTCTCCGTATATGGAGTTTTGGGCGATTCTGTTCGGAACAGTAGTTCTGTTCGCACTTCGGCACATGTCTTCCCATAGGGAGATCGGGCGTTTCGCTTCTACTTAGTTTCTTAGCTCGTACAAGTATAGAGTAGCAGTTTCTCTGGTCCATTTTCGCCTTTTGATTGGTTTTCTTACTGAGAGACCTGGCGTTTTAGCTTCTACTCATTTCCGGGTTACGGTGAGCCAGTTAGTAGCTTCGGTACGTTTGTTCCCTGTTTTGTCTCCTTCTCGTGGACTACGTTCCTCCTTGTTGTGACTCAGGGTTTTTGTTTATATTTAGAGGCTGTCGTGCTATTTTTGCATTAGTCTTTTTGGATAGTAAAGTTATGGGACGACGGTGCTCTGTCGGCTTACCTGTAAAATGTTTCTCTCTCCTGGGAGATCGGGTGTTTACCTCTGTTTTCTGCATTAGACTGCGAACTAATTAAATAGCCATGGAACGTTAAATCTCTGTTCCTGTTCGCCTCGTTACATTTCCCCTTACTGTGAGGCAGGGCTTGTATTTGTGTTGGTGCTTGTGTTAGTCAGATAGCCGATAGTTTTGGTGCAGCTGTCCTTTCGTCTTTTGTGCTCTTTCTCCGTGTATGGAGATTTGGGCGATTCTGTTCGGAACTGTAGTTCTGTTCGCCCTTTGGTGCAATTCGTCTCTTAGGGAGACCGGGCGATGTTTTGGACATGTTTGCGTTTGACTGCGAGCCTATAAATCTAACCAGGGAATATTATCTCTGTTCCTTTTCGCCTTCTCGTTTACTAATTCGCATTAGTTTTCAGGGTTTGTTTGTTGTGTGTTTTATGTGTACCTATTGTTGTGTTTTGTTTGTGCCATTATGCTACTCGCCTGTTCTTATGCGTCTCGTTTCCGAGACAGGGCGTTTATTTCCGGCTCGTTCATTAGTTAACGTGTTACTTAGCTCGTAGAAGTAAGCGGTAGTAGTTCTTTGTTCCCTTTCGCCTTGTTTGGTTTTCTTGTCGTTAAACCAGGCGTTTGTGCTTCTACTTTTTGGTGTGTACCAGTGAGCCGGTCTGTAGCTGTGGCGTGTGTGTGTTCCTTGTCTTGTCTCCTCCTTTAACTACGGGATATCCTGCCTTAGTGGCCCTAACTAAGGGCTTTAAGAATCCCCTTGCTGCGTTTGGCTCCTCCTACCTCACACGTCACGCCCCATTACAGTTATAGGATGATTGCGAATAGTACATGTAACTTTACACACAGGTATGTGGTCTTTGACCTATGGACCCTTTTATTATTATGCATTTTGTGATATATCTCCACAATAATAATATTTCACATATTATACATACAGTACCTGTCAAAAGTTTGGACACACCTACTCATAGGTTTTTTTTTCTGTTATTTCTACTGTTTTCCACATTTTGGAATAGTAAAGACATCAAAACTATGAGATAACACAAATTAAATTATGCAAAAACCAAAAAAGGGTTAAACAAATTTTAAAAAGTCTTATATTTTAGATTCTTCAGTAGCCACCCTTTGCCTTGATAACGGCTTTGCACATTCTTGCCTTTCTACTCTTCTGTGGTAAACAGGTATTCCACAGGTAAAAAGGTGATGCCATCATGACTGTATAAAAGGATATCAAAAGACTCCTGATATCTTATTTCCAGGTACTCTTAGAAGCGATACTATAACCTCTGCATTTGAATGGATCTCTATGGGAATTGGGGGGTGGGACTAGATTTAGCTTTAAATTACACTGGAACAGTGTGGAACACATGGTTGGCTAAATGGCTCTAAGTCATCAAGGGTCTGACGTATCGAACAAGCCTTAAACCATCACTCTGCTGCCAGAAATACAGTAGATATGGATGGATAACTTGAAGGGTTGTTTCTCCTGACAAATTTTCCTATTGAACTCTATGGAAAAATAAGTGAGGAGAAGAAACCCTTCAAGTTATCCATCCATATCTACTGTATTTCTGGCAGCAGAGTGAAGGCTTGTTTGATACATCAGACCCTTTTTTTTTTTTTTTTTTTTTTTGCATAATTTAATTTATCTCATAGTTCTGATGTCTTTACTATTCCAAAATGTGGAAAACAGTAAAAATAACGGAAAAAAACCTATGAGTAGGTGTGTCCAAACGTTTGACTGGTACTGTATAATCTTGATATTTTTAGTCATGCTTGTGCGCGCCCCTGTGTGTAACAGACAGGAGGGTGTACGCACGTTTTGCACACGCCTGTGTAGACGCACTTCCTCAGAAACGCAGCCTTTAACAGGAGTGCCATCTTTTTTCCTGTTTCCTGTTTCCTGTTTGGTGAGCGACTGAGCTGTGCTACTGATCTGTGCTGTAGAAAAGTTTGGTGGTGATTGTTTTTGTGCTGGCAAAATCTGCAAATTGCGATTGTTATCAAAAAAAAACAAAAACAAAATATATTAGGCTACAAACTAACGTTAGGTAAGACGAATTCGCTGCTGCGCAGGCTTTTACCGGGCCAGCAGTATCACTTAGAGCCCGCATAAACGGGGCATAGATGTTTACTGTGGAAGTCATCGCTAGTTACAAAGACAAATCTGCAAATTGCGATTGTTCTCAAAAAAACAAAACAAAATATATTAGGCTACAAACTAACGTTAGGTAAGACGAATTCGCTGCTGAGCAGGCTTTTACTGGGCCAGCAGTAGGCCTATCACTTAGAGCCCGCATAAACGGGGCATAGGTGTTTACTGTGGAAGTCCTCGCTAGTTACAAAGACAAATCTACAAATTGCGATTGTTCTCAAAAAAACAAAACAAAATATATTATTAGGCTACAAACTAACGTTAGGTAAGACGAATTCGCTGCTGAGCAGGCTTTTACCGGGCCAGCAGTGTTAGGCTAGGTAAGATTGTTCTCAAAAAACAAAACAAAATATATTAGGCTACAAACTAACGTTAGGAAGTATCACTTAGAGCCCGCATAAACGGGGCATAAGTGTTTACTGTGGAAGTCCTCGTTTACAAAGACTCCTGTTTGGTGAGCGACTGAGCTGTGCTACTGAAAAAACAGTAGCTCTCAAAAAACAAAACAAAATATATTAGGCTACAAACTAACGTTAGGAAGTATCACTTAGAGCCCGCATAAACGGGGCATAAGTGTTTATTTGTTAACAAAACAAAATATAGTGTTGATCCTGCTTCCGACGAATTTTGTATATCTTCTAATACAAGGGTAAGCTATGGCTTCGTTTGATCCCTCAGTCTCTCCCATTCCTCGCTCGGTTTCTCCTTCCTCGCCATATTGGGCTATCTCTTGCCCGGTATGTGACATGTTTACCTATTCCTTCTCCGCCACTAGTGGGAACTTTACTTGTGATAAGTGTAAATTAAATGCTAGGTTGACTGCGAAGATAGCCGAATTGGAATCTCGCATCCGTACCCTACATGAAATTAGAGAAACCGAAAAGTTCATAGAATCCTTCTCGGTTTCGGGTGCTCCAGCTAGCTCGTCCCCAACTAATGTTAGAAATTCGAAAATGCCTCTGCAGCAAGGTAACAGCAGGTGGATTACAGTTCGCGAACGTAGTCATAAACCACCGGTACTCCACCAACCACCAATTCGGGTTTCGAATAGGTTCTCTCCCCTGAGCAATGCACCTTCGGTAAAACCGGCTGAAAAAGCTTTGATAATCGGTGATTCTATTCTACGAAACGTAGAAATTGCGAGTCCAAAGACCGTAGTTCAGTGCATTCCTGGTGCTAGAGCGACCGACATAGAAGCAAATTTAAAAATGCTGGCAAAAACTAACCGTAAATTTTCTAGCATTATTATTCATGTCGGCGCAAATGATGTCCGGCTGAAGCAATCGGAGATAACGAAAAGTAATTTTGAATCAGCATGTGAAGTAGCAAAACGGTTGTCTAAGGCCGCGATCACACCGGACGCGCTTTGTAGGCTTGAAAACGCGAGGAGCACGACCTGTCTTGATTTTACGAAAGCCTACTCTGAAAAAGCAGTTGGAGGCGTCTTTTTTGCTGTTGCTAGGCAACCGAACTCCGTTCCTGTCAATCACTTAGCTGACGTTGTTAACGGTGTTAGCGAACTAAATTTACCCGAAAGTTTGCTTCGTTATTTGTCTTTAAAAAGCCGCAAATAAGCGGAGTGCCTTGGATCGCTTATTTTTATCATGGTATTCACGATTATTGAAATCATATAACTCCTGGTAGGCTGAAATGGCAACTAACGTTACCATTTTTTTTCCTCAATCGTCTTCGTTTACACGGAACCGACAGGAAGAATCATGGTCCGCCTCTACTTTTGTGCGATTGGACAGAGGAGAAAAGAATGACAGTGACGTGGCGCGCATTTTTCCTCAGAGCGCTTCAAGTTGAGATATTTTCAACCCTGTGCGCACCGAGCATTTTTCGAAAAACAGCGAGGCGCCTGGAGCGGATAAACGCGAGGCGCCCGGGGCGCAAAAGCAGCGTGGAAAACGCTTCAAACTCATTGAAAACAATTCGAAAAAGGCGCCCCCAGCTGTTAAAGCGGATCCGGTGTGATCGCGGCCTAACACTGTTATTTGCTCTGGCCCCATTCCTTCTAGGCGTGGTGACGAAACTTATAGTAGACTAACGTCACTAAATCGTTGGCTATCTGAGTGGTGTCCCTCTAATAATATCGGCTATATAGATCATTGGCACACTTTTTGGGGGACTAATCTTTTAAAAAGAGATGGTGTTCACCCCACGTGGGAGGGTTCAGCTCTTATCTCTAAAAAACTGGCCTATAGTCTTAGAAATTCAAGTCCCTGACTAATTAGAGCCAAGGCCAGGAAGCAGAACTTCTTGTCTGCTTGTTCCCCAGAACCATCAGCTAGGGTTCCCCCTTTTAGAATTGAAACTGTGTCTGTCCCACGTATACAAAACCATGTCAAATCTGGCAAAAACCGTGAAGTTTGTTTTAATAATCTGATTAAGATTAAAACAAAACACAATCCTATTAGCTCAAGTGATATTACTACCATGAGAGTTGGCTTATTAAATATAAGATCCCTTAATTCCAAGGCAGCTCTTGTGAATGAATTAATCTCAGACTGCTCTCTTGATATACTATGTTTAACTGAAACATGGCTGAAAGTGGATGAGAACTTTACATTAAATGAATCCTCTCCACCTGGGTTCATATATAGCCAAAACCCCCGTCTCTGTCGAAGAGGGGGTGGGGTTGCTGTTATTTATAAATCTGTCTTTCAGTCAATTCCAAAATTAGAGTATGCATTTGATTCATTTGAAGTGTTAGTTATGAACACTCAGCCAGCAGTGGTTGGTAGAAACCGCCCCTCCTCTCAGCCTATTTTACTTGTAACTGTCTATAGACCTCCTGGCCCATATTCTGGCTTTATTCATGAATTTGCAGATTTTCTTTCTCATTTAGCTGTAAGTCATGACAAAGTGTTAATATTGGGTGATTTTAACCTGCATTTTGAAAATACAGATGATCCTTTTACCTCAGCATTTACGGTCATTTTGGAATCAATTGGTTTCATTCAAAATGTTTTTGGCCCCACGCATTGTCATAGTCATACTTTAGACCTGGTCTTAAGTCTTGGTATTGACATTGTTAATGTTAAAATTCACTCGCATAATCCTATTTTGTCTGACCATTTCCTCATTACTCTGCAGTTAAAATTAGCCCATTCTGTAGAATCTGAACTCAGAACGTATACAGGTCGCACTATCACTACCTCCACTACTGGAAACTTTATGCATGTGCTACCTGATTACCTTGATTTAGACACTTCATCCAGCTCCCTGTCAACCAATGATCTGGCAGAGGAATTAGCTACTGCTCTACGCAAAACCCTTGAAGTAGTTGCTCCGTTAAAAAGCAAAAAAGTAATTGAGAAGAGGCTTGCCCCTTGGTACACCGACCACACGCGGGCTCTTAAACAAAAGTTTCGGCAGCTTGAACGCAAATGGCGTTCTACTAAACTGCAGGTATTCCACTTGGCCTGGAAAGAGAGTCTTAGTGCCTATAAGCATGCTCTCTCCAATGCTAGGTCCTCTTACTTTTCAAAGCTTATACAAGAAAATAAGACCAATCCCCGATTTCTATTCAGAACAGTTGCTGAACTAACTAATAATCATGCAACAACTAACCCTCAAATTCCAGTCTCATGTAGTAGTAATGATTTCTCGAATTTCTTTAGTGGTAAAATTATTGAAATTAGGGAAAAGATCACACAAGTTAGTGACCATGGTTTTGACGATATAGAACTGCCTCCTAGACACACTGAACGTCTTGAATCATTTACTCCAATACTTGAGAGCGAGCTAATTCAGTTAGTTTCTTCTTCAAAATCATCCACCTGTCTTCTAGACCCCATACCCACAAAGTTATTGAAGGAGATATTGCCTATGCTCATCAAACCAATTATTCATTTAATTAACTCATCATTGCTATCGGGCCATGTTCCTACATCCTTTAAATTGGCAGAAATCAAGCCACTACTTAAGAAACCAAATTTGGATCCCACTGTCCTGGCCAATTATAGACCCATTTCAAACCTCCCATTTTTATCAAAGATTCTTGAGAAATGTGTAGCGCAACAGCTTTCTTCATTTTTACATACTTATAATGTGTATGAGAGGTTTCAATCTGGGTTTAGGAAGCACCATAGCACCGAGACCGCCCTTGCCCTAGTAATGAATGACTTGTTCCTCTCTCTGGACTGTGGCTGTATTTCTATTCTTGTTTTACTTGACCTGAGCGCTGCCTTTGATACTATAGACCATAATATTCTCCTCTGCAGGTTAGAAAATTTAGTTGGTCTTACCGGGCATGCTCTAATGTGGCTTAAATCTTATCTCTATGATAGATCCCAGTTTGTTAGGGTAAACAGTCAGTCCTCTGAATTTTCTAAGGTGAACTTTGGAGTACCAAAAGGATCGGTCTTGGGTCCTCTGCTCTTTTCTCTTTACATGCTCCCTCTTGGGAACATTATAAGCAGACATGGGGCCCTATCTTACACCCGGCGCAAAGCGGCGCTAACGCAAACGCAAGTGTCTTTGCTATCTTACACCCGGCGCTAGGTCCATAATAACGCCTAACACTTACGCCGTCAAACTAGCATGTTTGACGGCGTAACTCTTGCGCCATCATTAGTGAACTGGGCGTGTTGGTCTTAAGATGAGGAGTGGCAAGGATTCTTTTTGGCGTATTGCTATCTTGAGCCAGCAGAAAGCGCTTGCGCTAGAACCACCACAAACCTGGTCTAAAGTCATGTCGCAGTTGTTTACATGCTATTTTAACGGCGCATATAAGTGCGTCTACATAGGCGTGTGCACAACGCGCATACCCTCCTGTCTGTTACACACAGGGGCGTGCACAGGCATGACTAAAATATCTAGATCACAATGTGAAATATTATTATTGTGTAGGCTATATCAAAAATGCATAATAATAAAAGGTTCCATAGGTCCACATACCTTTCCCTCAGCGAAGGGAAACAATGCCACATTACATTGCTCTCAGCCCACTCCATCAACATCCAGGCGATGTGCGATGGTACGGGACAATGGCTATCCATTAAAAAGGAGCTGATGACACCTATAGCTATCAAGCCTAATGCGCGAATTGTCTTTGCACCTAATGCGTGAATTGTCATTCAATGGAAAACTCGCGCACGGCAATAGACGGACATTTAAGTTCTGAAAATGCGCTTCAGATGTCATTACAATACAGCTCTGTTTATCTATGAATACAGCCTGTAAGTAAATAGAATGGTTTGTGACTGAAAAAAGTTCAAAACCTTGTCCAGTGAATATTGCATTTATTGTTTTTCAAATAGCCTAGGCTACAGCGAATTCGCTGTGCATAAGGTTTTTCTCGATAGCCTATGGTTAAAAAACGGAGATGTCACCATGTTAACTAAATTGTAACCTTAGCTATTCTTCGTCCTTCATATTTTTTTTAAATGACAGTGACCAGGTTTCCATACTCTCACCGTTTAAAACCCAGCTGATTTCACCCGTTATTCCTTAACTGAACAAAACGATTTTAAAGAGAACTAAGCGTCTAATTAGAAACTAAAACAAATTTGCAGCACGTTACACAATTAATTCACAATTAATTTTAATGCCATTCTCTGCACGTTTAACGGTCTTCCTGGGAAAGTGGATTGTTTTAAAGGATTACGCTACGAGTAAAACAGGTTGGTCACATTTCCATAAACAGGACATTATTAAACAAGGGGAAATATGCGTGAACTTATGGGTTGCGAACCTGACAGCTTTATTGTATGGCTATTTAGTGTCATCATTAAGGCAAAATAACGGTATGTATGTTATTAATCAATATTAGCCTACTATGCAGGTAGCCTAATGAACTTTGGATGAAGCTTGAACTTCGAGAACTCCATGAGAACAGCCTCTTGGAATTGATGTTTGACACTTTCATTGCATAATCAAACGAAATTCGCTGAACAAGCAGGCTAATTTGGCGTTTTCTAAGGTGAGACTGAAGCCATTGATAGCTTATTCTCAGCTGTTGCAGGTCCATTTAACGAAATTTAACCGCACATATTTTGTAAAATAACAGCCCTGTCTGGAATTACCGGGAACTCATAGGCTAATGGTTAGTCCGAATAATATTGATCATACTCCATTTAGCCTATTCCTTGATCACACTAAACACGCACGAGCATGTCTGTTTCGCCATCATAAGCAATCCGCCAAGGTGGAAAAGCAGGCTTTTAAAGGGAATGGGATATGACATTTTGATTGGTTTATTGAATGTCACGCCCAAGACACACCTATAATTAATGAAGCGACTAGGTTCAGCCCAGTTGCGCCATGCGCTGTGCTTAGCGCCAAAAAAACACGCCGTTAAAATAGCAAAAGTGGACTTGGACACGCCCTAAATGGACTTAGCGCCATGCGCTTAGACTAAGCGCCAAGATCGCCAAGATAGGGCCCATGGTGTTAACTACCACTGCTACGCAGATGACACACAACTTTATATATCAGTTAAGCCAGGTGAAGTTGACCAGTTGTCTAAACTAGAGACCTGTCTCAAAGATGTAAAGGCCTGGATGACCCAAAATTTCCTCTTACTGAACTCAGATAAGACTGAGATATTAGTATTAGGTCCCAAATCCCTTCGAGATAAATTCTTACAGCTTCCCTTAAATTTAGATTGCTTCTCTGTCTCCCCTAACAAGGTTGTTAAAAACCTTGGTGTAATTATTGATTCAGATCTCTCCTTTCAGCCCCATATTAACAATATCACAAGAATGGCCTTCTTCCACCTGAGGAATATATCTAAATTAAGGAAGGTGTTGTCCCTGGAGGATGCTGAAAAAATGGTTCATGCCTTTGTAACCTCTCGACTAGATTACTGCAATGCATTATTGTCTGGTTGCACTGGCTCAGCCCTGAATCGCCTCCAACTTGTACAGAATGCAGCTGCTAGGGTTCTTACTAGAACCAAGAAATGGGAGCATATCAGCCCGGTGCTCAAAACTCTTCAGTGGCTGCCTGTCAAATTCAGAATTGACTACAAGATTTTACTTCTAGCGTTTAAAGCTTTAAATGGCTTGGCCCCTGAATATCTGAGTGACTTACTCATTCCTTACTGTCCTCCTAGATTACTTCGCTCTCAAAATGCTGGCTATTTGAAAATTCCTATTATATCTAAAATTACAATGGGTGGCAGAGCCTTCTCTTACAGAGCCCCTTTTTTATGGAATAATCTTCCCATGTATGTACGGGCTGCAGACACACTTTCTGTCTTTAAGTGTAGGCTAAAAACGTACCTCTTTAGTCAATCCTATAGTTAAGGATGTCGGGGGGGGGGCTAACCTTCTCTTTTCCTCTCTCACCCTGAGCTGCAGATTACTCCGGCCCGTCCCCCTCTCACCCTGAGTTTGCAGACTGCTCCAGTTATGCCCCTCACCCTGAGTTTGCAGACTGCTTCGGACCCGTCCCTCCTTTGGTTTATCCTCCCGACTTCACGCAACCGGAGTCCCAGATGCATCACCCCGCCCCCTTTGAACTGATGATTGAACTGATTATTGAATTGACTATTACCATTCAGTCCACCTTTAGTCTAAACCGGGCCGGCCAGCGAAGGATGGGCACCCCCTCTCTAGCCAGGTTCCTTCCGAGATTTCTTCCCACTGGGGAGTTTTTTCTCGCCACTGCTCAGTGTTTTTTTCTCCCCTACCGGGGAGTTTTTTACCTCATTTTGCTGGTTGGGGGCTATGGCCTGGTTTTTTGCTCAATTTTCCTTCTGTTTCCCTGTGCAGCGTCTTTGTGACAGTTCTCTGTAAAAAGCGCTATACAAATAAAATTGAATTGAATTGAACTTATATGCACCCTGCGACAAGACTTTCGACCAGTTTTTTGATGGTTTTAGCACAAGCGCTTTCTGCTGGCTCAAGATAGCAATACGCCAAAAATTATCCTGGCCACTCCTCATCTTAAAGGGATAGTTCAGAATTTTGGACATAATGTCTCAATTACAACTTACCCATGATGTAGTTGATTGATGGAAACCATTTTCAGCTAATTCCATGCTGTCCCTTCTTTTGGACATACACACATTGCTAATGCTAGCGCAACTCTATGGCAACCAGTAGCATCCACTACCAAACGCACTTAAACACTCCACAATGCACCCAAAGCAAATAAAATACGATGGCAGTCTATCGGGGTTATTTTGAATGTTTATACCATCATTTTTTAAGTCAAACTATCATTGAATCCTTTACTTTGTGCTGACCTAATATTCTCTGTGGAAGTACGGCGGCGGAGCGAAGGTGGCGATTGCAACGTGTTACTTTTCTTTGTTGTTGTAGTCCACCAGTGCCGGCACTACATTTGTAGGTAACGTAAAGTATCGCTCCCCCGATAGACTCGTCATATTTTATTTGCTTTGGGTGCACTGTGGAGTGTTTAAGTGCGTTTGGTAGTGGATGGTGTGTATTGGCTAAGCTTGGGAGAGCAGGTATGCGATGTTGTTCTCCAATGGGGAGAATTATTCTTTGAGGGTACGGCAGGAAAAATAAGAAGAAGCAGAAGAGGAAGGAGAAAAACTGGCAAAATAACCCAAGTTTGTGTGGATGTGTGAAGTTGTATCTGAATGCTGTGTGGTTACATGATGTCAGAACATACAGAAGTTAATGTTTTTAACCCTCCTAATGTGTTAGAAAGTTGTCCACACCTTTTGTGTTAGCGGGTCAAATTTGACCCATGATGTAACTCAGCCCAAAACACTCAAAAAACAATGATTATCATCCAATATTGTTTTTTCCCTCATAACTAACTTATTATGCATTCATAACCATACAATTACTGCTTTAAATTTTTTTTTTTTATGGTCCCAAGACCATTTATCTTACAATATACCACTTGTTTTCAGTTTAAAAAAAGTTTAAATTCACTCATTATATTTCCTATAGTGAAGACAACGGTTAATTATGTTATCTGACTATAATAGACTAATATTAGAACACACTTTCTAGAATAAATTGCTTGTGGGTTTTTTAGAACTTTATATTATTAACCATAGTGACATCTGTGGTGTTACGGATCAAAATTGACCGTATACAGATCCTTTCCAAAAAATTTTAATATCATGGAAAAGTTTTTTTTTTTCCATAATTCCATTCAAAAAGTGAAACTTTCATAGATTATAGATTCATTACACACAAAGTGAAATATTTCTAGCCTTCATTTGTTTCATTTTTCATAATTTTGGCTTACAGCTCCAGAAAACCCCCAAAACAGTATTTCAAGAAATTAGAATGGTGTGTCGAAAATCAGCATTTACTTCAGTTATTTCAGAGAATGAATGTTTTAGACTGAGTGTCACACTATCATCTAATTTACTCAAAACACCTGCAAAGTTTATCTCAGTTTGGTTCAGTATGGGGAAGACTGCAGACTTGACAATTGGCCAGAAGACCATCATTGACACCTTCCAGAAGATGGGTAAGCCACAAAAGGTCATCGCTAAGGAGGCTGGCTGTTCACAGAGTGCAGTGTCCAAGCATATCAATAGAAAGTTTAGTGGAAGGGAAAAATGTGGCAGGAGAAGGTGCACAAGCAAAAGAGATGACCGTAGGCTTCAGCGGATTGTCAAGCAAAGACGATTCCAAAATTTGGCGGAGATGCAGAGGGAGTGGACTGAGGCTGGAGTCAGTGCTTCAAAAACCACCACGTACAGACGTATCCGGGACATGGGCTACAACTGTCAGATTCCTCGAGTCAAGCCACTCCACTCATTCTCTGAAATAACTGAAGTAAATTTTTGACACACTATTCTAATTTCTTGAAATACTGTTTTGGGGGTTTTCTGGAGCTGTAAGCCAAAATTATGAAAAATGAAACAAATGAAGGCTAGAAATATTTCACTTTGTGTGTAATGAATCTATAATCTATGAAAGTTTCACTTTTTGAATGGAATTATGGGAAAAAAAAAACTTTTCCACAATATTCAAATTTTTTGGAAAGGATCTGTATATCTATGTTAGAAAAAAGGTAAAAAGTCCTTTATTTTTTATAAACCAAACTTTATTTTGTTAAAAATAGCAGATGCAAATTGAACATGAACAAGAGTGTGTCTGTGTGTGTGTGTGTGTGTGTGTGTGTGTTCAAAATAACACATTCAAATTGAACATTGAACATGAACAAGATGGTGTGTGTGTGTGTGTGTGTGTGTGTGTGTTCATGTTCAATTACAGTGTCAGTGTCCATATTCTGTGAGAAAGGTTGAGTTCCCGTGGGGGGAGGGGTGCCAGAGGGATTGGGAGTACAAGTCCATACTGCGAGAAAATAATTGTTCCCAGGGAGGAAGGGGAGGGGTGGGGTGTCTAGAGTCAAAGATGAATCTTGTTTGAGCCAAATTTGATCCACAGAGCTACCCACAACTTTTCAATGATGCATGCCATACTATCAATAGCCAATATTCTCAGCCGGGTCATATTTGACCCATAACACCACAGATGTAACTTTTTTTTTTAGACACCTTCAGAATTGACTAAAATGGTGACAATTGGTCTTGTTGTGTTTATATAGCTGTTTTTGAGGATATCATGAAGCCTTGTTCCAATAAAAAAAACTAGATGGTATTTATTACATATCTTAACTTGAAAACGGGTCAAATTTGACCCTAACACAATAGAAGGGTTAAGGGCGGAGAGTCTGGTCAGTGTGGTTACTTCTGTAGGAAACCCTGAAAAGTGCCAAACTCAGTGCTGTATAGGTATGGGGCATGCCCCGCCAAGCCGTAACTTGGCGGATGGCATACCTGTCATCCTAATCCTTCCCTACAAATGGGCCGCACTGCTGGGAAGCCGCCAGGTGTGGAAGACTGCTACTCCAGACTTTGTGGAGCCCCTTTATCATGTGACATTGGGCAGAGGAGAGCACTGAAATGACCCATTATAGTGGAAAATAGTAGAAAGCTACCGGTAGGTCTTATTCAAAAAGTTCCCAAACCCAATTTCACAGTGTGAGAATGCTTTCTTCAGCAGAAATACAAGCTTATATTTAAGCAAAATTATTTCTCTGAAATCAATGTGTTCTACAATAACAAAACAGATCAAAGAGGAAATTCACACAGTATCTACCTAGGGACCATTATAAATGTGTAAATTGATGGATTTAAGATTCTGTATCACTTCAATATTAAGAAGTGTATCACATCATACACCAAGTGTTAGTTAGTTATTTAATTATATTTATTAAAATATCCAGTAGTCATTTGTTGCTGGCAGCTCAAAGGGCTTCAGTTTTGCTGTGCTTGATTAGTACTGGACAAATATTAATTGGCTTCCAGCCAATGTGTCTTCCTTTAGTGTTACTTAATAGCATAATAAAGAGAGGAATTTTAAGGAGTTAAGTGATTATTCAACCTGATATATTTTATAATGCCATTCCAAATACAAGACACAGGCTTGGTGAAGTTACAGTATATTGAAGCCCTGATATATCTAGATTATAGGCACCACAAAAACTGGCTTTGAATATCAACAAGGTGTTCTTTTCGAGTGTTGATGTGTTTCCCTCATTTTACATGTAGAATCTTGGCTCTTTAAATGCAACCCTGACCAGTGAGCAGGAGGGTCATTGGAGCCTTTTACCCAAATGAATAGATTTTCCAGAGCATTCGTGGAGCATTAATACAGGATAGATGCATGTGATAACAACTCCCCATTAACTTTATCTAAGGGAGCTGAGACAGTCTGGCCTGTATTTTACACTTTATTCAGACGGGGAAAGCAGAGAGGTTAATAGATAGAGATGGGATCAGACGGGGGAAAGCAGAGAGGGGTACAGATAGAGATGGGGTCAGACAGGGGGAAAGCAGAGAGGGGTACAGATAGAGATGGGATCAGACGGGGGAAAGCAGAGAGGGGTACAGATAGAGATGGGGTCAGACGTGGGAAAGCAGAGAGGGGTACAGATAGAGATGAGGTCAGACAGGGGGAATGCAGAAAGGGGTACAGATAGAGAAGGGGTCAGACAGGGGGAAAGCAGAGAGGGGTACAGATAGAGATGGGATCAGACGGGGGAAAGCAGAGAGGGGTACAGATAGAGATGGGATCAGACGGGGGAAAGCAGAGAGGGGTACAGATAGAGATGGGATCAGACAGGGGGAAAGCAGAAAGGGGTACAGATAGAGATGGGGTCAGACAGGGGGAAAGCAGAGAGGGGTACAGATAGAGATGGGATCAGACGGGGGAAAGCAGAGAGGGGTACAGATAGAGATGGGATCAGACAGGGGGAAAGCAGAGAGGGGTACAGATAGAGATGGGATCAGACAGGGGGAAAGCAGAAAGGGGTACAGATAGAAATGGGGTCAGACAGGGGGAATGCAGAGAGGGGTACAGATAGAGATGGGGTCAGACAGGGGGAAAGCAGAGAGGGGTACAGATAGAGATGGGATCAGACAGGGGGAAAGCAGAAAGGGGTACAGATAGATATGGGATCAGACGGGGGAAAGCAGAGAAGGGTACAGATAGAGATGGGATCAGACAGGGGGAAAGCAGAAAGGGGTACAGATAGAGATGGGGTCAGACAGGGGGAATGCAGAGAGGGGTACAGATAGAGATGGGGTCAGACAGGGGGAAAGCAGAGAGGGGTACAGATAGAGATGGGGTCAGACAGGGGGAAAGCAGAGAGGGGTACAGATAGAGATGGGGTCAGACAGGGGGAAAGCAGAGAGGGGTACAGATAGAGATGGGATCAGACAGGGGGAAAGCAGAAAGGGGTACAGATAGAGATGGGATCAGACGGGGGAAAGCAGAGAGGGGTACAGATAGAGATGGGATCAGACAGGGGGAAAGTAGAAAGGGGTACAGATAGAGATGGGATCAGACGGGGGGAAAGCAGAGAGGGGTACAGATAGAGATGGGGTCAGACAGGGGGAAAGCAGAGAGGGGTACAGATAGAGATGGGATCAGACAGGGGGAAAGCAGAAAGGGGTACAGATAGAGATGGGATCAGACGGGGGAAAGCAGAGAGGGGTACAGATAGAGATGGGATCAGACGGGGGAAAGCAGAGAGGGGTACAGATAGAGATGGGGTCAGACAGGGGGAAAGCAGAGAGGGGTACAGATAGAGATGGGATCAGACGGGGGAAAGCAGAGGGGTACAGATAGAGATGAGGTCAGACAGGGGGAATGCAGAAAGGGGTACAGATAGAGATGGGGTCAGACAGGGCGAAAGCAGAGAGGGGTACAGATAGAGATGGGGTCAGACAGGGGGAAAGCAGAGAGGGGTACAGATAGAGATGGGATCAGACGGGGGAAAGCAGAGAGGGGTACAGATAGAGATGGGATCAGACAGGGGGAAAGCAGAAAGGGGTACAGATAGAGATGGGGTCAGACAGGGGAAAGCAGAGAGGGGTACAGATAGAGATGGGATCAGACAGGGGGAAAGCAGAGAGGGGTACAGATAGAGATGGGATCAGACGGGGGAAAGCAGAGAGGGGTACAGATAGAGATGGGATCAGACAGGGGAAAGCAGAGAGGGGTACAGATAGAGATGGGATCAGACAGGGGGAAAGCAGAGAGGGGTACAGATAGAGATGGGGTCAGACAGGGGAAAGCAGAGAGGGGTACAGATAGAGATGGGATCAGACGGGGGAAAGCAGAGAGGGGTACAGATAGAGATGGGATCAGACAGGGGAAAGCAGAGAGGGGTACAGATAGAGATGGGATCAGACAGGGGGAAAGCAGAGAGGGGTACAGATAGAGATGGGATCAGACGGGGGAAAGCAGAGAGGGGTACAGATAGAGATGGGATCAGACAGGGGGAAAGCAGAAAGGGGTACAGATAGAGATGGGATCAGACGGGGGAAAGCAGAAAGGGGTACAGATAGAGATGGGATCAGACGGGGGAAAGCAGAGAGGGGTACAGATAGAGATGAGGTCAGACAGGGGGAATGCAGAAAGGGGTACAGATAGAGATGGGGTCAGACAGGGGGAAAGCAGAGAGGGGTACAGATAGAGATGGGATCAGACGGGGGAAAGCAGAGAGGGGTACAGATAGAGATGGGGTCAGACAGGGGGAATGCAGAGAGGGGTACAGATAGAGATGGGGTCAGACAGGGGGAAAGCAGAGAGGGGTACAGATAGAAATGGGGTCAGACAGGGGGAAAGCAGAGAGGGGTACAGATAGAGATGGGGTCAGACAGGGGGAAAGCAGAGAGGGGTACAGATAGAAATGGGGTCAGACGGGAAAGCAGAGAGGGGTACAGATAGAGAAGGGGTCAGACAGGGGTACAGATAGAGAAGGGGTCAGACAGGGGGAATGCAGAGAGGGGTACAGATAGAGATGGGGTCAGACAGGGGGAATGCAGAAAGGGGTACAGATAGAGATGGGATCAGACGGGGGAAAGCAGAAAGGGGTACAGATAGAGATGGGATCAGACGGGGGAAAGCAGAGAGGGGTACAGATAGAGATGGGGTCAGACAGGGGGAAAGCAGGGAGGGGTACAGATAGAAATGGGGTCAGACGGGAAAGCAGAGAGGGGTACAGATAGAGAAGGGGTCAGACAGGGGGAATGCAGAGAGGGGTACAGATAGAGATGGGGTCAGACAGGGGGAAAGCAGAGAGGGTTACAGATAGAGATGGGGTCAGACAGGGGGAAAGCAGAGAGGGGTACAGATAGAGATGGGGTCAGACAGGGGGAAAGCAGAGAGGGTTACAGATAGAGATGGGGTCAGACAGGGGGAAAGCAGAGAGGGTAACAGATAGAGATGGGGTCAGACAGGGGGAAAGCAGAAAGGGGTACAGATAGAGATGGGATCAGACGGGGGAAAGCAGAAAGGGGTACAGATAGAGATGGGATCAGACGGGGGAAAGCAGAGAGGGGTACAGATAGAGATGAGGTCAGACAGGGGGAATGCAGAAAGGGGTACAGATAGAGATGGGGTCAGACAGGGGGAAAGCAGAGAGGGGTACAGATAGAGATGGGATCAGACGGGGGAAAGCAGAGAGGGGTACAGATAGAGATGGGGTCAGACAGGGGGAATGCAGAGAGGGGTACAGATAGAGATGGGGTCAGACAGGGGGAAAGCAGAGAGGGGTACAGATAGAAATGGGGTCAGACAGGGGGAAAGCAGAGAGGGGTACAGATAGAGATGGGGTCAGACAGGGGGAAAGCAGAGAGGGGTACAGATAGAAATGGGGTCAGACGGGAAAGCAGAGAGGGGTACAGATAGAGAAGGGGTCAGACAGGGGTACAGATAGAGAAGGGGTCAGACAGGGGGAATGCAGAGAGGGGTACAGATAGAGATGGGGTCAGACAGGGGGAATGCAGAAAGGGGTACAGATAGAGATGGGATCAGACGGGGGAAAGCAGAAAGGGGTACAGATAGAGATGGGATCAGACGGGGGAAAGCAGAGAGGGGTACAGATAGAGATGGGGTCAGACAGGGGGAAAGCAGGGAGGGGTACAGATAGAAATGGGGTCAGACGGGAAAGCAGAGAGGGGTACAGATAGAGAAGGGGTCAGACAGGGGGAATGCAGAGAGGGGTACAGATAGAGATGGGGTCAGACAGGGGGAAAGCAGAGAGGGTTACAGATAGAGATGGGGTCAGACAGGGGGAAAGCAGAGAGGGGTACAGATAGAGATGGGGTCAGACAGGGGGAAAGCAGAGAGGGTTACAGATAGAGATGGGGTCAGACAGGGGGAAAGCAGAGAGGGTAACAGATAGAGATGGGGTCAGACAGGGGAAAAGCAGAGAGGGTTACAGATAGAGATGGGGTCAGACAGGGGGAAAGCAGAGAGGGTAACAGATAGAGATGGGGTCAGATAGGGGGAAAGCAGAGAGGGTTACAGATAGAGATCACAGTACAGAAAGTGCCATGGCTGGAAATCAAACCCCAGACCACACAGGGGATTGGTACTTGGGTTGAGAGTTGGCTGTCCAATGGTCTGAATGGACTTTGAATTCTACTGTTTCATTACTTATGTTAAAAAAAAAATCTGATTTGCAGTTGTTAATTCATGCTAACATCAGGAATGTTAATGATGTTAAACAACTGCAATTTCAGAAATTTAATCCAGAAAATTCTTTAAATGTTTTTGGTACACATCTTACAACATGTCACAAGTAAGTTTATATGCGAAATGGAACATGTTTCTGTGATTGACTTTGACAGAATTTGATTGGAATAATAAACAGTTCTCAAACTGTTTGGAGGACATTCTCTTCATAATACTCACAACAGAATCGAAATGGAACCAGAATATTCTCCAATGTTCTGGAAACATTTTGAGCCTCATTTATCATTCATGCGTACATTCAAATCTGATCGTAAAAGTGTGTGTATGATTATTTTAACACAAATTTCCAGATTTATCAAAATAAAGGCGGGTGTACGGTATGATGAAATCTCACGACAGCTCTTGACTTTGCAAACGCTTCTTTCAAGTGGCGAGGCAGCGACATTGCATGCAATGAACAGTGAGGGCATAATAATAGCTGCCTAAATTATGAAAAAAATTACTTTTGTTCGAATGAGCTGTAACTTCAGCATGTTTATGAGGGTCTCATTCCGAAAGATGCTACCTTATGCTTGCAGGTTAGTACACGATAGCACTGTGGCTCTGGATACACAGCTGATTATTGTAGGGCACTGGTGGCCTTGTCTCTCAAGGCCTGGGCTCAGGGTGGGTTTTGGGTAAATGCTATATTATTTATTCCTAACTGTGTGCCAGATGACCAAACGCCACCAGGCCTGTAGCGTGTATTTTTATTATATCTTCTGACGTTTTTGCAATTCCAGTAAAAACACTTGGGGCACGTCCCAATACTCAAAAACTTTTCCCTCTTTTTATCCACTACCACCTCCTCTCCTCCATGCCCCGGAAACCGATATTTGTGTCCTAATCTAATGATGCTGATTACATATTAATTACATATTAATAGTTAAATATGAATTCATGTCTCAACGCGAACCGCAATGTCAAGTATATTGTATACTGTACATGCAACTACTTGTACTTGAAACGTACAGACAGTTTTGCATATTTCCGGGCAGGAGAGGAGTGGAGGAAAGGAGGTGGAGAGTGAAGAATATTGGGACACAGCCTTAGTACCGATAACTTTTGACGAAATTTTTCACAGTGGTAGATTGCAGAGACTAGCTATGCAGCAAATTTCACCCCGATTGGCTAAATGGTGGTGCTATAATGGACAGTTAAATAAAAACATTTCAAAAGATTATTATTCCTGCCCCGTTTGTTGTAGAGGCATGTAACCAATATCAATAGATGTGTCTTCTCTTGACCTGAAAATAATTCTATAGAGCCCAAAATGTCATATTGAATTTTTTGCCATTTAGATTTTTTTGAAAAACCTTTAAAAGACATCTTGTCCTAGACCGTTTGACATATCAACATGGAACTTTCACAAATGTGTTCATTGGGATCTACTCTAAAAGTTTACTGGGAAGAAAGTTGATAATCCAAAAAAAAACATTGGCCACAGTAGGCCAATAACAATCGATGTGGGTGTGGCTTATCACAAAAAAGCTAATAACTTCTAAAAGGTTTGACCTAAACTAATTAAATGTGGTAGTTATATTGGCACTCACATCCAATAGCATCAAGAGCACCAACCTAAAGTATTGGCCCAATTGAAAGACATGATGGCGCTATAGAGCACAATATTTATTTTTAAATTCAGAAAATCACAAATAATCACTGTTGTCTTTTAGAGATTGAAGACTTCCAGTAATCAATTGTGGAACATATATTCCAGTAATCATCTGGAACATATATCTGTACTGTATGGATCACTGACATCCTGGATTGGCTGCCATTTTGTGCAATAATAGCCATTTTACTCTTTCCTTGGTTTTGGCCTAACAACATGACTGAGACCTGAAACTGGGTACGTTGGTGGGGGGTACCTCCTTATGGCCACTAAGGCCCCGTTCACACTTGCACTTGTGTGTTTCCACATCTGATCTGGCAGCGAATGAAGCAACGTCAACTAAAGCTTCTTTTACGTCACCCTTAGCACACTCTATGGAATTCAGGGAGCGTTGCGCAGTTAATTACTGCACATCTGCTACCAGTTGTCAACTCCTGTTCTCGTCCACACTCGCACAACCAGGCGCATTTGCATAGGAACTGGAGTCAACTTCGGTTGTCGCTACCTGTTCCGAACAGGACTCGTTATTACTAGTTGTCGCTCTCATTCATAACTGTAGGCCTACTAAGTGTGAACTTGACCGGATTAAGCATTAAAATGAGGAGTGACGACCGTATTTAGCTGTACAGTAGTGTCAACGGGGGCCTGAGTGATTCTATCACTTATTGCCACTGGGGGGCGCTATAACTATCATTAGAATTTTCAGACCCACACGCATCAGAATTCTCTTCCTGGTTTTAGTATCTGAAACGCCCATAAAACGTTACCAAAGAGCAGTGACGTAGGGTGCGTCCCAATGGGCGTGTTCGGCTAGAGCCGATTTACGTCATGTCTGCGTCGGACTCATAGAACTATATAGTTCTATGGTCGGACTGCATCGGAAACTGTCCGAGATGGCAGAAAAGTCGGTACTGCGTGAACTAAGGCGGAAATGACAACAGGAGGTAGCAGCGGTGCAGCAGCTCTCGGGTGCCTTCATCAACATCGCCGCGCCTTCAAACAAACCAACAACAGCATTGGTTAGAGTGCGAGGAGAGAGAGGTGTTTCGTGATGACACAATCACGTTAATGTTTATCGCGGTATTATACATTAAAAGCGCATACAGAATGGAAAAGACGCTGTATAGGCTAATAAATACAGGTTAATCAAGTAGTAGTTTGCTATTTTGTATTTCATTTAGCAAATTGCTTTATGCAGCAACAGTGTAGCGTAGGCTAGCCTAGCCTACTGTGTGATGTAGGCTACCAGGTTCTCTATCTTAATCTTGCTTTTAAACGGATTAGGCCGTGTCTAAATATTTTTCCGTAGCCTATAATTTCCCAGATAGCCAAACAATTTAATTTCGCAATAACCAAGACAAATAGGTAAATAAACTTCTACAGCATTTTACTAGGCTTTATCCACATTTGTGCTGACGCAAAATGCGTTAATTGACTATGTCATGCGAAGTGATCAATGAACAGCACATATTTAGGTAAATTCGTTTTTCTAGCTTGAAAGCATGCATTGCGCTAAACGCTCGTTCCAGCAATTTAAGAGGTTTTTCTTTCTTAAGAGGTATGCTTTCTAATGTAGCCTATTCGTTTTGACCAAATCGAAAGTCTTAAATTACATTCTTTAACGTGATGAGGAAAAACGCAATTCTAACGTGCAACTCACAGAAAACGTTGGGATTTTTTGCCAGTTAATTATTCAGAATCATTGCCACCCTTATTAAACAATCTCACGTTAGTAATCTCTTTGTCATTTGTTAATCATTAGCCTATATATAATTGATTCAGGGACTTTGTTTGATTGACATAAGCAAGCAAAATGAACGGAAACAGGTTGAGAATATGTTCGGTTTAAATGCTTTATTCCAGCGCACGGGCTGTCCTACATATTTAAATGCTACACGATTTTATGACAAAGAAATATGCTTGCCCACAAAACTTGCTGTATTTATTGATATTTTTTATTCAGTAAATCAATTGCTTGACTGATAATTAATGTAAACAGGTTGAGAGTTTCATCCGTTTAAATGTAGTCTACGGTGACAGGCGTTTTACATGATCCGAGATCCCACGATACGCCACTGTGCAGCAGCACAGTTACTTCCGAGTAGATGGGGGTGAAGTGCGTAATTCAAATAACCCGCTCCGCCCTCGCTCCCTCCACTCGCTAAACGCAAGTGTATACTCCTGTTTTATTGGTATGTGCGTCACATCCTCCCAAGTGAAGTTTGCAAGTGAAGTTTACGAGGGTGGAGCAAAAACTGGATTGGGACGCAGCCTGGGCTTTCGTTTTGAAGCTCACTTCCTGGTTGGGCTGGGAGTGGCCATTGTGCCGTTGCTCACTAGCACCACTGCGGTTGGCTCCAGTATAGGTCTTTCCCCATGTAAGTCAATGGCAGCAATGTGGTCAAAATACAAAGTCAATAAAAAAATTTTTAGGTGCCTTTCCTTCATCTAATGCCTGTGCATGTGCTGATTTTTTTTTAAATATTGTGTCGTTTGGACAAGGTATTAACATTTGTTCAGGACCAATCAGAGGGACAGGCTGAGTCCTGGGATCACTGGCATAGATTGGTTCTATATGGTTCTCACTGCCCTCACTCGGAGGGGCGGGACCTATTTTTATACAGTCTATGCTTGGGACAGGGAGACACGCTGTATTTTTGAGTGGAAGTCGATGGAGAACATTCCTTAGTAGCCTACCGTGAACAAGCTGTTGTTTTGTGGACGCAGTTCGTAGCATAATAAATTGAGTGCCTTACCCGCTCATCTTCAACATTTGTCATCACATATTAATTTTGGTTGGAGCGAGCTATGATGTGTCAACTACGAAAAAAAATACTGTTTCATAAGATGAGACAGAAGGGGATGTTGCAGCTACACTACAGGCCCAGTGTCTCGGAGCAAGCAGCCAAACTATGGGTTAAGTATCTCAAATCAATTGCTCCATACCTGTATAACCGTATGCATTTAGATATTAATTTAACTATTCCAACCGCTCCCGTAGCCTACGCAATAGCCCCCTGTTATGTACTCCCCTGTCATGAACGTTACCATTGCTTAGTAATGCTGGGTTAGCTAGATGGCAAGCTAACGATATCTCACGGTAAGTCGTTTTAACATTTAGCTAGCAAGCTAACGATAGCTTATGGCAAGCCATTTTAATTTAACAGTTATCCTTGCTGTCAAGTAATCCTTGCTGGCTGGCCATATAAGTTCGCTAGCTACCGTGATTGCCTAGCTAACGTTACTAACGTTAGCCAGCTGCTCTAGCTAGAAATCTAACCGGACATTTCTACACCTGGATCATTTTAGGTGCCGAAAATTACGAAAATGTGCGGGGAATAGAGCCAACGTGTTAGCGGTATGTTTGTACTGACTCAATACGGGGATGTTTAAAATAAAACCAATAATTTATCGGAAAAGAATACGGAGTCTGCATTTGTAAATGTTTGCAATGTTTGTGATTAGGTTACAGGATGCAGATGAAAGTTAATGCCAGCTACGATGTAGCTACTGTGCTTTTAGCTAGCGTGTGAACCCACTAACCTTAATCCCCACTTTATCTGGAAGAGTTTTCAGAACGGGGTTTCATGCTGCGGCAAACCGTGACAGACTGCTCTGCCACAGTCGAGTTAATTAGCGGTTAGCAATGGCGGTGATGCATTGCGTCTAGCTTGGCTACCGAGCTCAGCTGGTATGCTATCTAGCTAATCAAATTAGCTGATGTTAGCTGAATATAAATTGAAGATAACTGAATGAACGTTAATTATGTGACGAATACCACACATTCAATGCGAATAAATGACACAGTAAAATCGAGGATGAAAATTAAATGTTATATTATAAAACATTAGCAACTTAAGGAAGTTTACCGTGAGTTTATTTTGCAAAATGGTGGGTTTGGTCAGGTCATGGGCTTTATATGGTTCTGTGGCTTCTCCACTCCGAACTGTCAATCATACTGTGCCCGGGCCATATCCGGTTGACCCTGCTCCAAGCCAAGGTCACTTCAGCTCCACGGAGCAGGCGCAGTTTGTACAAACGGCCGGCGAAAAAGACTTCCGAGCTTCAATTCAGTTTTTACGAGGCCGTGGAAAGGCAATGGGTGACGTCACACTGGCTTTGTCCATATTTTTATACAGTCTATGGTTCAAACACAGGGATAAGGGTTATTTATTAAATCCTACAATGCAATAGCAGTATTTTCCTCTTTCCCTTCTCTGTTCTCTTTTCTATTTTCACAATGAATATTTATTCTGTTTTTTCTTATTATTGCTTTATTTTAAAATATTTTTTTAATATAATACAATCCTTTATTGTTTTTCAATTAATGTGATTTTGTTTTGTAAAGTGAGCTTCTAGCATAAGCCCTGTAGGGTTTCCAACCTCTCTGGCATATTTCTGTAATGACTTTGACTTGCATTTGTTCTTTATTCATGCAAATACATAAATATGTGTTTTGAGAGTGTGGGATTGACTAACATAAGGTCGCTACTCTGGTTGTTATTGAAGTACGAATGCGAAAAGTACAATATTGGTAATGCTACATAAACAAATGAAGTTGCCAATTCTCATTCTTGACTGCTTCTGTAATCCATCTGCCTTGAGATAAATTAGGAAAAAAATTACCTCTAACAGTAGGCCTATATAAAATCTCTTGACTGAACCAAAAAGTGTATGAAGAAATAATAACAAAAAAAGGCCTGTCCAAATATAGGTAACAATGTTTTATTCAATACTTTATTCAACTATATTTGTAATTATACCATATTCTATAGAAAAGTAAAGATTCAACTTTGTTATACGGAGTGGTTTGTTTTTGCAACAGCTTGTTTAAGTGTAAAATCCTAATTGGACTGTTGTCCAAAAAGGTGTCCTCCAGAACATTTTATTTCAAAGTATTTGGATGTCTTTTGATGGGGAAAAAACTGTTACCTAATCAATCTTTCTCTTCACCATCCTTGTTATCAGTAAGATAAGATCTGAAGGTATGACCTGCTGTCCGTTATTGTGTTGAGAAGTGGAGTTTTCCCTATCTCTGGATGGGACAGTGTATAGCCAGACCTCTGCATGTCACATGCCAGCAGAGAGAACCACATACAAACAACCCAATGCCATAATAACATGAAGGGTATTAACAATGAAACAATATTAAGCAACACAACCTGGCTACAATGCTGTACATCCATCTTTCAAATTGTTGTAAGATTAATGATTGAGATTAAAGATCTAACACTGTTATTATGGCGATGGGTTGATTAGATGTGGGTGGTCTGGTCTCCAGAATAAAACAGATAAAATATACCAGCAATTAAGCAGAGAACATTTTCTGAATATTTATTTCACACAATATAGTGACATTCACAAAAGGTAAATAAACTGTATAACTATTCCCCTCCACCACCATTCAAGCCACAATGACACAGGGTTCTTTCTGTCATTTTGTATGTTTATTGTCAAATCAGAAATATATGAACAATGATTGGTGACAGGTAAAAGGAAGATGGCATGTTGATATTGGAATACATCTTATGCAAATACAATTCTATTTATCCAAACATTACCATAACTGGCAAGGAAAATGTCATCTTTCTTGACATTGTTCCCTCAAAACACATGACTCCCAGTATCCCAATGTCCCTATATGTCCTATATTAGTTATTCATTCATACAAACTCAATTTATCTTGTTAAAGACATTGGATGGCATTCAATTCAATAAGTTCTTTGTCAGGGTCCAAAAGGACTACCTGCTGTCATGTAATTTGAATAAATCATGAACACTGACATTATGAGTAGCTGAATCATGTATGCTATGTATAATGTTTTAGTGTGAAAAGAAATCTCAACAGACTGGTCAAGTAAAAGATGTATACAGTGAACAGTGAATATTTATTTCCCCTGTGTTTTGGCTCTGTACTCCAGCACTTTGGATGTGAAATGATACAATGAATCAATTAGAGGCTAAAGTACAGACTGTAAGCTTTAATTTGAGGGCATTTTCATCCATATTGTAAATGAAGAAGGCTGCAGTACAGGCCTGGCTTAGCATCACCAGTTAAGATACAGAGCATGTGATGATTTCTACAGCTCGCAGACTTCAGGCAGTCCTTGCACGCAAAGGATATGCAACCAAGAATTATTATTTCATAGCAACATAATTAATGATTAGGATTAATACACTTTTCCTTTATGTCACAAGGAATATCTTCAATGCATTAACATTAACTCTAAAGATGTCCCATGAAAGAGACATTTCTCAATTATATTGGTACAGATATTCTGCAATAAAATATTCTTTAGAACCACCACTCAAAAGTCTATGAAAACATGCATGTAAGTTATGATACTTAACATAGCTACATAGATTCTCACATTACAATGTATGGCTACCGATGGCTACGATGTCTTCTGGGTTTAGATTAACTAAAATTACATGTCTACCATGTTTGCTAGTCTAAACAGAGATGACTGGTGTAGTTTATGCCATTTCATAAATTGACAGACAAGAAACAACTGAATATGAGCAATAGAACATAAGCAGCCTAATGTTTACAGGTATGTTACCATAACAGATGACAGCTTAGCTAAATAATTTAGTTATTCGATAATGAAACCGCACCCAGCGCTTTAATTACAATGGCAAGTATAGATATTTATTCAATAACTTTAATTGCAGTTTCACTGTGGAACAATTCGGCGCTTAGCCAAAGTCGCATAGCAAAAGATAAATATTGACTACCCTAACAATACAAGTCATTAAATAATGCAAGTCAGTATTAAAACAACCTTCATTCGTTCTCCTCCATTTCTTCAAGATTTTGAAGTAAAAAGGACATTTCTGTCGACTCCAAGTCCTCCGCAACAACAAACAACACAGCTAACTCCATATTGTTTTTCTCCCTGCCGGTTTCAGAAACGTCCGAAACTGTCCCAGTTCGATCTGCTCAGGCGTTTGTCATTTCCCCCTGAGGCAGGCGAGCCGACTGCTCACCGATGTCTACTCGAACACGCCCAATATTCTTCACTCCCCACCTCCCAACCTCCAACTCCCCCACTACCACTCCTCTACTACCCGGAAGTATGTGGAGGAAGGGAGGGGAGTAGGGGAGTGGAGGAGAGGAGCCGTGAACAAAATTGGGACAGCGAATCTGCTTCACCGTCATCAAAATCGCCGACTATTGAGGAAGTTGCCCTATCATAACTTTGACTGACGCCGAACCCACACATATTCCCAAAGCCAATCACAGATCTTCCACATGGTCAGCCCATTTAAAGCTGCAAAATGTACCGTATAAGTTATAATTGCATCAGTGTAAGCCTGTATTGCGGTGCGCGTCGACTCTCAGTGGCGGCTGCTGACCAAAATTTTTGGTGAAGCAAACCCCAAACACACCCCCCCCCCACTGTAAAATACACACTGTAAAATAGTTCACTTTAAATTTACAGTAAATTTCTGGCTACTAATTGCATTACTTTCACAGTAATTTCCGTATCGTATTATCAGTAAATCTTTATGAAATGATAACTGTGTGCTGCAATTTCAGTCAACCTGACCATGGAATTACTGTGATATGCTGCTGTAGAATTACAGTAATCACCTGTATTTTGACATATCAACTGTAATAGTGCAACTCAGTAGTCAGCAATTTACTGTAGATTTACACTTCTGTAAAGTTGACATTTTAACTGTCATTTCACCACACCTATGAAAAAAAACAGACAATATTTGAATTGGGTAAATTAAAATTAAAACAAAGACAATATACATTTAACATATTTATTCAGCAGTTTTTCAAGAGTAAATATGCAGAGTATCTCAAGTGCAATTGCATATTTTAAGTGCAAATACTGGGCAAAAACATTTCATAGGCAGTTTAAATGTTATTTAATTCAAATTTAAATATCAACTTAAGTGTACAATTTGTACTGCTTGTGAGTTTCTGCTTGTAGTCATAACCAGCCATCTCTAAATCCACAAACTTAAAAACCGACTCTGCATCCCTGCCTGATGACACGTCGAAGAACCCAAATGAAACGCTCTTGAATTATTCCCGCAGCATCGACATAACGCAGAATTATGGACAACTGAGCTTTGCAAGTGATGTCGGTCGTCTCATCTATTTGCCACGCAAAAAAAGGAGCAGCGGTTACTTCACTCTTGATTTCCTCCTGCATCGTAGCTGCAATAGCTTCGATCAGATCATTTTGAATCGTCTTAGACATGCCAGAGAACACAGTGGACGATTTCAAGTGTGCAGCCAGAACGTCATCATAGCGAGAAAGCATTTCAGTCAACTCCCTGTAGTTTCCTCTGTTATCAGAATTTTCACTCTCGTCATGCCCCCTAAATGCCAGCTCCTGACGACCCAAGAATGCAATCGCATCAACCAATGTCACGATTTTTCCGCACCATTTCATTGTGCTTTGCTAATTGGATACGTGCACCTTCATCAATTAAATGCTCGATTCTCACATTTCCCAAAAGACTCAACTGCACGGTTGTCCTGGGTGCGCCTTGTGTTTCCTAGTTTTCTTTGCAATCCCAGAATTAACAAGCTGTGAATTGTTATTGACTAGGTGCATTTCATGTTTAGAGGGATTATTTACCCTCTTAAGCAACATTATGTTTGCAATAGCTATGCATGCCATGAAGAAAAAGTCTATTCACATTGTGCTATATTACAAACATCTACAAAAGAGAGGTAAAAGTTTAACCTGAACAAATTAAAATACTGAGGTGAATCAATAGGCCTCTTAATTTGTGAAATTGTAACATCTAAAACTAACCATGTGGTAATGAAAGAATTCAAAGACAATGCAAATGATAACAAGCCAAACCTTCATTTTGTTAATAAGTTTACGGAAAAAATTATGAAGGCATCTAAACACATGTTCAACTACCTAATTAGGAGCCCATTGATTCACCTCAGTCTTTAATTTCATGGCATGCATAGTTATTTCTGACCATGTGGCTAAAATCAAACAATGACGGTAAATAATCCCTCTAAACATGAAATGCACCTAATTAAGAAAAATTTGTTAAAATTCTGGGATTACACTTGTGCTTGGAACAAAAACCAGCATACACAGAGGGCCAGGGTGTGAAATTAACACCAGCCACCAGTCAAATGCTGGTAAAACTTTGATTGTGGCTGGTAAGATTTTTACTCGAGCAGCCACTTTGGCTGGTAATGAATCAGGTTGTGTTATATTGTAAAAGGTAATGTGGCTGGTAAAATGTTCAAAATGGCTGGTGATTTTTATACTCCACAAGCCACTCTGGCCAGTGGGTGAAAAAGTTAATTTCATACCCTGCTGGGGGCCCCCTGAACCGAGGTTGAGAACCACTGGGTTAAAATATGAGAATGAGAGAAAGATAAGATGGTAGACTACTGATAAACCTTTTACAGTAATTTCTGATTGATTGGTTATGCCTACTCCCATGCAGTTGGGGGAGATTTGCAGTACTTTTCCTCATTAATGGAGGTATGTCACAGCCCGGCAACACGGCTTCCTACAACACCTTTACTGTTGTAACCGAGAAATGGTACCGGAAATGCCACAGTAGCGTGGTGCATACAACCCCACTATCTTAACAGTTTGGGCATGAGCCCGAGTTACATGAACTCCTGTGAGGTTATGTTTAGGGGTTGTGGGTGGGGTACGGGAATCACAAACTCACAAAAATCAGGGGGTCTTTGAATTCGACATATATTTTGGTTATGACTTTGTAGTACATTCCGGTTCGTGTGCTCCCTTCAAACCACGTCTTTACCCAGAGGTGTGAGCATGGACGCCTGGCCAATCCTAGCGCTTGGATGCTACGCAGGGTGTGTCTTGACAAGAAAAGCAGTGGGACGCGTGACGTCATATCCTACTACCCTCACACGTGATGTTTTCGGCCTATCACAGCCCTAGCTTATGCATACTAATGAGATAGCATTCTGCTGTTGTAACCGAGAAACAGGGTACCAGACATAGCTCCATTAATGACAACAATTGATGAGGAAATGGAACACCCTGCCAATCTTGTGATTTCTCTCCCCCTTTCAGGTATGATATAATCTGTAATACTATTAAATTAATAATAATGAATAATTAATGCAGTCAAAACGGAATGGTACACCTTTTGTGAATGTTATTACGTTAACCAAGTAGATGTAAAATATTCTGGTGAAGTTAGCTTTCTGTCCAAGAGACTCACTGGTTCCCCTCTTCTTTGCCACAGCCAAGGCAAAAAACAAGTGGCCTTGGTGTGTGTAAACCCCTGTCCTGCACTGTAAATTGCATGACCAACACCTTCTCATCTGCCTCTGATAATTTTTTAGGACGGCCCTGTTGACGGCCCATGGTGAATGTGGCCTTGGCTTTACCCTGTCATCAAGGGTCTTCCATGGGACATTAAACTTGCGGCTGCCACCACCTTCATCGCTCCCTGACATGTTGCCATAGCTCCTACCTACCATATCCTCATCCCTCTACTTCCTTGCCTGACGGTGGCTGACTGACATAGCTGGCATGACTAATCTATATCGAGAAAGAATACATGTTTTGCTTAACCTTTTTCATATTCCTAATCCTTACCCTCCCTCCAGTCTTTTCATGTATTTTCATGCTTTTAATGCACAGGAGTTTGGTAATGGATTGACATTGTACTAAATGTTTAATTTTAATTGTTTGAGAGGAATTGTAGGGTGAAGTCAGAAAAAGTGTGACATTTTTAATAGACTGTCTAGAACACCACCTAAATACTGTTTACAAACTAGTGGTGTTTTAATGAATTGTTTTGGGTCCATAATATGTCTTTCATGAAATTGTGCCAAAGTATATATTTTTTAGGAATCCAGCCTCCAATCCGAACATTGAAACATTTATTTAAACGGCACATGAACCAGCTGGACAGAAACTTTTACTTTTACAAACATTTTTATTTATTATTTAGTGCTGTATTCAAACCTTAGGCTATGGTTTTGTGTTTAACCCTCATGTTGCCCTCGGTTAAAAAATGACCCTTCTCTTTGTTTAACTCAAAACTAAAAAAATAAAATAAAAAAATTACCTACCATTAGAAAAAGTTAAACATTGGCATTTTCTTTGTGTTTTTAAAGAAGCTGTACACCATCCAGGTACAACATTGTCTTAAGTCCTTTTAACCCTGCAGTTATATGACATCAGAAGTCATAATCAAAATTAAGCGCCGCCCACACATCTATTACAGCAAAAAAGAAAAAATCAATTATGTCTGTTTTTTAGTAAAAATTAGTGGTGTAGACTGAAGAAATACAGTCTGTCCGGACTATGACGTAGGGAATTATTCACTGATTTATTTATGAATGACAGGTTGTTTCTACATGAAAAAATGTTTTAGGGTTTAAAATTCAATGAAGAAGCTGTATCACAAGGGTGGGTAATTTCTCACCCTGTGGACACGGGGTGCATACATAATATGAATACAACACGGGTTAAACTTTATGTCCTTATCATTTATATTTATGTCTTATGTCCCTCCAGTTTGGGTTTTTAATTTGCTGTGAAGCACTTTGTAATTGTTTTTATAAGTTCTATGTAAATAAATTTTATTATTATTTTATGTACTTTTTTTTCTACCAAGCTCATCTTCTCCAGTTAATTTCTCAAATCATAGATGATTGTTGTGGAGAGATTCTGAGAGCTACTTTTTCCCTATTTAAAGATGATCATATTCCTCAAATGTTTGTATTAAATAATGGCTTAATTCAATATCAAGTTCGTGAACACTATCTAGTAGATAAATTTCACATTGCATTACATCATTAATCCTTGTTTTACAACAAACATTTTTTAAAGTAAATATCTTTCACATTTGATTACAAAGAACCTATTTTTTTTTTTCAAAATGCATTTTTCATATGAATTAAATTGTAATAGTGTTATAGGTTCTTAATAAATCTGTGAGTTTAGTACCCTTATTATTTTCAAGTGACAGATCATATGTCAGAGCCAGGGCATCTCTTGTGTATATTCAAATGAGCCTGCGCTGAAGGTTTAACCCTGCCCATTACCAAGTACCCCTGTCGCAATAGCTAAAAGCCAGATTAAGTCATTGACTATTTATATTTAAAGAGCACAATACCTAGAATCTTATTTGTCCCATTTTAACTGATGTCCCACTTTTTCTGACTTCACCCTATAAGTTTATGGAGAGTATTTATTTCTTGAATGGTAACAAAATATTCTTGACATCGGAATAATGCAGAATTGATTAATTAACCAAATAACCAATACATAATATGTGATTTTAATCAATCACTTAATAAATTATTATTGTATTCCATTTATTAGTTTGTGATTTGCTCATAAAAATGTCATGGCAACAACATAAACAAATTCATCATGACCCAACAATATAGCGCTATGATGAGACAGAAGCGCTTCTAACGATATTCGACAAGGAGACATTTCCAAAACGCGAAAATGTAGCCTACTTGCCCAATGAACTAAAACCAATAGGTTCAACTCATGTTGGTTTAGTTTAGTCTATTTCGGCTTCCTTAGTTGCTCAGTGTTTTTTTGACAGCCTCGGTAATGAACACAGACGTTTGTTTTCTGAGGAGACAGGAAAACCGCGAACATCGTTTGTGTCGCCTCATATTAAATTTCTATCGCCAATGGAATTCTAATGATTAACATTAAGATCAACGTGATCTATAGATTTACATATCTCTAATAACATCAAAAGTAAGTCAATCATCATGAAATCCACAGATCTTACAGTTAAATGTTTCAGCTTCAGAAAGACCTTACGTTTTTGAATGGTGTTCAGTGTGTAACGCCATGATGGATACGGAAATAGCGCCTCCAGCGGAGTGGCGAGTTTGGGATCAGGTGGCGAGATTAGGCGCAGCTACCTTTTCAAAAAGTGAGCTAGTTTTGGCTAACGTCAGCTAGCTAAATCACGTTAGCAATTAGCTTGCTAGCTAGCTAGCTGAGGTCAAGAAAAATATTGAGATCGCTTAATGACAAAAAAGATAACGCTACAACACCGATACAATTTTTTACTATTTACAATATAATCACCGCTGACAACGCCACAACCATAAAAATTGAATAAATTAAATAAATCGCTCTCTCTCTCTCTCTCTCTCTCCAATACAGTAACACACTAACGTCTCTACTACCAACAGGGAAAATTGGCGGGTAGGATGATTATATCTTGCTGGACAAATGAACTCCTGTTCTGTATGGTTAGACATTGGCTGTATCCCAAACCGCATACTTCCATGCTCCGAGCACGCATAGCGAGCACGCATCCATCTTGGAGTGTGAGTCCAAAAAGTGTCGGAGTACGGAGCACGGATAAAATACCCGGATGCGTGCTCCGTTTGGTCAAAATTCGAAGTATGCGTGCTCTGACCAGAAAAACATCCCATCATTCCTTTCGAGAAAAAGGTCAAGAGACTCAAGACCAAAAATTTATTATCGTAATGGAGGATATTGACGGTGCCTCTCCCGAGGCTTTCTACAAATGTAAGTCATTTCAACATTTTTATATGAACATTTTCACAAGTTTGAAAACATCTGGCACAGCACTATTTCTGTTAGTGTTTTAATACTGAGCTAGCTCAATAATTAAGATAACTTCTATTTCCAGCTAGCTAGCTTTCGTTATGTAAATTGCAATGCAATTTGCTCGGTAACAGCTAGCTAGCTAGGTAACGTTCGCTAACATTAAATGACAGTACTAACGTAATATCTATATTAGCCAGATAATGGCGTTAGTCGTAGATATAGCTATTCCGAAGCACGAAGCATTATTTAATATTCGTATTCGAATTTATTCCCATATGCTATAGCTAACTGACTTGCTAGCTAGCTGGATATCAACCCACTGACTAGCTAGCGTCGCACTAGTTACCGTTAGTTAACTTCGCTATAACACTAACATCACTTGTGTTTAATGCTAGCTCATGTTAATATTTGGTATTGATGCATTATATTTTCTGGTTTTCCATTTGTGACACTAGGGACATAACGTTACGTGTGTAGCCCCAGCCATGGTCCCTCTTGTTGGGGAGCATCCCAACGAGTGCACGGATTGCCCGTCGGGATAAGCGGAAGACTGGCTGGAGATCCTGGTCGTCATCAAAATATTTGGCAAGGATGGGGACATTGACAATGATCCTGCCATAGGTTGCAAGGCTCTCTCCCTAGAGACAAATTTCCCAAGTTAATAAATATACTCTGCCTAACTTCAGTGCGTCTGTCTATTTGTGTAGTATTGACACCTGGTTCAGATTGGAAACTTAAACGGGGAAAACTACATTAGGAGTTTGTAAATGAATAAAGTGCTACAATGTGAATGAACAGCACAATATGCGATGTAAAATAATCATTTTTTTCATATAGCCTACATTTAAGTTTAATGATATTGTGAAGAGCACGGAGAATGAGGGAGGGAGACAGCAGGTTGCAGTACCCGAATCGCTCTAGCCGAGCTTCGTTTTATTTACGCTACCTTTACCAGCTCTTAAAAGAGCCGTTGGCTTATTCCAGGATCCAGCTCAGCGTTGTTCACAGTTGAAGCACCTTCTTAGACTGACCAGGAATACGCTTCAGGTACTGCCTTATATTTCAACAAGTCGGCTGTGATTGGCGCAAACACTTACAACTTCCCAGCCAATCACAGCCACACATAAATTACAGTTACTTACAGTTACGTTTAAACGAAGTGACAGTTACAGTTTACACAATACGCGGCTAACAAGCTAACACAATTAAAACACACACAGCACGCTATTTACAATTATTTACACTTCAACCGGGTAGCGGCTCACTACCCGGTCCTAGCTGGCCAGTTGACAACCCCCAGGCCGCCACATTGCCCCCACCCAAGGGGTCACAAGTCTCCGACGACCCCGCAGCCCACCCACAACTCACATCAAAGTCCCGTAAGTGGCCTGGGGGCCGCCGGTGTCGTTTAGGTCTCCTGGTAGTGCTCGGCGGAGTGTCGCTGGGCTCAGGCTCACTGGGTAGCACAGTGTCGCTGCTCACCTCCAGCTCAGCTGCATCAGGAGTTGCCAGGGGCCTGTAGGGTGCTAGCCGGTCTTGATGTAGCACCACCAGGCGCCCCCGGCCTGGCATCCTGATGCGATAAACCACCTCCGAGAGCCGTTCCACAATTTCTCCAGGCCCCCGCCAGCTCGCTCGCAGCTTGGGCGACAGGCCCTTCTTCCGCTCAGGGCAATAAACCCAGACCTGCTCTCCCGCTGCAAAGGCCCGTCCTCTGCAGCGCGTGTCGTACCACCGCTTCTGCTTAACGCCGGCGGAGGCCTGGGCCTTGCGGGCGAAGTCGTGAGCGACGAGGAGGCGGTTCCGCAGCCGGTGGTAGTACTCCTCCCGAGTACGGCTGGGTTCTTCAGGCTCAGGCGGAGCCCCGAACACCAAGTCCACTGGTGTCCTGAGCTCCCGTCCGAACATCAGGGCAGCAGGGGTGAGTTGGCTGGACTCCTGCACGGCTGACCTGTAAGCCCACAGGACCAATGGCAGGTGGCGATCCCAGTCCCGCTGGTGCTGGCTGGCTAAGATGGCTAGCTGGGTAGCTAGCGTGCGGTTAAATCGCTCGACGAGGCCGTCGCTTTGAGGATGGAGTGGCGTCGTTCGGGTCTTTGTCACGCCCAGCCGTTTGCAGACCTCCGCCATCAGCTGGGATTTGAAGTTGCGCCCCTGGTCACTGTGGAGCTCGGCAGGGGCCCCGAAACGGGTGAACATCTCCTCCACGAGCCTCTCCGCCGTCGTCGCCGCACTCTGGTCTGGGATAGCGAATGCCTCCGGCCACTTGGTGAAGTAATCCATCGCGACCAGAATGTAGCGATTGCTGGAGTCGGTGACGGGGAAGGGCCCGAGGACGTCCACCCCCCACCCGTTCCATGGGGGCCCCCACCAGGTGTTGTTGCAGGGGTGCTCGGGAGCGTTGACTAGGCCCTTTCTGTGCCGTGCAGGAGTCGCAGCAATGGACGTGGAGCTCGACGTCGTGACGACACCCCGGCCAGTGAAACTTCCCCCTCAGCCGGTGCAGGGTTTTGTTGTTGCCGAAGTGGCCCGCCCCCACCGAGCCATGGACCAACCTGAGGACATCAGGACGGAGCGCCCGTGGCACCAACAGCTGCAGGATGTCGCTGCTGGGGCCTGCCACCGTCTGTAGAGGAGACCGTCGCGCTGCACCAGGCTGTAGTAGCTTTTGACCTCTGGGCTCTCTGTCGACACCACCGACCGCTCGGGGCGCTGCCCCACCTCCAGCCAGCTCCTCACCTTGCCCAGCGTGCTGTCTGCTTCCTGGGCCTCTCGGAGCTCCATGGGCGTCAGCGGCAGCCACCCCTCCGCGTCGCCGCTGGCCTGGACCACCGCCACATCTGGGCTCACCTGGTCCCGTTCCTCTTGGCGGCTGCAGTAGCGACACTCCTGGGCTGCGCACGGCCGGCGCGATAAAGCGTCTGCGTTCCCATGAAGTCGGCCTGCCCGGTGCCGGATTTCGAAGTCATAGCCTTGCAGTTGTTCCAGCCAGCGAGCAACTTGACCCTCAGGGTCTTTAAAAGTTAGGAGCCAGGTGAGCGAGGCGTGGTCGGTGCGCAGGAGGAAGTGGCTGCCTTGCAGGTACGGCCGGAAGTGGTGCAACGCCCTGACCACAGCGAGCAGCTCCCGCCTGGTGACGCAGTAATTGCGTTCCGCCTTCCCCAGGGCCCGGCTGTAGTAGGCAACCACTCGCTCGCCGTCTTCATCCTCCTGTGACAGGACGGCCCCCACTCCGGTGTTGCTTGCGTCGGTGTCAACAATGAAGGGTCGCTGGGCGTCGGGGTACGCCAACACTGGAGCTTCAGTGAGGGCCGCCCTGAGCTGGTCAAAGGCCATGGATTGCTCCTCCTGCCACACAAACGGCCGGCACTTATCCGTTAAGCGATGGAGGGGGCTAGCCAGGGTAGCGAAGTCCCGGACAAAGCGCCTATAATAGGACACCAGGCCCAGGAAGCTTCGCAGCTCACCCACGTTGCCAGGGACCGGCCAGTCCCTCACAGCAGCCACCTTAGATGGATCGGTGGCTACGCCCCGCTCGCTGACGATGTGCCCTAGGAAGGCCGTCTCCCTCCGGAGGAGCTGGCACTTCTTTGGGTTTAGCCGCAATCCCGCCTGGCGGATTGCAGCTAGCACATCAGTCAGGTTAGCGAGGGCCTGCTGGAAGTCGCTGGCGTGTACCAGGAGGTCGTCTAAGTACACGACACAGCGACTGCGAGGGACGGCCGCTAGCACCCGCTCCATCAGCCGCTCGAACGTGGCCGGCGCGTTGCATAGCCCGAAGGGCATCACCCGAAACTGCCAGAGACCGTGCCCAATAGTAAAGGCGGTCTTAGGCTTCGCTTCGGGTGCCAGCCTCACCTGCCAGTAGCCGCTGCGGAGGTCCAGCGAACTGAACCAGCTCGACCCGCTGATGTGGTCCAGGGCCTCGTCAATGCGGGGGAGTGGGTAGGAGTCTTTGGTGGTCACGAAGTTCAGACGCCTGTAGTCCACACAGAACCTCCACTCCCCGCTCTTCTTCTGGACCAGGACCGCAGGGGCTGCCCACGGGCTGTCGGAGGGCTCGATGACACCAGCAGCTGCCATTTCCTTCACCTTTTCCTCTGCCACCAGTCGCTTGGCAGGGGACATCCGGTGCGGCCGCAGACGGATGGGTTGAGCTGTGTCGGTGTTGATGGTGTGCTGCACCAGCTCGGTCTGGGTACAGTCCCCATCCCGCACTGCGAAAAGGTCTGCGTTTCCATCCAGGAGGCTTTTGAGCTGCTGGCGCTGCTGGTGGTCGAGCCCGCTGCTGCTTCGTTGCCACAGGGCGTGGACAGCTGCTGTCGTCTCGGCAGGCAGAGCTGGTTTGGGCTGGGCAGGCGGTTGCTGTGTGGCAGGCTGGTGGTGGTGGGCGAGCGAGTGGTCGGGCTGGGGCACTGTGGTCGGTGACGGTGGCTTGGGTGCAGTGGCTAGCTGGAGTAGCTTGCTTGCTGGCCGGGCTGTGGTGGCTAGGTGGCGTGCTCGTCGGGCCGGTTTTCGTGTCGGGCCGGACTGTAGGGCTACTGTCTCCGTGCCAAGAGTGATGCTGCCCCTTGACACATCAACGCAGGCTCCCCAGCGTTTCAGCAGGTCCAGGCCGATGATGCACGAGTCCGCGATGTCAGCTAGCCAGAACTCGTGCGACACCTCCTGCCCGGTCACCGTCACCTTCACCTCTTTCTTCCCCCTCATCGCCATCTTTGCCCCCGTCACTGATGTCAGCGGTGTGGCGGTGGGCGTCCACGCCCCGGGAAGTTGGGGCCCGCCGGTGTTGTGGAGTACTCCTGGCCGGACAAGGGAGATGGTAGCCCCCGTGTCCACCAGGGCTCGGCAGGCCTGCCCGTCCAGCCAACAGTGGAGGTACAACCCACTGGCTTTGCCCAGCCGACCTACCCGTGGATGGGACTTATGCTCAGCCGCCTTTGTAAAGGCGCTTGTGCTAGCCTCCGCAGAGGTAGCTTGCTCAGTCGCCTTTGCAAAGGCGGTTGTGCTAGCCTCCAGAGAGGTAGCTGGAATCTTTGCCACTTGGGCGGGTAAGGCCGTACTGGGTTTGGGCACAGGGGTGTGTACCTGGTTGAGGAGGGTTGGTTCCCGGGGCGGCGTTCTCCTCACTGCGCCGTCCCTGCCTCATTTCCCCGACGGCGGGGGCTTCCGTGGCTTTGGTGCTGGAGCTGAGCAGTCGCGAGCGATATGGCCCGGCTCGTCGCACCGGTAGCAACGGCCTTGTCGCCTCGCTGGCCGTTGTAGTGGCGTGCGTGTCCAGCAGACCTCCTCGCCGTCGGCCACCCTGACGTGCTGGCGGGTTGGTTGTGGAGTGGGCCGGATAGCTAGGGTGTCTTCCGCCCGAGTTGTCTTGCTCAAAGCCTCGCTTATGGAACCCGGTTGGGCTAGGCTAACGTGGTCACGTAGGCGCTCTGGCGTGAGGGCTCGCAGGAATGCATGCAGCGCTAGCTTCTCCTGCGCTGCTGCATCGAACTCTGGGTAGGCCTCGCGGGCGTAGCGCTGTACGTCGGCCGCCACTTTTCCCCAGCTCTCCTCCTCACAGCGGTAGCGGCTTAGCAGCTTTTCCCGGCTTGCTTCGGCGGAGCGGTGCTGGGTGAACCGCCGTTGGAGTGCTGCGGTCAGAGCCTGTAGGTTTTGTCGCTCCGCCGGCGGCAGGTCCAGGATCGCCTCCAGCGCTGGGCCCTCCAGGGCGAGTGCCAGGTGTCCCGCTGTCTGCTCCGGCGTCCAGCTAGCCAGCTGAGCTGCTAGCTCTAGCTGCGCTAGGTACGACTCCAGCGATGCTGTTCCGTTGAACCGAGGTAGCTTCAGCTGCATTGTCGGCTTCGCGAGCGTGCCGTCGTGGCTTACCGATGCCGGATCCTCCTGTCTGCCGCTGAAGCCGTCCGGTCGCCTGGACACTCGCACCGCGGGAATCTGCCACTCGGGGCTGGTTATAGCCCTGGCCTTCCTCGCCTTCCTGCGTGTCAGCTCGCCGATAGTCCGCTCCAGTTCCTCCATCTCCCTCAGTAGGGCTCGTTCCATCCCACTTCCGGACACCAATGTGACGAGCGCGGAGAATGAGGGAGGGAGACAGCAGGTTGCAGTACCCGAATCGCTCTAGCCGAGCTTCGTTTTATTTACGCTACCTTTACCAGCTCTTAAAAGAGCCGTTGGCTTATTCCAGGATCCAGCTCAGCGTTGTTCACAGTTGAAGCACCTTCTTAGACTGACCAGGAATACGCTTCAGGTACTGCCTTATATTTCAACAAGTCGGCTGTGATTGGCGCAAACACTTACAACTTCCCAGCCAATCACAGCAACACATAAATTACAGTTACTTACAGTTACGTTTAAACGAAGTGACAGTTACAGTTTACACAATACGCGGCTAACAAGCTAACACAATTAAAACACACACAGCACGCTATTTACAATTATTTACACTTCAACCGGGTAGCGGCTCACTACCCGGTCCTAGCTGGCCAGTTGACAACCCCCAGGCCGCCACAATATGTAATGTTAACCAGTGTAGCTAGCTAGTCGGCTGTATAAGACAACCTACGTCGGTGCTGACAAGCGCAATTGTTCTACGAAGAGAAGCCCTCCTCTTCACCCCAGCTCTCCGGATGGCTTGCTTTCGTCGGATGCCGTTTTAAATAATGATCCGCCGTCTTATTCTGGCAGCAGCCCGTCTTTTCTCCGTTTCAATTGAAAACCACCCCAGAAGCAACACCACCGCCACAAACATGGCTGCATTTCTACTAACTGCGTACCCAGTTGTTCACGCTCTGGTAAACAGCGCGAAAATAATCAAAACACAGACGATTGCTTACAATGCGAAGACTATTTTATTGTGGGGTTGATTGTTTACTTAAAGGTATCCAATGATGTAATGAATAGGCTGTCTTCCTAGCCATCGTTGCTTTCCACTGACTTTTCTGGAATAAGAACGCTAGCAAAAAGGATAATTCAACTGTTGCGGATATTGATGGTTAAATCACAAATATATAATATAATAACAGCCGATACAGTACAATGCCAGCGAACGACGTTATGCCTCTCAGGTTTACCCTACTTACTCGTCCGCATTTCCCGATAGCTACGGGAAAGGTTAAAGGTTATAGGTCGCCACAAAGTGCGTTCCACGACTGTGCAAAACTGCAACCGTACTTCCATGCTCCAGAGTGCGAACTCCCAAACCTTGAGTGCGCACTCGGGAGCACGGTAGTGCGGAGCATGGAAGTATGCGGTTTGGGATACAGCCATTATGTCAATCATCAGGACGAGAACGCGCACAAGAACACGCATGATTGAAATACATTAGTGAGGCAGTGCTTCACGGGTGGGCTAAAAAAATGCGTCATAATCCACAATTATCCAATCATATTTTATAAAGTCCCCCATTGATTTCCAATGGTCTAGTAAGCAGTGCTTCACTGAAGTTCCTTTTAAAAGTCTAGGGGTGGCGCTGCTTTTCACGATACAAGGCACATTTTTGAATCGAGGCACTTTTTTTTTTTAGCTTCACAAGGGAAATGGTAGTTGTGATGATAATTCAATATTAAATAAAGATGTGTTGTGTGTGCTATGCATGTTCTTTTATTTTTTTAGGTGAAGCACTGCTTCACCTGTTGTCTTAGATAAACCTCCTCTGGCGTCGAGACACTAATTAACATGTAATCAGCAACATTAGATCAAAGTAAACATGTTGTAGTATAGGCTACGCAAACATAACAATTTACTGTAATTCCAGAATCCCGATGTCCCCGATATCTGAACATACCGAGCACTAATTCGCCTATAGGCATAGGCGGCTACTGTAATTTCTGAAATCAAATTTAAAAACGTCCTTTGGAATGGTTGAATAAATTCATTAATGCATATTCACATAGCTACTGAAATGGTAGCTGTCATGCTTAAGCTATGTTTATGTAGGCCTACAGTCATGTTCGTTAATAAGCAATGTTAATGAGCAACGTTGATGTGTAAGCAAATAAATAAAGCTGTTTCCCCAACTTAAATTGCCAAATTTTTATGTAGGATATTAACCACAAAAACGGACTGGCATTTTGTTATCCGTTGTAGGATGCTATGTCCTTTGTGTGCTAATAGCCTACTGAAGCACACACAGTTTAGGCTAAATATCTTGCATTGGGGCATCATTATCTTGGGGAAATTCATATAAGGCATAGCGACGCATCATCACTGTTGCCTCTGTGGGCGTGAGCGCGATGATGTCACCCAAAAATGTGAAAAAACTTCCGCAGTAACATACATCGGTGTATGCTTCACCGGAGGGGAGGATAAGCCGAGTTTCAAACCGCCTCGCTGTGGACAGTGGAGGTTAGGGAGTAACGAAAGATCGGTTTCCGGGGCAAGGAGTAGAGGAGTGGTAGTGGAAGAGGAAAGGCTGCATTTTTCAACTATTGGGACGCACCCGTAGCTTTTGTGGAAAAATCCGAAACCTCGCCCCCTGTCTGTATTCGGATTGTCATTATGCAAAAACATACGTCATATCACGTGGAAAATCGTTTTTACCAAGCATTTTTAATCACTAAAATATGCATACTTCCACCAAAATTGCAATTTTTTTAATTGAACCAGTATGGAACACAATTGAAAAGCTCCAGGATGATGTGAAAAGCTCAAAAACTATGTGTGTGGGCCTTTAACTCCTGCCTCTTATGTGCTAGACTAGAGACTAGAGACCAAGCTCAGAAGATGGCTCTCCTCATGGACAATGGAAGTCAATCAGATTCAATTTTACAACATTTTGAACTTTTACAAAAACAGAAATAACATTCAAATGACATTATGCTTAGTCATATTTTTGCATGGTTATCTATTGATTCATATCACCCAGTAACAGAACATTTTTGTAATGGTCAGGGTTACTTTAGTTTGCTGGAACAGAGCAGATTTATGCAGAAAGTCACAGTTTGTGTCTGTTAGTGTTATACAACTCCTGGCAAAATTATGGAATCACCTTACTTAGAGGATGTTCACCCAGCTTTTTTACTTCGTAGCAAATAAACAAATCACAGATATGACAAAAAACAATTTTTGTTTAATAGCTGAATATTCTGGCTTCATGAAACATACCTCAAACAAATTAAATTATTTTAATTAATGGCATATTTTTTTTCCAGATCAAGTAGAGGAAAAAATTATGGAATCACTCAATGTTGAGGAAAAAATTATGGAATCATCAACAAAAAAAATCACAATTAGTACTTGGCATGGACTTCACTAATGAAAAACAATATTCTCCATCAAGCTGGTTCCAACTTTCTCGAACAGCGGCTGACAGATCAGCTTTGCAGGATGGAGCCTTGTCTCCACCATAAATTTTCAATCGGATTTTGATCCGGACTGTTTGCTGGCCATGTTATTGAGTTCCTGAAGGAAAGCTTTAACGCTCTTTGCTCTGTGGCAAGATGCATTATCATCCTGAAAAATTACTTCATCATCAACAAACCTATTTTCTATCGATGGAATGAGAAAAGTGTCCAAAATTTCAATGTACACCTGTGCATTGATTGTTGAGGTAATGATTGCCATCTCCCCTGGTCCTTTACCTGACATGCAACCCCATATCATAAATGACTGGGGAAATTTTTTTGTTTTCTTCAGGCAGTCATCTTTATATGTTTCATTAGAACAGCACCAGACAAATGTTCCAGCATCATCTCCTTGGCCAATGCAGATTCGTGATTCATCACTGAATATCACTTTCATCCAATCATCCACACTCCATGATTGCTTCTATTTAGCCCACTGTAACCTTGTTTTCTTCTGTTTAGGTGTTAGTGCTGGTTTTCATTTGGCTTTTCAATACACTACTCACAAAAAGTTAGGGATATTCGGCTTTCGGGTGAAATTTCAGGATGAACCTAAAATGCACTATAACCTTTACAGGTGAAATTAATTTGACCTTCTCTAAACTTTTGAATGCACATGTCCAACTATTCAATGTTTCAGTACTTTTTGCACAACTTGCTGTTCTCTAACAAGGAGCTGAACGGCAAAATTCACAACAGGTGTTTGATCCATGAATCGACCAATAAATTTCCTGGTTCAATTAGAATTGGTATTTAAACAGTCCTCTTCATCATGCTGTTCACATTTTGACATCATGAGACCAAGACGACACCTAACAATTGATCAACAGTACCTCGCCATTGCGAGGCTTCAAACAGGATGCTCTCAGAGGGAAGTGGCCACTGAGCTTAGAGTGTCACAGAGTGTCATCAGCAGGTTGCAACAGAGATACAGAGAGACTGGAAGAGTCACAGAAAGGCATAGAAGTGGACGTCCTTTGGCCACATCCCACACTGATGACCGCTTCATTGTGAACAGTGCCCTGCGGAACCGGATGATGAATGCCACTCAACTCCAGGCACATTTAAGGGAGGTGAGAGGCACCCAAGTGTCACGTCAGACCATTCGAAACTGTTTACATCAGCGTGGTCTGCGTGCTAGACGACCTGCAAGGGTACCTGACCACACCACCAGGCACAGGTGTCATCGTCTTGCATGGGCCAGGGAGCATTTACGCTGGACGAGGGACCAGTGGGCCTCAGTGCTGTTCTCTGATGAAAGTCGATTCACGTTGAGCAGAAATGATGGCCGCCAACGATGTTGGAGACGTCAAGGAGAGCGCTATGCATCAGCCACTGTTGTCACCAGATGGTGGCGGTGTTACAGTGTGGGCAGGTGTGTCTAGTCAATACAGAACTGCCCTACACTTTGTGAATGGTACAGTGACAAGCCCATACTACCTGAATAACATCATTAATCCAGTCATTGTGCCCCTGCATGAACAACACAGGCCTAATTTCATCTTCATGGACGACAATGCTCCAGCTCATCGAGGTCGCATCATTAGGGAAAGGCTGCTGGAGACTGGGGTACCTCAAATGGAGTGGCCTGCACTTTCTCCAGACCTGAATCCCATAGAAAACCTATGGGATCAGCTGACTCACCGTGTAGAGGCTCGTAACTCTGTACCCCAGAACCTCAATGACCTGAGGGCCGCCCTTCAAGAAGAGTGGGATGCCATGCCTCAGCAGACAATAAGTCGACTTGTGAACAGCATGAGACGTCGTTGTCAAGCTGTAATTGATGCTCAAGGGCACATGACAAGTTATTGAGACATTGACATTTTTGTTGTGGTATACCCACCACTGTTGTTGGCTTTTGTTTCAATAAATTGTTTGAGATGAGGAAATCCCCATTGCATGCTTCTACTTAAATGCCCTACTTTCATGATACGTATAATATCACTGTAGCGTGAACTTACATTTTCCATAAATTTCACCCGAAAGCCAAATATCCCTAACTTTTTGTGAGTAGTGTATGTAAATCCCATTTCATTCAGCAGATTTCTTACAGTTCTGTCACAAATATTGACTCTTGTTTCCACCAATTTGTTTTTCATTTGTTTTGTTGTGCATTTTCTATTTTCAAGGCATATTGCTTTGCGTTTTCTATCCCGACGCTTTGATCCCGTCTTCCTTGGTGTACCCGTATGTTTTCCTTTTATAACCTTCATATTTTTATTTATTTTTTTATTTCATATTATTTCATATTTTATTTATACTTGCACCAAATTTTAGACACAGCTGACTGGGAACAACAACCAACATCTTTTGCCCCACTCCGTGTTGGATTTCCTTCTTGAAGGAGTTTTATAATCCTTTCCATTGTTTCAATTGACAACTCTCTTGTTGGGGCCATGTTTCCTTTCAATTAGCCAAGTCCAACAGCTCGTTATGGTCTGTAAGCACTCTCTTTTAACTGCAGACTAATTTGCATTTTTAGACTTGTGCCGGTATTTGTTTTAAAATGCAAATTACAAGGTGATTCCATAATTTGTTCCTCAACATTGAGTGATTCCATAATTTTTTCCTAGTCTACTTGATCTGGAAAAAAATATGCAATTAATTAAAATTATTACATTTAATTTGTTTGAGGTATGTTTCACGAAGCCACAATGTTCAGCTATTAAACAAAAATCCTTTTGTGTCATATCTGTGATTTGTTTATTTGCTACGAAGTAAAAAAAAATTAAAAAGCTGGGTGAATATCCTCTGGGTGAAGTGTTGTGATTCCATATTTTTTGCCAGGGGTTGTACAACAAACGAACCTAAAAATACATTTGATAATTATTTTACAAGACTTTGAAACGTTATGTAGATCTACTATCAATCGATTTATAGTTTACAAGAAGACTGCAATCACTTTATACACTGGAATGTATTCTCACAAACCAGTAGCTTGGAACGGGTTTCCCTTGAATGTGCTGTAAATTGTTAAATAGGCTACAATCGATATCGTAGCCTAGGCCTACCGTTAAAATCAAAAAATTATCGGCAATATGTTTTTTGAAATAGGTTTTATTTTAGTCTATTTTCGTGACATTTAATTCTAATAGTAATAAGTCACCACGATACTGCTCTCGACAATCGCAATTGGAAAACTTTTGGTAGGCTGTTACTATTACAAAAACAAAGGGCTGGAAGGAGAAGAGGACTCAGCGGTTCACATATCCGCCTCCAACCCCAACCTCGCCACTTCCATGCCTGCATTGTCCATTCGGGAGTGGCTTCGGTCGGACGGGTCCAACCCCCTGGAAAAAACAAAACATCTGCATTTGCAGTTTCTACGGTCAGGTTTAAGAAAAAAGAAGCATTGTCCCAGTCTGCACAAAAAAATGCTACCATTAGCATCTGAAACGAGCGAATAAGTGACGCCTTGCAATTGGAGAGATATTCTCTGCGGAACTGAGCGGAGAGGAAACGGGATCTGTAGACACGCACAGAAAGCCAAACCCAACACGACGAAGGAAGATCCCATAAAGAAACGGCCGCACCATCGTCCGAGGTAGGCTATGTTGTGTTTAACCAAACAGCTCCTTAGCCTCCATACATAGCCTAACCTATTTGTCACATAGCCGATGGAAATGAAAATGGTGAGTGCAGTTGGAGGAATATAGGTCAGTGTGTCTGCATGCTGCAGTGGGCTAGTTGCAATTCTTTCCCGTTAAATGGCTGTAGCCTACGGTGTGCAGTGGGTAAAGAAACCTCGTGTTACTGGGGGATAGTAGGCTAGTGCGTCCATGCCTGTAGCTGCTGAGCTTCGGACAATATAGCCTAGGCTACTGTTTACAATTGAGTGCTGGAGTGTTTTATGGCATTTTAATGTTCAAATTTTAACGATTCTGTTCATAAGCAGGCCGAGGAGGTGGGTCTTATAGCGGGACACGGGCTTTTGTTCCGTACACTGCACCCTTCCGCCAATCCGCTCTATAGGCACAGTTCTTTATTTGCTACAAATGTAGTAGGCCTAGGCTATAGTTTATGTTAGTGAGATGTTTTGAAATCCATAACGACGGTTGGTTTAATTGTCATATATTTGACAAAGGATAGATGTAATTATAGGCTAATTATGAATCATCACGGCTCCCCTATGAAGAATGTGCACTCGTTTAGATCTGGCCGTGACGCTATCAATAGGCAATTTAACGTACCGTATAACCCCATTTTACTCAAGGGGAGAGACCTCCACATGGCATGACAGCTGTGTTAAAAATAACCGCAGTATAATTAGCTGATTAATAGGCTTCTGGTTTTGGAGACCGGGATTGACCAATTACTTAAAGGCCTTTCATCAAGGTGTTCTGCTTGGGACTCGCATACAATACCAGTTTAAGCAAAATTCTGAATCATGTATAGCCTACTATTTTATTCACACACACACACACACACACACACACACACACACACACACACACACACAAACACACACACACAAGGCAGAAACAGTGGTTATAAAATAATGCCCCCCCCCCCCACACACACACACACACAAGGTAGAAAGTTATTTATTTACTGTGGTTTTATAGTAGATTCTTCTCTCTCACTGACATCCATTCCAGAGGATCAAGTTATGTAAATTACATCCATGACCTCTGCTGTACAGTCAGAATTTCAATTTGATCTCAAGTAATAATTTTTCAGAGCTCAGCAGATTTTACAGTGAGATGGTGCAGATTTGCTCGCGGTAAATGCAGTGTATCCAAGCTGTGTGCACTCACTGCAAGTTCCAATGCATTAAACTTTTTTTGCTCAGCTACTCTTAAGAAATTTGATGAAACATTCTGTGCAATCACAGCGGAAAGCATGTGTTTTAGCTCACATTTGTGGATTAGGCTTCAATCGGTCAGACTAGTTTCAGTCTTCTAAACGGGCCACCTGACACGTTCTTGAGCGTACCAACCGACCTGTACAAGGTTTACTGCAAGTTGAGAGAACAGTCTGAGATTATTTTTTATGCAGCAATATTTTATGAGTTTATCTCTTGCTTGTGTGGTAATGGGCAGAATGTTGGGTCAGGCTGGACTTGAGGTCTGTTGAGTGATTATTGACGGCTTACACAGGAATCTGCCTTCTAAGCAGTTTAGCAGTAACTCACATTGCCCTCTTTATAAATCACCTTGTTCAACATTTCCAAATGATTGCTTTCCAGTCCATAAGCCATGTCACGTGTAACCACGGATTGAGTTGGAGAGGGTTTCTCTCCTGTCCTCTAAAAATGGCTGCCTTTTCTTAGGTTACATTTTTAAATTGCACAAGCAAACCAATTCAGAAAATGATTTTTCAATCAGTGATGGTATATGTTAATATTTTATTGTGTAAAGTAAACGCTTTGTGTGCCATGCAAGAAAAGCACTCTACAGATAAAGTTATTATTATTATTGTTCAGGAAAGCAAGTCCCTTAGCCAGTTGTAGTAGTAGTTGTAGTTGTTGTTGTTGTTGTTATTATTGTGAGTTATTATGATTATTTTATGTGTGTCCCCTCTTTTAGAACATGGGACAGAGTGGAGACGTCTGAAAGACAAGGTACACACACTTTGGGACGGCTGTTTCAGGTAAGGGAGCTTTTTACTGATGAAAATTATTTATTTGAGAAACATGTTTCTCATTTACATCATTAAATGGTCTCATTTAGATATATACTAAATTGAGGATTCACCATGTCTCATACAGTCTACAGCATACAGTACACCACAGGCACATAGGTTTTTACTACGATGATTTACCTGCTCACTGCTAACATAATGGAACCTGGATGCATAAATAAAATATTGATATATCGCATAAAACGGACCTCCGCACCCTTGTGTAAAAGGGTGCGGGGGTGCAAATGTTTCAGTCATTAGTTAATCATTAGTGCATAAAGGCTGCCACCTCCATACTAGAAATGTAAATGCCAATATTACAAGCCTACTGAAAGCTCTTACTGCATGCTCTAACCAATATTGCAAGCCGACTGAAAGCTCTTACTGCATGCTCTAACTAAGATTACAGTCTACTGAAAGCTCTTACTGCATGCTCTAACTAAGATTACAGTCTACTGAAAGCTCTTGCTGCATGCTCTAACCAAGATTACAGTCTACTGAAAGCTCTTGCTGCATGCTCTAACCAAGATTACAGCCTACTGAAAGCTCTTACTGCATGCTCTAACCAAGATTACAGCCTACTGAAAGCTCTTACTGCATGCTTTAAGATTACAGCCTACTGAAAGCTCTTACTGCATGCTCTAACTAGGATTACAGTCTACGGAAAGCTCTTACTGCATGCTCTAACCAAGATTACAGCCTACTGAAAGCTCTTACTGCATGCTCTAACTAGGATTACAGTCTACTGAAAGCTCTTACTGCATGCTCTAACTAAGATTACAGTCTACTGAAAGCTCTTGCTGCATGCTCTAACCAAGATTACAGCCTACTGAAAGCTCTTACTGCATGCTCTAACCAAGATTACAGCCTACTGAAAGCTCTTACTGCATGCTCTAACCAATATTTCAAGCCGACTGAAAGCTCTTACTGCATGCTCTAACTAAGATTACAGTCTACTGAAAGCTCTTGCTGCATGCTCTAACCAAGATTACAGCCTACTGAAAACTCTTACTGCATGCTCTAACCAAGATTACAGCCTACTGAAAGCTCTTACTGCATGCTCTAACTAAGAATACAGTCTACTGAAAGCTCTTACTGCATGCTCTAACTAAGATTACAGTCTACTGAAAGCTCTTACTGCATGCTCTATCTAAGATTACAGCCTACTGAAAGCTCTTACTGCATGCTCTAACCAAGATTACAGCCTACTGAAAGCTCTTACTGCATGCTCTAACCAAGATTACAGCCTACTGAAAGCTCTTACTGCATGCTTTAAGATTACAGCCTACTGAAAGCTCTTACTGCATGCTCTAACTAGGATTACAGTCTACGGAAAGCTCTTACTGCATGCTCTAACCAAGATTACAGCCTACTGAAAGCTCTTACTGCATGCTCTAACTAGGATTACAGTCTACTGAAAGCTCTTACTGCATGCTCTAACTAAAATTACAGTCTACTGAAAGCTCTTGCTGCATGCTCTAACCAAGATTACAGCCTACTGAAAGCTCTTACTGCATGCTCTAACCAAGATTACAGCCTACTGAAAGCTCTTACTGCATGCTCTAACCAATATTTCAAGCCGACTGAAAGCTCTTACTGCATGCTCTAACTAAGATTACAGTCTACTGAAAGCTCTTGCTGCATGCTCTAACCAAGATTACAGCCTACTGAAAACTCTTACTGCATGCTCTAACCAAGATTACAGCCTACTGAAAGCTCTTACTGCATGCTCTAACTAAGATTACAGTCTACTGAAAGCTCTTACTGCATGCTCTATCTAAGATTACAGCCTACTGAAAGCTCTTACTGCATGCTCTAACCAAGATTACAGCCTATTGAAAGCTCTTACTGCATGCTCTAACAAAGATTACAGTCTACTGAAAGCTCTTACTGCATGCTCTAACCAAGATTACAGTCTACTGAAAGCTCTTACTGCATGCTCTAACCAAGATTACAGCCTACTGAAAACTCTTACTGCATGCTCTAACCAAGATTACAGCCTACTGAAAGCTCTTACTGCATGCTCTAACTAAGATTTCAGTCGTGCCCAGCTTTAGTGCAACAGCAATGATGCAAACTGACTTCAGTACCATACTGCCAAAATGACACCCAAGATCAATCTAGTCATCTCAGATTTGTGTTTTATAGACATCTGATATAATGGAAAACCAGCGTGAGAGTGGAAATACTCATATGGAGCAATCCCCAGAAATGCCACCAAAAGAAGGATGTCAATATATTTGTATTTAAAGTCTTAGGATGGGATTTGGTCAGTTTACTCACGTTGGCAAACAAGCTGGAAATGAGGATTTATATCCTGTTAGGTCATAGCCGTGAGGTGTCACTGTGGATTGTTCTGGAGAAAAAAAGTCCGTCACTGTGCAGCAGATACTTCAGAGAGAACGTTTTTTTTTTTCAGTTTTAGGATTTTAAGGTTGAAACCCAACAGCATGGACGCCACAAACATTCTGCCTACCCTGAAGAAAAAACTGGCCTTCCTCTCAGGTAAGCAACTTCGTAAAACACACATTATGTCTCAGCAGAGGGATCGTGGGAAGGCCTTTTGAATAGCTAGAAATTAAAACAGCTGTTTAAAAAAAAAAAAAACTTGTTTCTGTGTAGCGGCGCAGGCCCATTTAGGAGCCCTTTATATGCTGAAGGATTTGTTAAGTTTTCTTTGGGGACCACTCGCGTGAGGACATTACGAAGCCTTGCTGTGCGTATTGCAGAGCGCAGTAGCGGTAAAGCCTGTCCTGTTTGTGTTCATTATGAGAGTGATCAAGCACTTCGCCTGTGATGTGAATGCGCTTCCTGCTGAATATGGACAAAACCCAACTACTCATTTTATTTACAAGAGAAAGCTTTGTGAAAGTACTAAAATTAAATGCGGACATGGGCTGCGGGGTAAATACTCTCTTTTATTTACAAGAGAAAGCTTTGTGAAAGTGTACTAAAATTAAATGTGGACATAGGCTGCAGGGTAAATAGCAGCTCTGACCCATGTAAAGAAGTGTTTGCAATGTATGGTTTTGTGTGAAATGGTACAGCAGGTCATTTCACACACTTTCCTGGAAAGGCCTATAATCTGGGCAGCATGCAGAAGCTGGCTCCAGGGCTCCAGGGTCACTCTGCTGGGATATCTCTGCTTCGTTCCCAGACCTGATTTCATATTTTAAGTTGTTGGTTGACCTTGGGCTTTTACAAACCCCAATTCCAAAAAATTTGGGACAGTATGTCAAATGCCCATAAAAGCAGAAAGTAGTGATTTGTAAATTCTCTTTTACATGTATTTAATTGAAAACAGTACAAAGAAAAGGTATTTAATGTTTTACCTCATCAACTTTTGATTTTTGTAAATATACGCTAATTTCGAATTTGATGCCTGCAACATGTTCCACAAAAGTTGGGACAGGGCCAAAAAAAAGACTGGGAAGTTCAAAAAAACACAGGTAAAATGGTAAAAGGTGATGCTATCATGACTGGGTATAAAAGGATATCAAAAAAAGGATATCTTTGACCCAACAATATCAAAAGACTTGATATCTTATTTTCAGGTACTCGATACATTAACCTCTGCATTTGAATGGATCTCTATGGGAAAGGGGGGGGTGGGACTAGATTAAGCTGTAAATTACACGGGAATAGTATGGAACCCATGGTTGGCTAAATGGCTCATCAAGTCATCAAGGCATCAAACGAGCCTCAAACCATCACTCTGCTGCCAGATATGCAGTAGATATGAATGGATCACTTTAAGGGTTGTTTCTCCTGACTCATTTTTCTATTGAACTCTATGGGAAAAATAAGTCAGGAGAAACAACCCTTCAAGTGATCCATCCATATCTACTGAATATCAGGCAGCAGAGTATGGTTTGAGGCTCGTTTGATACCTCAGACCCTTGATGACTTGCAGCCATTTAGCCAACCATGGGTTGCATACTATTCCCACGTAATATTCAGCTTAATCTAGTCCCACCCCCCAATTCCCATAGAGATCAATTCAAATGCAGAGAGGTTAATGTATCGCTTGTAAGGGTACCTGAAAATAAGATATCAAGAGTCTTTTGATATCCTTTTATACCCAGTCATGATAGCATGACCTGTTTACCTGTGGAATGTTCCAAACCGGTGTTTTTTTTGAACTTCCTAGTCTTTTTTTTGCCCCTGTCCCAACTTTTTTGAACGTGTTGCAGGCATCAAATTCGGAATTGGCGTGCATTTACAAAAATCAATAAATTTGATAAGGTAAAACATTAAATATATTTTCTTTGTACTGTTTTCAATTAAATATATGTAAAAGAAAATTTACAAATCATTACTTTCTGCTTTTATGCACATTTTACATACTGTCCCAACTTTTTTGGAATTGGGTTTGTACAAAAGGTTAAGCATTGTATTTATAGTGTGAGTGAACACTGTTTGCAACAAGCTACACAGTATGTCCCCTTTGTTAAATATATCTGTAGAAAGTCAGTTGGGTCAGTTTATGTGTAGACCAACACTTATGAAGTAGTCCGCTGACCTGGCCTATGTAATGGCATATGTTTCCTTGTGTTGTGCCAATGTGGTGTAAACCAAACGGCAGGATCAGGGACGACCTGATCATAAGCATCATTTTATGAGACATAAAGAGATATGTGCAAAAAGGCACACCCAGCAGATTGATAATCAGCCCTAAATTACAGTAGAATCCTCCTGATAGTGTAATGAATTTAATCCCATTTTAAAGGTGGAGGACAGCAGGTCTGTGCTTTGACTGTCTCGTTTTTTAAAGGTGGAGTACAGCAGGTCTGTGCTTTGACAGTATAGTGTTTTAAAGGTGGTGTACAGCAGGTCTGTGCTTTGACAGTATAGTGTTTTAAAGGTGGAGTACAGCAGGTCTGTGCTTTGACAGTCTCGTGTTTTAAAGGTGGAGGACAGCAGGTCTGTGCTTTGACAGTATAGTGTTTTAAAGCTGGAGGACAGCAGGTCTGTGCTTTGACAGTATAGTGTTTTAAAGGTGGAGTACAGCAGGTCTGTGCTTTGACAGTATAGTGTTTTAAAGGTGGAGTACAGCAGGTCTGTGCTTTGACAGTATAGTGTTTTAAAGCTGGAGGACAGCAGGTCTGTGCTTTGACTGTCTCACTGGCAGAGGCAGACTCCCTGGCCCACGTGTCGGTCACATCCAGATGCACGTGACTTCAGCCACCACCCGTGACAGTGTGATGCTGACGTACGGCACTGAATCCCACCCTCTCCGCTTTGAATAATGGGGCGCATTCATTCTTTGAGTGGGATGCGCGAGAGTGGATCTGTATGCACAGAGGCATAATGCTGTAAAAAGAGAAGCGCTTCCACGGCGTAGTGTCACTCAAGATCACACCACCTCTGCCCAGGGGCTGGACAGTTTATAGCACAACAACCAGACAATTCTGGGAAGCCATGAGTGCATAGTTCAGTCAAAGGCAGGATTGGACTGTACCAGCAGAGCATGGCACTCTACAGGTCTTATTCTAGGGTTTTTTTATGGAGTCAAGCTCATTGATTGGTCCTTTTGTTGGCTGAACCACTCCACATTGCTAGTATAAACGTACCGATGCATTTCAAAATCTTTACCATTTTGCAAATGGCCACTGTCTTCGAGAGGCCACGTAAATAAGCAAGTGACTGTCCTCACATCAGCAAGCATGTGCAAAGTGGTTAAAAGTATAGTGCAGACGTGTGCGTTTAATGCACCCCTGTGCAATGCAGTCAGATGAAGGTCAGAAGTCTGTCAGCACCCCAGGGTCAGATGAAGGTCAGACGTCTGTCAGAACCCCAGGGTCAGATGAAGGTCAGAAGTCTGTCAGAACCCCAGGGTCAGATGAAGGTCAGAAGTCTGTCAGAACCCCAGGGTCAGATGAAGGTCAGAAGTCTGTCAGAACCCCAGGGTCAGATGAAGGTCCGAGGTCTGTCAGAACCCCAGGGTCAGGCGAAGGTCAGAAGTCTGTCAGAACCCCAGGGTCAGATGAAGGTCAGAGGTCTGTCAGAACCCCAGGGTCAGGTGAAGGTCAGAAGTCTGTCAGAACCCCAGGGTCAGATGAAGGTCAGAAGTCTGTCAGAACCCCAGGGTCAGATGAAGGTCAGACGTCTGTGAGCACCCCAGGGTCAGATGAAGGTCAGAAGTCTGTCAGAACCCCAGGGTCTGGTGAAGGTCAGAAGTCTGTCAGAACCCCAGGGTCAGATGAAGGTCAGAAGTCTGTCAGAACCCCAGGGTCAGGTGAAGGTCAGAAGTCTGTCAGAACCACAGGTGCACTGAGGGGTTCCTCCTCTTGGGCTGACAGAATGATGGGGTGTCACCAAGCTCCTCCTCCAAATGTAAAGTTTCGATTGCTGCCTAGAGGATCAGTATCCACACATTCAGGTACATTATAGGCCCTGAGGATGTTGCCTTGCCTAAACAGGACTGAGAAGACATATATGGTTTTTAAAAAATCTGTTATCACCTTTGTACCAAAGTGCTATAATATTTGTATGTTTTTGTTCACAGTTATATTTTGTCTTGGGTAAATAAGGATGGGTCTATGTTTTTTAAATTTGAATTACGAATGCATTTGATTGAAAATCAAACTTGTCTGTTTTGCTGTTTATGCGTAATTTCGCTGAATTTGTAAGTGCAAAGCTAGGATGTGTCAAATGCATGTTTGAGTCCCTCTGCTCAGAGCTGGTTTTCCATTGTGAAAGGACTGAAGCCAATGGCCTGTGTGAGCTTGTAAATTTCACAACATGATCTGGTGTCAGCTTTAGACCTCCATCAGAAAAGTCTCTTCCAGACTCAACCACTGTGGAAATGTTTCACAGTCATATAATTGCTTGCTAAAAAAAGTCACTGCAAGCTGTAACAGGCTGGAAATTGTTCATGCTCAGTGACATCATAGAGATACAAGACTCTTCTATTATAGTGGCAAAATTAAGTTATTTTTACCGCCTTTCACTGTAAAGATGGAAATTTAGCCTGAGTGTGACGTCTCCGCATGACTCTGAGCTCTGAGTATTTGATTGAGGCTCCAGTTCCCTAGTGTCAGGCTGAGGCCTGACCTGTACTGAGCTCCTGTGTGCCGGACTCTCTGCTGTCCTGCTGTGCGTGCGTGCGTGCAGCTGATTTCCCCTGTGCATTTCTGCTCTTCAAGGGGGCAAAGACAGACGCAGCGGCCTGATTCTGACCATCCCGCTGTGCACTGAACAGACCAGTATGGAGGAGCTCGGCTCTACGCTGGAATACCTGCTCAGCATCCCCAGGTGATTCATGGGAAATGTTACCTCCCTCACGCCACAATGACTCTCACAAACATGCATACACATGTACACGGACACATACACACACACACGCCAAGCAGAAGCCCTGTGGCCACACACACACACCCACACACATACAGTCACGATAGTGCCCCAGACTCTCCCGCTGCTCACGGAAAAGTGCACCGCTAAGATCTGTGATCATTGATTTGTAGTATTAAATGCTGCTGTTCATCTGTGGTATTGTAACTGTAGATCCCTGTATGGGTCTGGCCAGCTTTCACCAGATGGACAGGAGTGTGCGCACGTACAGCCGTATCGATCTCTGGTGCCACTGAAAGACTTTTTGGCTCTACCTCTCACAAAAGCACTTTGATGGAGAGTCATTTCACCAGCATTGGATTCTGTGCTTTCGTAGCTTTATAAAAGCGCAGGCCTCGTGGACAGAGCATGCCGGAGTCGTATTAGCCACTGCATCTGGGGGGGGGGTCGTAGTTTGCTTGATTCTCATGTGTCCGGAGCATATGGGGGTTATTGAGCACTGAGACATTCTGTATGTTTTTAGTTCACTGGTTTTAATACTGTGGTATTAAACCCCCCCCCCCCCCCCCCCTCCCGGTGATGTGCTGGAGAACTGTGCAGAAGCACACAGTCTCTCAGTGATGTGGTGGAAAACTTTGCAGAAGCATACAGTCTCTCAGCGATGTGGTGGAGAACTGTGCAGAAGCACACAGTCTCTCAGCGATGTGGTGGAGCACTGTGCAGAAGCACACAGTCTCTCAGCGATGTGGTGGAGCACTGTGCAGAAGCACACAGTCTCTCAGTGATGTGGTGGAGCACTGTGCAGAAGCACACAGTCTCTCAGCGATGTGGTGGAGCACTGTGCAGAAGCACATAGTCTCTCAGCAATGTGGTGGAGCACTGTGAAGAAGCACACAGTCTCTCAGCGATGTGGTGGAGCACTGTGCAGAAGCACACAGTCTCTCAGCGATGTGGTGGAGCACTGTGCTGGAGCACTGTGAAGAAGCACACAGTCTCTCAGTGATGTGGTGGAGCAATGTGCTGGAGCACTGTGAAGAAGCACACAGTCTCTCAGCGATGTGCTGGAGTTCGGACCAGTGGTGTTCTCAGGACTGAACGCGTCTCTTCAGGCATCGGATAGCGTTGTGGTCTCTCAAACGACAGGACACACACGTTTCATCTCTCACTCTGACATTCTGCAAATTGGCTTCCTCCAGGGGGCTTGTGGCTTTTTAACACGCCTTAATGTCACTTCTCACCCCAGGTAGTTCAGAAGTGCCATCAGACAGGCAGGAAACCTATTTAAACCAATCAGTTTAAATAGAATGTCGTGCCGAGGCTATATTTATCACTGTTCTTCTTGTGGTTCAGAGTTTATGTCTTGAAATGCCGCACCACACTGTGGTATTATCTGTGTTGGCTTGTGTATTTTACGATACCTTTAGTGTTCCTGTGTATGACATTGTTCATAAGTAAACCCCATATCTATTTCAGTACATTTTGCAGTACAAATAAGTTAAGCAAACTTATGGTATCAGGTAAGCCTGTCTTTTAAAGTTTGACCATTCAAACTGAGTATTTTTTAATGTTAGTTATGGTTATGTAAGCTAAAGAAATGTATGTTCCCCTATCTGGAGAATTATAGCAGTCCATGTCTTTTTAAAAAGCTTACATTAACAGCAGCAGGAGCTTTAACAAACTGTGCATAACTGAGTGTGTCTCTGCTCATTGTGGAACCAGTGAAGCTCCTTCCTGGGTCAAGATTGAGTCCATGTGCAACAGTGAGTCTGTCATATCAATCCAGGAGAGCATAGGATAGCTCCTCCTGGAACAAATTTGACCTGAATTGTGATATATCACTCGTTTGTATAATACACATCATATTATTTTTATCCCAGTCAATTTTTTATGTCTCCACATTGCAGATTGATTAATCTAAATGGAAGGCGCTGATTTAAGGAGAAGTTATTTGTGGCTGAAGGAGTGCTTCCCTGTAGTCTAGGTCAGAGAAATGCTGCCGGGGAAACGTTGTGTCTTCTTGAGCGGCTACGCTAACGCTGCTCCGTGACCTTGTGAAGGTCATTGCTCACGTGCTGTATCTCTCTCTGTGTGTCTCCAGTGAGAAGTGCAAATCCAGGGGCTTCACCGTCATCGTGGACGGCAGGAAGTCTCAGTGGAACGTGGTGAAGACCGTCGTGCTGATGCTACAGGTAAGCGCTAAGTCGCACGCTACGCCCCCCGCTACCGCTAACTTTCACCTCCGAGTCTTCTGCCTCGTCTCGTTGGCGGGAAGCAATTAATTGTGCTGCTGCTTGACTATCCCCTTGAGGCCCCTTACCGCCAGAATCTACGTCCTAAGCATCTGGTGCCGCCACTATGCTAATTAATCGTTAAACTGATGAATATCCATGGTGATCACTGGGAAAAAGCAGAGCTTACAATGTCTTTGTATTAATGTCTAATGTGAATTTGCTGCAGAAAAGAGTTGAATAAATGCGTTGCATGGATATAGCCGTCAGCCTTCCCTATACATCCTACATCAAAGTGGTGGCCTTGGATTTATTTCAGTCATCGTCTGGCTCTGTCCCAATAGGGATATGTCTGTTTGCTTGCTGTTTACAGCATTGTAAAGAACCGAAGAGCCTACTGCTATGATTCTCCTGGATTTGACCTACTTGAGTTCCCCGGTGCACTTGGAGCTAGTCTGCCCCACTGTTTGTAGATTTCCTTCCGTTACGATTGAAGAGTTTTCATCATACAGTGGAATTTTTAGCAGAATGAAATGTTCTTTCAGAGCTTGAGAAATGAGTGGCCAAGGCCAAGAAGTAATTAAGGCCGCTTTTTGAAGTTTGGCAGGTCTCATAATTATGGGCTCTGTCCTTTGTGCCCTGTAAATTATCCTGGATCTGCCAAGATTTTCGCTTTAAACGGCTTCTCACATTCATCTTTCCCGTTTGTCCTCTGGCAAACGCGCTGATTTCCGCTGCTGAGCGGCGGGACTGGGCGGAATGGTGCCCGCTGCCACTCCATCCCCTCCAAACCTGGCCTGCTTTTGTCGGGAGAGTGGAGAGATTGAGGTCGTTGTGCAAAACCTGCTTTCCAGAGACCTCCAAAAAAGATTGAACAGCAATCTAAAGATCTCAGTGCCCCCCAAACACTAATCTCCCCAGCTCGCAGGGATCATTTCTCTCCCAGTCCGGGCTTGTTTGTCACTGCGGCTTTTTTTGTTAAAAAGTATAATTGTATCCATAACCCTCATCCACATTGAACCCTCTGGGGACGTGAGAAAGAAGGAGATTTCGAAAGTGACAGACCCAGGTTTTTTTTTTTTTTGCACACTGTCATTTTGAGGATTGACGTGTTTGCACATCAACTGTTTTTCTGTCCACGTGCAGTGACTCGCAGTGGCTGTTATGACACATTTAATATTTCACCGGAATTATGTCACAGCATATGCATCTAAATACCAACCATATTTAGAAATGCCAATGAAATTGAGAAGGTAACACGTTTTGCGAGAAGGCTTTCTTTGAATTTAGCCAGGAGAAAAATAGTGTTGCTAGAACTGGCTTCTAAGCATATCAAATGTGCGGCTGTTTTTTCTAGAATGTTATTCCGCCGGAGGTGTCCTTGGTATGTGTCGTCAAGCCTGATGAATTCTGGGACAAGAAGGTCACGCATTTCTGTTTCTGGAAAGAGAAGGACCGGCTGGGCTTTGAGGTCAGCGTTTATCCTCCTTATTCCACACTTTCATCCATCGTTTATTCATGCCTTCCCAGTCTGTTATTAACCTGCATATGATACTATGATGATAATTTAATTATCTTTGATCCATTCACACAAATGAGCATGTTATGACATCATATTATGCTTCTATTATCTACAGGAATCATAATTTAATATTGATCTCATGTCGTATAATGGACAGTGAGAAGCTTACCTTTAAAACAGCTTGTGAAGAATTTGTTCTTGTTTCACTCTACCAACTATGTTCTTTGGTGCTGAGTGGATTGTCCTGTTAAGGCTCTTCTCGTGCATGGATGAGCCCGAAAGTGTGATATCTGTTAAGGCTCTGTTCTAGTGCATGGATGGGCCCCATGGTCTGGTAGATCTGTCTATCCATCCATCCAGGTAGTTTTGCTGAGAACTCACTAGTTTTGTAGATATTTGTTGCAGCTCACCGTGACATCACCCTGATACAACAGATCTCAATGGGTCCAAAGTGTGTGGCACTCAAAGCGCCAATAATGCACATTCAAAAAAATCACTTTCCAAATACAATGACACGGTTACTCACGAACATCCACAGACCTTGTTGTGCACGGTTTTTCTGTTAACCTGTTAAAGGTCTGTTAACTACTTTCTACCGAAGTACGCAACTGTGTATATCCACGCAAAGTATCAACCAAAGAACACCAGTATTCTAGGGCGCACTGTATTGACATAAGCCCCAGAACACTGGTGTGCTTTGGTTAAGACTTTGCACGTATATACGCTGTTGGCGTACTTAGAAAGTAGTTTTCAAAAATACTCTGCACAACGAGGTCTGGTCCCTAGATGTGTTACTGAAGTTCTGTCCGCTTGCACAGCGTTATCTGTATATGAGCGGAGCGATGTATGGATCTGCCAATTACCGCCTTTTTTTAAACAGTGTTGATTGTGAATAATTAGCCGTTTTAAAATGTAGAATACTAAGTCACTAATTGCTCTTTTTTTCCAGACCATGTTTTTGTAACAAAATTTAGCAGTATGATTGTGATATAAATAACTATATACTGAGAATTTTTTTTTTTGGGAAGTGGAAGTATTCATGGCCCAGTGTTATCACAGCTTTTAGTGACTCCAGTGTCCGGTGTAACAGCCAGATGATCTGGGTGCTTTTATACGTAGGATTTTAGTGACTCCAGTGTCCGGTGTAACAGCCAGATGATTTGGGTGCTTTTACACGTCGGATTTTAGTGACTCCAGTGTCCGGTGTAACAGCCAGATGATTTGGGTGCTTTTACACGTAGGATTTTAGTGACTCCAGTGTCCGGTGTAACAGCCAGATGATCTTGTCCCTGTTTCATGTACCTCATATGATTTGCAGTCCTTCCTCTTCCTCTATAATTATTACGGAACAGTGCCCAGTCAGTGCCTTATTTGTAGAAACTTTAATGGGGATTACTTATTCATCTGATAATTGGTTATTGCCATTAAATTAAAAAAGTGTGAGTGTCTCTGTTTTTCCTCTTGATATTTACGGCACAATTAAAGTGTCAATTGAGGCGCAAGGAGGAGTGGATTCATTGGTTGAGCCGGCTTGTGGCTAGGAATAATAATGTGTTGCCGGGCAACAGCGATGTACAGTAGATACTCAGCTGAGATGGGTAATAGGCACTCCTAGAAGGACAGACAGAGCACTGTCTCACACACATAGACAGCTGTGCGTATGTGTGTTTGTGTGTATGCGTGTGCCTTTGTGTGTGTGTGTTCGTGCCATGGGCATTTTTAGACCAGTTTCTCAGGCTGTACTGTTGGAGCCGTAACATTTGTTTGCGCTCCAACTGTTTCTTGTAACGACCTGGGCCAGCAGCACCATCTGGGGCGATCTTCTGAACCATATGGTCTAGGTTAAATCACAGGGGGGTCTGGGTTATATCACAGGGGGGTCTAGATTAAATCCCAGGGAGTCTAGCTTAAATCACAGGGTGGTCTAGGTAGATAGGAAATTAAAGATATTTTTTGTTTCACTTTTTCACAATGGATTTATGGATTGTTATTGTTGCTGTGATGGACTGCTTTGATAAATGAATGATTTTCCCTGACCAGAGATATAAAAGTTCCCTGGAAATCTGTTTCAGAGCACACTGCCAGCAGCTTTCGGATTAACCATAACTGACTACGCACAGAAAAACAAACCTATTCGCCAAGGAGAATTATTTTAAAAAACAAGCAAACAAACAACAAAAAAATCTTGAATCTACACAAATCTAATTAATGCTGTTGAGCAGAGAAATGGAGAGATCTATGTATCTGTGCAGATCATCCCTCCCAGACTGATATTGTTAGCAGATTTGATTTTGATTGCTAAAAGCCAAGCGGGTATGCAGGCTGAAATAGGTTAATTAGTGGTCAGCTCTCTAACGTTTTTTAAGGAGAACGTAATTGCTGCATGCCACATTAGAAACAGAAGAACTGTTATTTTAAATGCCTGAATTGCTGTGTTAATTACTCATTGACAAAATCACTTTGTATTGACCATCAGGACATTTTTGCAGCTGTTAAAATCTATCTCTAATAATATAAAGGTCTAGTGTTATTTTTCTTCAGTGGTGTTTAACAGGATATGTTTGTATGTTATTCAGCCACTGCTGGTGTGAAGTAGTACAGCAGTGTAGTATAATGGTTGGGGAACAGTGTGACGTAGTACAGCAGCGTAGTATAATGGTTGGGGAACAGTGTGACGTAGTACAGCAGCGTAGTATAATGGTTGGGGAACAGTGTGACGTATTACAGCAGTGTAGTATAATGGTTGGGGAACAGTGTGACGTATTACAGCAGTGTAGTATAATGGTTGGGGAACAGTGTGACGTAGTACAGCAGTGTAGTATAATGGTTGGGGAACAGTCTGACGTAGTACAGCAGTGTGTAGTATAATGGTTGGGGAACAGTGTGACGTATTACAGCAGTGTAGTATAATGGTTGGGGAACAGTGTGACGTATTACAGCAGTGTAGTATAATGGTTGGGGAACAGTGTGACGTAGTACAGCAGTGTAGTATAATGGTTGGGGAACAGTGTGACGTAGTACAGCAGTGTAGTATAATGGTTGGGGAACAGTTTTACGTAGTACAGCAGTGTGTAGTATAATGGTTGGGGAACAGTGTGACGTAGTACAGCAGTGTAGTATAATGGTTGGGGAACAGTTTTACGTAGTACAGCAGCATAGTATAATGGTTGGGGAACAGTGTGACGTAGTACAGCAGTGTAGTATAATGGTTGGGGAACAGTGTGACGTAGCACAGCAGCGTAGTATAATGGTTGGGGAACAGTGTGATGTAGTACAGCAGCGTAGTATAATGGTTGGGGAACAGTGTGACGTAGTACAGCAGTGTAGTATAATGGTTGGGGAACAGTTTGACGTAGTACAGCAGCGTAGTATAATGGTTGGGGAACAGTGTGACGTAGTACAGCAGTGTAGTATAATGGTTGGGGAACAGTGTGACGTAGTACAGCAGTGTAGTATAATGGTTGGGGAACAGTGTGACGTAGTACAGCAGTGTAGTATAATGGTTGGGGAACAGTTTTACGTAGTACAGCAGTGTAGTATAATGGTTGGGGAACAGTGTGACGTAGTACAGCAGTGTAGTATAATGGTTGGGGAACAGTGTGACGTAGTACAGCAGTGTAGTATAATGGTTGGGGAACAGTGTGACGTAGTACGGCAGTGTAGTATAATGGTTGGGGAACAGTCTGATGTTGTACAGCAGTGTAGTATAATGGTTGGGGAACAGTGTGACGTAGTACAGCAGTGTAGTATAATGGTTGGGGAACAGTCTGACGTAGTACAGCAGTGTGTAGTATAATGGTTGGGGAACAGTGTGACGTATTACAGCAGTGTAGTATAATGGTTGGGGAACAGTGTGACGTATTACAGCAGTGTAGTATAATGGTTGGGGAACAGTGTGACGTAGTACAGCAGTGTAGTATAATGGTTGGGGAACAGTGTGACGTAGTACAGCAGTGTAGTATAATGGTTGGGGAACAGTTTTACGTAGTACAACAGTGTGTAGTATAATGGTTGGGGAACAGTGTGACGTAGTACAGCAGTGTAGTATAATGGTTGGGGAACAGTTTTACGTAGTACAGCAGCATAGTATAATGGTTGGGGAACAGTGTGACGTAGTACAGCAGTGTAGTATAATGGTTGGGGAACAGTGTGACGTAGCACAGCAGCGTAGTATAATGGTTGGGGAACAGTGTGATGTAGTACAGCAGCGTAGTATAATGGTTGGGGAACAGTGTGACGTAGTACAGCAGTGTAGTATAATGGTTGGGGAACAGTTTGACGTAGTACAGCAGCGTAGTATAATGGTTGGGGAACAGTGTGACGTAGTACAGCAGTGTAGTATAATGGTTGGGGAACAGTGTGACGTAGTACAGCAGTGTAGTATAATGGTTGGGGAACAGTGTGACGTAGTACAGCAGTGTAGTATAATGGTTGGGGAACAGTTTTACGTAGTACAGCAGTGTAGTATAATGCTTGGGGAACAGTGTGACGTAGTACAGCAGTGTAGTATAATGGTTGGGGAACAGTGTGACGTAGTACAGCAGTGTAGTATAATGGTTGGGGAACAGTGTGATGTAGTACAGCAGTGTAGTATAATGGTTGGGGAACAGTGTGACGTAGTACAGCAGTGTAGTATAATGGTTGGGGAACAGTGTGACGTAGCGCAGCAGTGTAGTATAATGGTTGGGGAACAGTGTGATGTAGTACAGCTGTGTAGTATAATGGTTGGGGAACAGTGTGACGTAGTACAGCAGTGTAGTATAATGGTTGGGGAACAGTGTGACGTAGCACCGCAGTGTAGTATAATGGTTGGGGAACTGTGACGTAGTACAGCTGTGTAGTATAATGGTTGGGGAACAGTGTGATGTAGTACAGCTGTGTAGTATAATGGTTGGGGAACAGTGTGATGTAGTACAGCTGTGTAGTATAATGGTTGGGGAACAGTGTGACGTAGTACAGCAGTGTAGTATAATGGTTGGGGAACAGTGTGACGTAGTACAGCAGTGTAGTATAATGGTTGGGGAACAGTGTGACGTAGTACAGCAGTGTAGTATAATGGTTGGGGAACAGTGTGACGTAGTACAGCAGTGTAGTATAATGGTTGGGGAACAGTGTGACGTATTACAGCAGTGTAGTATAATGGTTGGGGAACTGTGACGTAGTACAGCAGTGTAGTATAATGGTTGGGGAACAGTGTGACGTAGTACAGCAGTGTAGTATAATGGTTGGGGAACAGTGTGATGTAGTACAGCAGCGTAGTATAATGGTTGGGGAACAGTGTGACGTAGTACAGCAGCGTAGTATAATGGTTGGGGAACAGTGTGACGTATTACAGCAGTGTAGTATAATGGTTGGGGAACAGTGTGACGTATTACAGCAGTGTAGTATAATGGTTGGGGAACAGTGTGACGTAGTACAGCAGTGTAGTATAATGGTTGGGGAACAGTGTGACGTAGTACAGCAGTGTAGTATAATGGTTGGGGAACAGTTTTACGTAGTACAGCAGTGTGTAGTATAATGGTTGGGGAACAGTGTGACGTAGTACAGCAGTGTAGTATAATGGTTGGGGAACAGTTTTACGTAGTACAGCAGCATAGTATAATGGTTGGGGAACAGTGTGACGTAGTACAGCAGTGTAGTATAATGGTTGGGGAACAGTGTGACGTAGCACAGCAGCGTAGTATAATGGTTGGGGAACAGTGTGATGTAGTACAGCAGCGTAGTATAATGGTTGGGGAACAGTGTGACGTAGTACAGCAGTGTAGTATAATGGTTGGGGAACAGTTTGACGTAGTACAGCAGCGTAGTATAATGGTTGGGGAACAGTGTGACGTAGTACAGCAGTGTAGTATAATGGTTGGGGAACAGTGTGACGTAGTACAGCAGTGTAGTATAATGGTTGGGGAACAGTGTGACGTAGTACAGCAGTGTAGTATAATGGTTGGGGAACAGTTTTACGTAGTACAGCAGTGTAGTATAATGGTTGGGGAACAGTGTGACGTAGTACAGCAGTGTAGTATAATGGTTGGGGAACAGTGTGACGTAGTACAGCAGTGTAGTATAATGGTTGGGGAACAGTGTGATGTAGTACAGCAGTGTAGTATAATGGTTGGGGAACAGTGTGACGTAGTACAGCAGTGTAGTATAATGGTTGGGGAACAGTGTGACGTAGCGCAGCAGTGTAGTATAATGGTTGGGGAACAGTGTGATGTAGTACAGCTGTGTAGTATAATGGTTGGGGAACAGTGTGACGTAGTACAGCAGTGTAGTATAATGGTTGGGGAACAGTGTGACGTAGCACCGCAGTGTAGTATAATGGTTGGGGAACTGTGACGTAGTACAGCTGTGTAGTATAATGGTTGGGGAACAGTGTGATGTAGTACAGCTGTGTAGTATAATGGTTGGGGAACAGTGTGATGTAGTACAGCTGTGTAGTATAATGGTTGGGGAACAGTGTGACGTAGTACAGCAGTGTAGTATAATGGTTGGGGAACAGTGTGACGTAGTACAGCAGTGTAGTATAATGGTTGGGGAACAGTGTGACGTAGTACAGCAGTGTAGTATAATGGTTGGGGAACAGTGTGACGTAGTACAGCAGTGTAGTATAATGGTTGGGGAACAGTGTGACGTATTACAGCAGTGTAGTATAATGGTTGGGGAACTGTGACGTAGTACAGCAGTGTAGTATAATGGTTGGGGAACAGTGTGACGTAGTACAGCAGTGTAGTATAATGGTTGGGGAACAGTGTGATGTAGTACAGCAGCGTAGTATAATGGTTGGGGAACAGTGTGACGTAGTACAGCAGCGTAGTATAATGGTTGGGGAACAGTGTGACGTATTACAGCAGTGTAGTATAATGGTTGGGGAACAGTGTGACGTAGTACAGCAGTGTAGTATAATGGTTGGGGAACAGTTTTACGTAGTACAGCAGTGTGTAGTATAATGGTTGGGGAACAGTGTGACGTAGTACAGCAGTGTAGTATAATGGTTGGGGAACAGTTTTACGTAGTACAGCAGTGTGTAGTATAATGGTTGGGGAACAGTGTGACGTAGTACAGCAGTGTAGTATAATGGTTGGGGAACAGTTTTACGTAGTACAGCAGCATAGTATAATGGTTGGGGAACAGTGTGACGTAGTACAGCAGTGTAGTATAATGGTTGGGGAACAGTGTGACGTAGCACAGCAGCGTAGTATAATGGTTGGGGAACAGTGTGATGTAGTACAGCAGCGTAGTATAATGGTTGGGGAACAGTGTGACGTAGTACAGCAGTGTAGTATAATGGTTGGGGAACAGTTTGACGTAGTACAGCAGCGTAGTATAATGGTTGGGGAACAGTTTTACGTAGTACAGCAGTGTGTAGTATAATGGTTGGGGAACAGTGTGACGTAGTACAGCAGTGTAGTATAATGGTTGGGGAACAGTTTTACGTAGTACAGCAGCATAGTATAATGGTTGGGGAACAGTGTGACGTAGTACAGCAGTGTAGTATAATGGTTGGGGAACAGTGTGACGTAGCACAGCAGCGTAGTATAATGGTTGGGGAACAGTGTGATGTAGTACAGCAGCGTAGTATAATGGTTGGGGAACAGTGTGACGTAGTACAGCAGTGTAGTATAATGGTTGGGGAACAGTTTGACGTAGTACAGCAGCGTAGTATAATGGTTGGGGAACAGTGTGACGTAGTACAGCAGTGTAGTATAATGGTTGGGGAACAGTGTGACGTAGTACAGCAGTGTAGTATAATGGTTGGGAAACAGTTTTACGTAGTACAGCAGTGTAGTATAATGGTTGGGGAACAGTGTGACGTAGTACAGCAGTGTAGTATAATGGTTGGGGAACAGTGTGACGTAGTACAGCAGTGTAGTATAATGGTTGGGGAACAGTGTGATGTAGTACAGCAGTGTAGTATAATGGTTGGGGAACAGTGTGACGTAGTACAGCAGTGTAGTATAATGGTTGGGGAACAGTGTGATGTAGTACAGCTGTGTAGTATAATGGTTGGGGAACAGTGTGACGTAGTACAGCAGTGTAGTATAATGGTTGGGGAACAGTGTGACGTAGCACCGCAGTGTAGTATAATGGTTGGGGAACAGTGTGACGTAGTACAGCTGTGTAGTATAATGGTTGGGGAACAGTGTGATGTAGTACAGCTGTGTAGTATAATGGTTGGGGAACAGTGTGACGTAGTACGGCAGTGTAGTATAATGGTTGGGGAACAGTCTGATGTTGTACAGCAGTCTAGTATAATGGTTGGGGAACAGTGTGACGTAGTACAGCAGTGTAGTATAATGGTTGGGGAACAGTGTGACGTATTACAGCAGTGTAGTATAATGGTTGGGGAACTGTGACGTAGTACAGCAGTGTAGTATAATGGTTGGGGAACAGTGTGACGTAGCACAGCAGTGTAGTATAATGGTTGGGGAACAGTGTGACGTAGTACAGCAGTGTAGTATGGTTGGGGAACAGTGTGACGTAGTACAGCAGTGTAGTATAATGGTTGGGGAACAGTGTGATGTAGTACAGCTGTGTAGTATAATGGTTGGGGAACAGTGTGACGTAGTACAGCAGTGTAGTATAATGGTTGGGGAACAGTCTGACGTAGTACAGCAGTGTAGTATAATGGTTGGGGAACAGTCTGACGTAGTACAGCAGTGTAGTATAATGGTTGAGGAACAGTAATTCGGAGGTTGCAGGTTCAGGTCCCAGGTGGGGCACTGCTATTGTACCCTTGAGCAGGCTACTAAACCTGAATTGCTTCAGTAAATATCAATCTGTAAATGGATAGTATGTAAAGATGATAAACTGTGCAATTGGCTCTGAGTAAGTGTCTGTAAAGGTAATGTAAATGTACTGCCTGAATGTAATGCAGCTGATTTATCGTGCCAAGCACTATAATCAGAGGTTGTTTGCACAGTGCTGTTATGGGATGTGTGTTGTTACCATAAGTAATGTAATTTAATACAATGCTATAGTAGATTGGATGAATCTCTTTTCCTTTACGCCAGTTAACTTTTTGGTGTGGGAGGTTTCAATTGAGTTTGCTAAATGTACCAGTATAAATGCCTATACCCTCTGGCTTGTTTGAGTCTCAGTCCAAGTAATCCATGTGGAAATCAGTAGAAATGCTGTCTGCATCATTTTGTCTTGCATGGAGGAATCTGCAGTGATGTCATGGATGGACCCTAAACAACCCCAGATTTTTCTAGCATTGTCGCTAATGCACATTTGGTCCACGTGATTATGACATTAGCGTGTGTCCCTGTGGACAGATAGGCTCAACTGTACATGAGTGTTTGGATAGCCCAGAGAGATTTGACTTTGCAGAGTCAAGCTTGTTGGCACAGAGGGTGTTTAACGCTAACCTTGTGGATGTGTGAAAGGGTTTGGCTCACACCCAGTACTGGCAGGCTACAACCTTCTCCCTGTTTGGACTGATGTGCTTTGTCTACAATGCTCTAGATCAGGGGTGCACAACTTTTTCAGCGATGACCCAAGGATATCAATCCATACTTTTCCTGACCCAAACTAATGTTATCATGCTGACAATAGCCATGTTTTTAATACCTACAAGCTAAATGATGGGATAAAGTTACTGAAATTAGCAGGCAATTAATCACAAAAAGCATAGTGAAATTAAGAGAATTTTATGCTCTATTCACGCTGGACTTGTATTACGTGGGGACCGCATGTGACCCACATCCCTGGCTACAGGGTTGGATACACTTCACTTTCAATTTAATAAATTCAGGAGTAGGCTCCTACTTTTAAAAACATTTGGCATAAGAACCGCACCCAAAATGGTGTCATAATTCGCATTAATAATGTCCACTGCAGCTTCGATAATTCTTGACCCGGAAAGATGCAGAGCAAGATGTGGAAAAAAACACGTCTTTCCCTGCGGGGGGAAAAAAAAATCCCCTAAAATTACTGAGATGCTGATTCACACAGGACTAATATTATCTGATGACATCTGTGTTTTGTGAAATATGGTAGGTAGCCTAATTTTGGAATTTTTACTTGACAAATTACGGACTTGGCAGATTCGCACGGGATTAAGATCACAGACGACCTATGCAATTATTAGAAATCACACAAGGTTCCAGGTAATAGGCTACTAGTCCAGTGCAAATAGGGCATTGGGCTTTATCAATGAAGCATAGTAGGGGGAAAGTGATCTAAGCTGCCAGACAGACAACCGTAGGATAAAAACAAAACATTTCTTCTCATTAATGTTACACTCATCTTTAGTGTGTCTCGTTTTGTTGGGATGTAGCCAATTAGCCACTTATGCATTTTCATATACAGTAGGAAACTTAAAACAAATTAGCTAATATTTCAATACAGCCAATATTTCTATAGCCTACAGAAAGTACAGATTATTATTTTTTTGATGTGAAAAGCACAAAAAGACTGGATCGCGATGAGCCGTTAACTATCTTATGTTGTAATAAACAAAAAAAGTAATTAAACAAAGCGCATCAAGGAACTGTCACCAGCGGTTTTTACAAATCTCGTGGAGTGCGGTGAATCTAGTAATGACCGCCAAGGTCAAGATTAAATAAAGTTGCCATTTACGTGATCATGTGAAACACAGTAAAAAATGTATTTCTTTTTTTCTATTTATTTGTACAAAATGCAGAATAACAATAATGGATACTAACACTTTGTTCATATAGGCCTAATTGCATTGGAATGTTGCTGTAGCCTACACAATTCAATAGATATCTCCTGCAACACACAGTTTGTGTACCTCTGCTCTAGATGAGTAAAAAAAAAGGCCTATTTTTCCCTTTTTAAAAAAAAAAACTTGATTAAACAATGGTGGTCCAGGGGAGATCTTATATAGTATGTGCTGAAACCAAGTAAACACTGTATGAAGTATATGTGCACTATATAAGGTCTTTCAGCATGTGTTGTATAAGGTCTTTGCTCTGAGGTTGCAGAATAATTACGGTGTGGTGTACTTCTCCTTGAATTGGAGGGAAACCGTAATGCGTTGACAGAAATGTTACACTGTGCCAGCCCACTGAAACCTCACTAAGGCCAAGGTCATTGCCGTCATTACGCCCGGCCTACAGTGATTCATGCTCACTATCCTGCTGTAGTTAATTACTCTCTGACTTACAGTCTTACAGTCTCTGACTTTCTCCAAAGCTTGTCTCTCTGCTTGTTCTATTGCATTTCTCCATGGGGTGTTCCTGTGTTTTATTTGCTTGAAGGCTTTCGCACCTCCTCTCAGCAATGTTGACTCGGTTGCACACACATGTAGCAGCTGGCTCGCGTCAGCGTGTCACGTTGGAGATAGGGTGGACTGGGGCAGTATTAACAGGAAGTGATGGATGACTGTTTGTTCAGCTCAGTTCCCTGATCTATATTATGTATATTCAAATACACAGGAATCTTTGAACACAGATGTGCGCAGACCAGTGGGCTGCATTCGAGACCCTCTGAAACCAGCCACTGGTCACGCGTCTTTAGGGTTCCGTGCGCCTGTTTTTTCCACGTGGGTGGCATTCATGGATGGGCTCTATCCCATCCCAGTTCAGTTAACTCCCGGAAATGAATTGCAATTCCAATCATCATTCATTTCCCCAAATGTTTGATAAGAATTTTACAATTGACTAAATTTCAACTCAGTTTGAAAGGATTTCAACAAGGAAATAAGACATAACATAAGAATACATAATGAGGAGAACAGGCCATTCAGCCCATGTAAGCTCACCATTTACCACACATTTGTTTGATATCAAGATAATATTGTATTAGTTATCAATGGTGAGGAATGGAAATTTGCATCTGAAATGCATTGTGGGATTTTAAGCATTTTGCCATGTCTCTCCTGTTACAGGTTATTCTGGTCTCAGCCAATAAGCTCACACGCTACATTGAGCCATGCCAGCTGACAGATGAGTTTGGAGGAACTCTCGTCTATGATCACATGGACTGGCTGAATAAACGTCTGGTAAGGATGTCTGTTGTTCTGCTGTATTTTTTTGCTGTATTGTCATTTTAGGATTTTGCTGAGGGGAAATTCTCTCCCATCAAAAGTTATAAATGACTTTCTGACTTTTCTTGAAGGTTTTAATTTTTTTTTTACCCTTCAGGCTAGTACCACTTAAAAGACTTTTCCACTTATCTGCTCAGGTCTTTGAGAAATTTACCAAGGAGTCGACATCCCTCCTGGACGAGCTCGTTGTCATCAATGAGAACGAGAAAGGAAGCCAGCCTGACAAAGATGGGTATGTGCTCTCCACGGGTTCAGTTGCAGAGCATCACTGTGCCAGCCATAAATCATAAATCAAAGATGTAGTGTCCGTTCCGAAGGCATAATCTACAGTAAATGGTCTCTTAGATTGCTCGCTGAGGTTAGATTGAGGTTGAACAGTACGCCACTTAAATTCTAACGGGCCTCTTCATATTTAATGGAAACCCAGTATTGAGACAGATTTTTTTATAGGTTGGTTGAAATTTGCTCCTTATATACTGATGGTGTGTATTGAATTTCTATGTGCTTTGAAGCAGTTTGGATCTGTGATGCCCACAGGAACACTTACGCAACTCATCTTTTCATCCTCAGATCAGGAGACTGCAGGTTTCTGCCCTCTCTTGACCCTGAAACAGTGCTACAAAACGGTAAGTGAAGGGATTTGCCATAATAAGCACTGCACACAAGTGTTAATTAAAAGTTTTATACAGAAAGCTTTTTAAGTCTCTTTCACACATGGGACCCATAATAGTGCCAGGTTAGCTAGTGGTTTTCCCCGTTCATACATGGGTCTCCTACACGGAAAAGTTCTGTGTCAAATCTGTTCACACATGACATGACCGTTCCAGATAGATTAGGCAAGGCAGTGTCTACCCGAAGCAATGCAGGACAATTAATGTTAATATTGATACATACGTTAGTTAGTCTTTAAAATAGCCAGATGTTTCACTGAATAATAGTTTTGGCAGGGATGTAAATCCTGCCAACACAACACAGTTGAAGAGTGATAGTTCTAAGATAACTTGGTATGGTAACATCTTTAATACACATTGATTCGATCTGTAAAAAGCTAAAGGTGAAGTTGGGCTGTTATTTCCATAACAATACTTTTTTTTTGCAGCAAAAAAGAAACTTGTACATGCCACCTTGTTATCAGTTACTGATTATGGTGATATATTGTATATGCATTGCAGCATCTTCTGTATTGTGAGAGCTTCACTCAGTCTATCATGCATCGATTTATCACAAATGCCAAATCACTCTCACCATTGTATTTTATACTAACTTGTAGGCTCAACCTCCCTGTCCGTCTGTAGACAAAAACATGCATACTAGGCAAACTTCCTCTCTACCTTTGTAGGTTTTTAAAAGTCGATTTGTGTACCTATCAATTGTGTTCCACCCAGTGGCAATACCAGGCACAGAACCTTCTTATTTTGCACCATGGTCATGGAACAATTTGCAAAATCCTCTGAAATGGGAAGCTTTAATCCCACTAAATAGCTTAAAATCCCTGGTACAAAGCACTGTTGTTGAAAAATGCAACTGTTTCAATTGGGTATGTTTCTGTTTATTGTATACTGTATTTGTATTTTATATGTGTCATTTTGATTAAGTCTTTGTATTGTTGAGCTGAGGAATTTCTCTCCTTATAATGACCAAGTATGACCAGGTAGATCCAAGAAGAAAAAGATTTATTTATCTGCAGAAAGAGTCCAGTACTTGCACACACAAGGTAGTCAAGCATGAACTGAAGAGACGGAGGCCGTCTCCGCCATATTTAATCAAACTAATACATATATTCTCTTATTTCTGATTGGTGCATAGTTAATAAATAGGCATAGAGTGGAATATAACAACATACATAATTCTATCGCTGATTGGTACATGGTTACACATTAGCATGTAGTAAAATATACAAAGTTAATGATTGGTTAGATCATGCATATTGCATGAGCACACAGTGACCCCCAGCCCTTAATGTCACACAAAAGTTTTCAATAACAATTTGGTCTTTGAGAGTCGTCTTGTTTTAAGGAGTGTCTCTTCTGGCTCTCTAGCGATAAGATGGCCTTGCGCCTGGGATGTAAGTGGGTCAGAGGCCAAAGGCCTGCAGTACAGAGAGGAGACAGACAGGAAAGAGAAGGAGAAAGAGAGAGACAGATAGGAAGGAGAAAGAGAGAGACAGATAGGACGGAGAAAGAGAGAGACAGACAGAAATGCATGTGGGCACAAGCTATAAGCTATATATATTGTCTCTGGTTTGCTTTGGCTGACTGAGAGATAAACCGAGACCTTCCAGTGGCTAAAGAGCCTGCAGTCCGCCACTTCTCTGTCTCTTGAGGATTTAGAGAATTTAATATACGTTTCAACTGGTATGATTGTACCACGAATATATATGTATAGAGATCTTTTCTCTATTACTGTGATTATACTAGTTTGAAAACATCTTTCTGAAAACACCCTTCTCTTCAGTATGCACTGTAAAGCTACTGTCTTGGCCAAGTCTCCCTTGAAAAAGATTTTATATCTCAAGGGATTTCCTGGTTAAATAAAGGCTAAATAAAAATAAAATTTAGCCAATATAGCTCAGTTATATGATTGGAAATAGGTAACGTTAACAACGGAAGCATGGTTTATCGGCTTTATCAATACTTAACGTATCTTTTTTTTTTTCAGTAAAATGCAACGAAAATAATTCTGTTAGCCAAGTTAAATAGCTAGCAGTATCGTCCATTGCTATGTGGCGCTAACCAGCTTGCTGCATTGGGGAAAAAAAGCAACTTACTGGAAGAGTCTGACACAGATGTTTACCAAGGAGTAGTATTGCCTAGCAAAAAACTTGATTTGGAGCTGGAATTTCAATGCCACATTCGCGAGTGCTAACTGTAACCTCGCAAACATCTTAAATAAACAGACACCTCATGGTTTTATTTACTAAAATGTACTCAGTGTGTGGGGTTTAAATGTCCTCAGTGTGTGTGTGTGTGTGGGGTTTAAATGTCCTCAGTGTGTGTGTGGGGTTTAAATGTCCTCAGTGTGTGTGTGGGGTTTAAATGTCCTCAGTGTGTGTGGGGTTTAAATGTCTTCAGTGTGTGTGTGGGGTTTAAATGTCCTCAGTGTATGTGTGTGGGGTTTAAATGTCCTCAGCGTATGTGTGTGGGGTTTAAATGTCCTCAGTGTATGTGTGTGGGGTTTAAATGTCCTCAGTGTGTGTGTGGGGTTTAAATGTCCTCAGTGTGTGTGTGGGGTTTAAATGTCTTCAGTGTGTGGGTTAAATGTGTTTTTATGGGTCTAGCAGAGAGTCAGAGCCGGTGTGCTCTGACTCAGAGCTTTGGTAGTGTGCCTCCCACTGGAGTACCGCCTGGTGGCTGAAAATATAAAGTTTTACTATGAATATGTTCTATCTGTACTTTTCAATGGCTGCAGTTTGGTGTTGAATTTAAATGTAGGATATAATGGATGACAGCTGTCATTTTTATCCTGAAGTGTATGACCTTCAGAACCGGGAATAATAGCACCCTCTGCCATGGTCCTCTACACTCACCAACTCTACTTTTTGTTTTTGTACTTTCTCTCTCTCTTTCTGTCTTCCTTCCCCCCTCTCTCTCTCCCTTCCCCCCTCTCTCTCTGTCCCCCCCCCCCCCCCCTCTCTCTCTTCCCCCCCTCTCTCTCCCCCTTCCCCCCCCCTCTCCCCCCCCCCCCCCACTCCCCCCCCCCCCCCCCCCCCTCTCTCTCTCTCTCTCTGTCTCTCAGGTCATGAGTTGCTGTCAGAGCTTCAGCAGCGGCGGTTTAACGGCTCAGAGGGGGGTACGGGGACGGCCTGGTCCCCCATGGATGACGAGCTGTTGGCTCAGCCGCAGGTGATGAAGCTGCTGGACTCCCTCAGGGAGCAGTACACCAAGTACCAGGAGGTGTGCAGGCAACGCAGCAAACGCTCGCAGCTGGACGAGATCCACACCAAGGTGATGCAGGTACGCGCGGCCCTGCCCAGAAGTCCTTGTCCCGTACCAGAACGTATTCTGTAGGTGCAGACTAGGGGTGACTTAGAAATGTTTAATCATTAAACGTTGGCACCAGCGGTGTTCCTGTTCCTAATTAAAGGAAAGCTTTATTAACTTTAAAAAAAATATATTAATGTAATATTTTGCCTGTATTTTTATTTTGTAGAATCTTATTTTAAAGAATCAGTAAACTCAACATCTTAGTACAAGGCCTTATTACGCTCTACTACCCATCATCTTTTCCGTGATTTGGCAACAGTATTTGCTTTTGAAGTCTGCTCTGTGGCTGCTTTTGCAACGTTGTATTTAAAAGCACATCTTGGCTATAGTTTAGTTTCGGTAACGAGTCAGTTTAAATTGAAATGTGGCAAATTTAGTCCCCCCCCCCCCCCCCCTCTCTTGTTGTTTAAAATTTTTTTTTTTTCACCATGTAACCGTTTAGCGATTTTCAGAGTTCTGCCCACATTTTTCTCAACCTGAATCAATCCAAGTTTTACTTTGAGGAGCTGGTGTGCTTAAAAAGCTTCTATTTAAAGGGAAATGGCGCTCTGTACAGCTCAGGCTGTCTTTGGGTCTCGCAGAACACTGCAGAAAAAACTCAGCTGGTCTCTGTTGTCTGCATTTTTCTCGAAAGAATCCTCGGCGTGTAAAAATGTTTTTGTGGGAGTTATTGTGTGTCGACAGCATAGCGGTGTGTGACGCACCCTGGGTTTCCTCCCACATTTTACTCCGTTTGCGGGAAGAGCAGCCTGCACGGCATTGTGGGATTGCCCATCATGCCGCATGTCCAGCGCCACCCTGTGGCAATGGCGGTAACGGCACCTGTGGCTGGTCCGGCTGTCGCCCAAACACAACACCTGCTCTTCCACACCAAACCACTAAAGATGTGAGGTTCAGGGTCCCATTGTCTGGGTTAGAGTCATCTGAGAGAGATCCAGGGCTGTGAACAGAGCCCTCATATTAAGCTTTTCATAAATATCATCATTACTATCAGCACGTTGTCTTATTCTCATAATCACATTATATTTATTGCACCTGCACTTTTGATAAGTACAACCATGTCAATGTGTCAGTTGTCAATGTGAAATGTGCTGTAGTTTTAAACAAATCTTATTTTCACCTTTACTGAGTGTAATGAAGGTGTAATAAAGGTGTAATGAACTGAAGGGAATCATGGTGTTATTTCACATTGAGCATTAGGTGACGTGTGTTTTCTGAGGATACACACTTACGGGTGGGTGACACTGCATTTGCATATTCAAAACTTTCCTGGCATCTGAAGTACTTTATATGCATTGTTTTTATAGATAATATTGTTTTATAGAGAAGACTAATGTTGAGTGGTAGTTTGAAAATTATTAGGGGTGATTTCAACTTTTTTAGGAGTGAATGTCTTTTAAGACCTCTCTGGAGGATATGTTTGGCTCTAAGTGTTTAGCGGGATGTCTACCTAGTCTGTCTGTCTGTCTGTCTGTTGTCCTGGGGAAGGAGGGTATTGATGAGGATTGTGTGCAAGCTGAGGGGTATTGGGTCAGTGGGGTATTAATGAGGCTTGTTTTGGGCAGGTTGAGGGGTATTGGGTCAGTGGGATATTAATGAGGCTTGTTTTGGGCAGGTTGAGGGGTATTGGGGCAGTGGGGTATTAATGAGGCTTGTTTTGGGCAGGTTGAGGGGTATTGGGGCAGTGGGGTATTAATGAGGCTTGTTTTGGGCGGGTTGAGGGGTATTGGGGCAGTGGGGTATTAATGAGGCTTGTTTTGGGCAGGTTGAGGGGTATTGGGGCAGTGGGGTATTAATGAGGCTTGTTTTGGGCAGGTTGAGGGGTATTGGGGCAGTGGGGTATTAATGAGGCTTGTTTTGGGCAGGTTGAGGGGTATTGGGGCAGTGGGGTATTAATGAGGCTTGTTTTGGGCAGGTTGAGGGGTATTGGGGCAGTGGGGTATTAATGAGCCTTGTTTTGGGCAGGTTGTGAACTGGCTGGAGGGGCCTGGCGTGGAACAGCTCCGCACGCAGTGGGGTATTAATGAGGCTTGTTTTGGGCAGGTTGAGGGGTATTGGGGCAGTGGGGTATTAATGAGCCTTGTTTTGGGCAGGTTGAGGCGTATTGGGGCAGTGGGGTATTAATGAGGCTTGTTTTGGGCAGGTTGAGGGGTATTGGGGCAGTGGGGTATTAATGAGCCTTGTTTTGGGCAGGTTGTGAACTGGCTGGAGGGGCCTGGCATGGAACAGCTCCGCACGCAGTGGGGGATCGGCGACTCCATCAGGGCATCCCAGGCTCTGCAGCAGAAGCACGAAGAGATTGAGAGCCAGCACAGCGTAAGGACCGCCCCCTGCCCAGCCCCCTCCCCTCCCAAGCCGCCACCCTGCCCCGCCCTCCCCTCACAGACCGGCCCCGCTGCCCCGCCCCCTCCCCTCCTAGATCACTCCCCTGACTTCGCCATCGCTCACGGTCATTGGAGCGAGTTGTTTGATCTGGGGTCAGAGTCTCACAGGTCACACACTCATCATTGGCTGAGAGCGTTCCTATGACCGTATTCTTCTTTGATCTGATGAGGCTTTTTAAGAAATGAAAAGCAGGAAATGCTGCTCACTGTCTGCGGTTGCAAAAGCTATGTGGACCTGGGGGTGGGGGCCGGGGGGCTATGTGGACCTGAGGGTGGGGGCCGGGGGGCTATGTGGACCTGGGGGTGGGGGCCGGGGGGCTATGTGGACCTGGGCGTGGGGGCCGGGGGGCTATGTGGACCTGGGCGTGGGGGCCAGGGGGCAGCCGATCATCCTGCTGATCATTTAATCAGTACTCTTCTTTGGGCTGGGAATGGCAGTTTGAGTCCATCTGACTGTAATGAGGTTGGTAATTGAGTCCATCTGACTGTAATGAGGTTGGTAATTGCTCCAGTTGAGTATAGACCTGTGCATATTTGAGTTAGGAGCAAAGAGGGCTTTTTCATCACAAAGGGTTTGTGGATAAGTATCAACATGCTCTTAGTCTGTGTGTTTACACAAAGCCGTTAAGCTCGGAGACGTCATCAGGTAAGCAAACTAAAACTCTGTAATTGTTATATCTACTGCTCCTAAAAGGCCGATATAGACCCAGCAGCAATACTGGGCCACGAAACGGTTCTAATTATGGACTTGTGTCAAGTGATTGGCTTTTCTTCTCAAGGCGCACCAAGTTTTTTGCATGGAAGAAAAAACTTACTAATCACAAGCAGTGATGAGCCATGCCAGATGTGTCATTATTTAATATGCTTAAAACACTTGTGAATCCCTGCAGTTACATTGTGTACATTTATCTGAAGTAAGTCTGTAACTGTTTATTATGATATTGTCATTTAATAGCATAAGAAAATGCATACTGATAAGAACAGGCCATTCAGCCAGTCTAAACTGACTGAGTACAAAGCATCCAGGGGGGTATCTGGCACTGAGCTGAACCTTAGTGACTCTATGTGCTCTGTAAATATAACCGCACAATTGTGTCATGTGTTGTGATGTGTGGCTGGCTGCTGCAGGGCATATTGGCCGTGTGACTTAAGAGATTTGGCGTTTAACTGCTACATTTCAGCACCGTTGTAGACAATGGTGGTTTATCTGTTGATGTTGTAGATGGTTGGATTTTGTCAATCAATGATTGTGTCATAAAAAAACACCAAAAACCACTCCTGCAAATCACACATGTACACACACAGACACACTGCCAACCACTCCTGCAACACACATGCACAATTGCGCATACACATATAAATACCACAAATCAACCACTTTTGGAGTTATTTTCAGGTACTGTTACAAGCGATACTATAACCTCTCTGCATTTGAATGGATCTCTATGGGAATTGGGGGGTGAGACTAGATTTAGCTGTAAATTACACTGGTAGAGTATGGAACTCATGGCTTGCTAAATAGTTTTTTTTAAGTCATCAAGGTTTTGAGCTATTGAACGAGCCCCAAACCATCACTCTGCTGCTAGATATGGAGTAGATGTGGATGGATCACTGCAAGGGTTATTTCTCCTGACTCATTTTCCTATAGAACTCTATGGGGAAAAAGTCAGGAGAAGAAACCCTTCAAGTGATCCATCCACATCTACTCCATATCTGGCTGCAGATTGATGGTTTGGGGCTCGTTAGACCCTTGATGACTTGCAGCCATTTAGCCAGCCATGTGTTCCATACTGTTCCAGCATAATTTACAGCTAAATCTAGTCCCACCCCCCAATTCCCATAGAGATCCATTGAAATACAGAGAGCTTTTAGTATCGCTTGTTGGAGTACCAGAAAATAAGATATCAAGTCTTTTGATATTGTTGGGTCACAGACATCAGGAAGTCATGGCATGCAAAGGATATGTGACCAAATATTAAAAATGACTTTAGCGAATTACTTTATTCTACATTATGTTAAACTGTCCAATATTTTTTGATGCCTGAAAATGGGAGGGACTATACAAAAGGTTCTATAATTTCTAAATGGTTCATCCGATATGGATGAAAATACCCTCAAATTAAAACTGACAGTCTGACAGTTATTGTCATTGTATACTTTCAAACTCAAAGTGCCAGAGTACAGAACCAAAATAACAAACAATGTGTCACTGTCCAATGAATTGTGGTACTCACTGAGTGTGTGTATATGCATATATATATATATATATGTGTGTGTGTGTCTGTGTTGCAGGAGGTATATATGTGTGATATATATGTGTGTGTGTGTGTGTGTGTGTGTTGCAGGAGTGGTTTGCAGTATACGTGGAGTTGAACCAGCAGATCGCTGCCCTCCTGAATTCGGGGGATGAAGAGGACCTGGTGGACTTGAAGGGCCTCCAGCAGCAGCTGAGTGACGTGTGCTACAGACAGGCCAGCCAACTGGAGTTCAGACAGAACGTACTGCAGTCCGCCCACGACTTCCACAGCACCGCCCAGGACGTAAGCCCTGCCCCCAATCACCAACAACACCCCAAACCTGGTCTGGGGGAGCTACAGAGTCGGAGTGTTACCACAGTGCTGTTACTCTTGAATGAGTGGAGAGTGTTACCACAGTGCTGTTACTCTTGAATGAGTGGAGTGTGTTACCACAGTCCTGTTACTCTTGAATGAGTGGAGAGTGTTACCACAGTGCTGTTACTCTTGAATGAGTGGCGAGTGTTACCACAGTGCTGTTACTCTTGAATGAGTGGAGTGTGTTACCACAGTCCTGTTACTCTTGAATGAGTGGAGAGTGTTACCACAGTGCTGTTACTATTGAATGAGTGGAGTGTTACCACAGTCCTGTTACTCTTGAATGAGTGGAGAGTGTTACCACAGTGCTGTTACTCTTGAATGAGTGGAGAGTGTTACCACTGTGCTGTTACTATTGAATGAGTGGAGTGTTACCACAGTCCTGTTACTCTTGAATGAGTGGAGAGTGTTACCACTGTGCTGTTACTCTTGAATGAGTGGAGAGTGTTACCACAGTGCTCTTACTCTTGAATGAGTGGAGAGCGTTACCACAGTGCTGTTACTCTTGAATGAGTGGAGTGTGTTACCGCAGTCCTGTTACTCTTGAATGAGTGGCGAGTGTTACCACAGTGCTGTTACTCTTGAATGAGTGGCGAGTGTTACCACAGTGCTGTTACTCTTGAATGAGTGGCGAGTGTTACCACAGTGCTGTTACTCTTGAATGAGTGGAGAGTGTTACCACTGTGCTGTTACTCTTGAATGAGTGGAGAGTGTTACCACAGTGCTGTTACTATTGAATGAGTGGAGTGTTACCACAGTGCTGTTACTATTGAATGAGTGGAGAGTGTTACCACAGTGCTGTTACTCTTGAATGAGTGGAGAGTGTTACCACAGTGCTGTTACTATTGAATGAGTGGAGTGTTACCACAGTGCTGTTACTATTGAATGAGTGTAGTGTTACCACAGTGCTGTTACTATTAAATGAGTGGAGAGTGTTACCACAGTGCTGTTACTCTTGAATGAGTGGAGAGTGTTACCACAGTGCTGTTACTCTTGAATGAGTGGCGAGTGTTACCACAGTGCTGTTACTCTTGAATGAGTGGAGTGTGTTACTACAGTCCTGTTACTATTGAATGAGTGGAGTGTGTTACCACAGTCCTGTTACTCTTGAATGAGTGGAGAGTGTTACCACAGTGCTGTTACTCTTGAATGAGTGGAGAGTGTTACCACAGTGCTGTCACTCTTGAATGAGTGGCGAGTGTTACCACAGTGCTGTTACTCTTGAATGAGTGGAGAGTGTTACCACAGTGCTGTTACTCTTGAATGAGTGGAGAGTGTTACCACAGTGCTGTTACTCTTGAATGAGTGGAGAGTGTTACCACACTGCTGTTACTCTTGAATGAGTGGCGAGTGTTACCACAGTGCTGTTACTCTTGAATGAGTGGCGAGTGTTACCACAGTGCTGTTACTCTTGAATGAGTGGCGAGTGTTACCACAGTGCTGTTACTCTTGAATGAGTGGAGAGTGTTTCCACTGTGCTGTTACTCTTGAATGAGTGGCAAGTGTTACCACAGTGCTGTTACTCTTGAATGAGTGGAGAGTGTTACCACAGTGCTGTTACTCTTGAATGAGTGGAGAGTGTTACCACTGTGCTGTTACTCTTGAATGAGTGGAGAGGGTTACCACAGTGCTGTTACTCTTGAATGAGTGGATAGTGTTACCACAGTGCTGTTACTCTTGAATGAGTGGAGAGTGTTACCACTGTGCTGTTACTCTTGAATGAGTGGAGAGTGTTACCACAGTGCTGTTACTATTGAATGAGTGTAGTGTTACCACAGTGCTGTTACTCTTGAATGAGTGGAGAGTGTTACCACAGTCCTGTTACTCTTGTAATGAGTGGAGAGTGTTACCACAGTGCTGTTACTCTTGAATGAGTGGAGAGTGTTACCACAGTGCTGTTACTCTTGAATGAGTGGAGAGTGTTACCACTGTGCTGTTACTCTTGAATGAGTGGAGAGTGTTACCACAGTGCTGTTACTCTTGAATGAGTGGAGAGTGTTACCACAGTGTTGTTACTCTTGAATGAGTGGAGAGTGTTACCACAGTGCTGTTACTCTTGAATGAGTGGAGAGTGTTACCACTGTGCTGTTACTCTTGAATGAGTGGAGAGTGTTACCACAGTGTTGTCCTATCTCTGCACTTCCTCAGTTGTCCCAGCAGTTGGACGGGCTACTGGGCATGCTCTGTGTGGACGTGGCCCCGGCCGATGGAGCTGCCATCCAGCAAACACTGAAGCATCTGGAGGAGAAGTTGAAGACTGTGGGTGAGGAGGACTTATTTTCTACTGCTCCTCTATCCTCCACTGCTCCTCTATCATCCACTGCTCCTCAATCATCACTGCACAACTATTGCTGTACTTTGGTCAAAGCCAAAGGGCAGGATCTAAACTATTTCTGTTCTAGTTCAGCAAGTCATCTTAAATTCACAGCTTTTCAGTGAATCAGAATCTGTGTGTTTGTTTGGGGTTCTGGGTGGCTCACCTCATTAAGGCGCTGGCAGGCAGCCCTGTAGGGTCACCCAGGGATGGAAGGGTTTTGGTTGACTCATCACACACCAGCACCCCCTGATGGTTGAAGTGAACACCTGCAGGTCCATCTGTTAAGCTGCAAATGGAGTCCTTCTCACTTATCGCACTGCAATAAGAAGTGGCAGTATACAGAACTGGGGACATTAAAAACTTGGGTTTGTCTACATAGTCATATGTATTTGTTTATTTCAGGTCATAGTAAAATAAGCTCTTCTGGTAGCCCTTGGAGTACTGCAGGTCTAAGATCTGAAACGGCTTTTGCTCAATTTTCAGAGGGAACTTTGCAAGGCTTGAGGGAGAAAGGACAAGTTCTGCTTGACCAAATCTCTACCCAGACGTCCTGGGCATACGGCAAGGACGTCAATGTGGAAAACAAAGAGAACGTAGATCACATCCATGGCATCATGGAAGACATGCAGCTTCGGAAACAGAGGCAAGTCTCGCGCTCCAAGCCTTTAGTCCTCCCGGGCGGTTGTTTGGCAGGAAGGGGCGCTTGTTTTGGGTGGTACCTCATCCTCTTTGTTGTGTGAAGGTGTGAGGACATGGTGGACGTGCGGAGGCTGAAGATGCTTCAGATGGTCCAGCTCTTTAAGTGTGAAGAGGACGCTGTGCAGGTCAGTCTTGCAGGGCTGTACAAAGGGGGTTCTACTTCCAGCTGATCCCCTGATCAGTTAAGGCAGGGGTCTCTGACCCAGGTCTTGGAGGTTCTCCTGATTTTTGCTTCACCTCAAAGTCAACAAACAAGACCCAAGAAAAAAGTTGAATCACCTGCTTTAAATCATCAATCAAATAACAACAAAGCCCAACAGATCCTGTGGGCCTCCAGAAATAGGGCTAGGTTCATGAAAACATGTTTAAATTGTATAATTTAGTCTTTAAAACTTTAACTTAAGTTAAAGAACAAATGAAGGGAAAGACCAAGGGAAGTCACTTACAGGTGTGACTTTAGGGATGGAATTGGAATCAGCCGTTACTCTCCTGTTCCTCCCACTGTTGCCCTTTACTGAGGACAACTTCCCAGAGCGCTCCACACTGACATCACTTTAGACTCATAAAACCTCAGCGATTTGAGCTGCATTAAGCCTGAAACAAACCCTACGGAAGTACGCTAACGCAAATGACGACGGCGGGGCTTACGCACCACAAATGCGCAGCCTGGTTGTACATACTTAACGTGCGTGCTTATGTTCCTGTGGAGGTAATAAACCAGAGTCCTCAAGCGGGCGATCCAGGACAGTCGTGAAAGACTGAGCGGAAGAAGGCACGAATCGAAGACAACAGCTTGATCCTGTTGATGCCTGCTATAGCATCCCTCGCTGTGATGCTTGACACTGCAGCTCCCGCTTGCATTGCATCAAGAATTTCAGGTGACAAATTTTAGAAAGCAAAGACGCGTGAAATCGACTTTGCATAGCTGAACGCGTCCACGATTGTGTATTTACATAGGGTATGTTTCGGGCCTTACTCACTGGAGCCCCAGTCAAACGCACCCCAACAATAACCCCTCTTTTAGGGCCACTGAGTTCCCCCCTTTAGCCATTTCAGCCATAAGTATTGCCACCCAGGCTTGACCAGTATTTCTGTATATGACCTATGCATGCTGGGACATTATTTCCTTTAGTTAATGGAGGAGTCACACCTTGTGTGATAGTCTCTGCTTTCAATAGATTTGTTGTTCCTCGTTTACCCATTTTTTGTTCACTACCTGTATGGTAAAGCATGTTTGGGTAATTTGTACTTGCTGTGTCAGATGGCAGTGTCTGGATTAGTCAAATAATTGTATCGTCTTTCTAAGGGAATCAAAGAGCATTAACTTTCTGAGAGCTAATCCGACTAATTAAAATTCCTATAATGAATTTGAGTTATTCATTCTTTATAGAATACAAATCTATTTCTCACCTAATCTGCTAAATCATCCCTCATTTGTGCTCAGAATTGACTAATTAAGAACAATTAACAGCTTGTTACACTTGAAGGATTTCTATTATGGTTAGAACAAGAACCAGCGTATTTATACAGAGAGGCCTGGTGACAGGCCCAATTCTGAGAATCTCTGGTGTGGAATGAATGGCTTTTTGTACTTGAGCATGTACTGTGACTGTGTCGTCTATTTCCCACACTGCCTCTCTTGCTGATGTCACCATTTTGTCACCAGGCAGTGGAGTGGTTGGGAGAGCTTCTGGATGCTCTCCTGAAGACTCACGTCCGACTCGGAGACGATGCACAAGAATCCAAAGTACTTCTGGAGAAACACAAGAAATTTGTGGACGTTGCTCAGGTATGCTGCGGATCGATGCGTGGTAATCCGCCATGTTCAAACTCTCACAATGACAGGAAAACTGTCCAGGTCCGAGTGTCAGAGCAAATGCAGAGTAATTTATTCTTTGTTTATTTATTTCCATTTTGTCCTTATTGCTATAATGTCAGTCATTTGACTGGAAGGCTTTTTAATTTATTTATTTCTCCCTCCAGGATAGTAAATTTTCTACTACTACCACCAGACCTGAGTTGAATAGTTATTTGAAATACTTTATACACAAGTAAAATTCCTGCAATTTTTTGACAATTAAAAATAAAACTCTCTCTGTTTTCACCAATATCCAGAACAAAATATTAACTATAATAATTATTAAATATAAACGCATGATCGTTTTGGAAGTAACTTGTTTTGTTGAAAATTATCAAGCATGTGCAGATTTTTACCAGCATTTTAAGAGATACTCCTACAAGCGATACTATAACCTCTCTGCATTTGAATGGATTTCTATGAGAATTGGAGGGTGGGTCTAACAGTATGGAACACATGGTTGGCTAAATGGCTCTAAGTCATCAAGGGTCTGTATCAAACAAGCCTTAAACCATCACTCTGCTGCCAGACATACAGTAGATATGGATGGATAACTTTAAGGGTTGTTTCTCCTGACAAATTTTCCCTATTGAACTCTATGGAAAAATAAGTCAGGAGAAGAAACCCTTCAAATTATCCATCTACAGCATATCTGGCAGCAGAGTGATGAATTAAAAATGATTACTTTATTCTACATTATGTTAAACTGTCCAATATTGTTGATGCCCGAAAATGGGGGGGGGGGGGGGCTATGTACAAAAGTTCTTATAATTTCTAAACGGTTCATCCGATATGGATGAAAATGCCCTCAAATTTAAAGCTGACAGTCTGCACTTCAACCTCATTGTCATTGTATCCTTTCAAACTCAGTGCCAGAGTACAGAACCAAAATAACAAAACTGTCCAATGAATTATGGTACTCACTGTACATACCGGAGCCATTCTGGTCTGTTCACATAAATACTGGACCCATACACAAGTGGTGTACCAAATATCAAATATTGATAAATATAGCGATTTGTAAATGTGCTAGCATTTTTATTTGTGTCATAAATTTGTATGACGTTTAAATGTATGAAGTGGCGCCCGGTGCACTGGAAATGCTAATGGTGCGTGTGACTCTAACAGGCGTGTTCTGTGTGTGAATCTCAGAGCACGTATGACTATGGTGTGTTCTGACCTGAGAATCTCAGAGCACGTATGACTGGCTTGTTCTGACTGTGAATCCAGAGCACGTATGACTATGGTGTGTTCTGACTGAGAATCTCAGAGCACGTATGACTATGGTGTGTTCTGACTGAGAATCTCAGAGCACGTATGACTGGCTTGTTCTGACTGTGAATCCAGAGCACGTATGACTATGGTGTGTTCTGACTGAGAATCTCAGAGCACGTATGACTATGGTGTGTTCTGACTGAGAATCTCAGAGCACGTATGACTGGCTTGTTCTGACTGTGAATCCAGAGCACGTATGACTATGGTGTGTTCTGACTGAGAATCTCAGAGCACGTATGACTATGGTGTGTTCTGACTGAGAATCTCAGAGCACTGTATGACTGGCTTGTTCTGACTGTGAATCCAGAGCACGTATGACTATGGTGTGTTCTGACTGAGAATCTCAGAGCACGTATGACTATGGTGTGTTCTGACTGAGAATCTCAGAGCACGTATGACTGGCTTGTTCTGACTGTGAATCCAGAGCACGTATGACTATGGTGTGTTCTGACTGAGAATCTCAGAGCACGTATGACTATGGTGTGTTCTGACTGAGAATCTCAGAGCACGTATGACTATGGTGTGTTTCTGACTGAGAATCTCAGAGCACGTATGACTATGGTGTGTTCTGACTGAGAATCTCAGAGCACGTATGACTGGCTTGTTCTGACTGTGAATCCAGAGCACGTATGACTATGGCATGTTCTGACTGGATCTCAGCACGTATGACTATGGCATGTTCTGACTCTGAATGTCCGAGCATGTATGACTATGGCGTGTTTTTGACTGTGTGAATCTGAGCACGTATGACTATGTGTGTTCTGACTGTGAATCCAGAGCACGTATGACTATGACGTGTTCTGACTGTGAATCTAGAGCATGAGCACGTATGACTATGGCATGTTCTGATTGTGTGAATCCAGAGCACATATGACTATGACGTGTTCTGACTGTGAATCTCTGAGCACGTATGACTATGGTGTGTTTTGACTGTGTGAATCTCAGACCACGTATGACTGTCATGTTCTGATTGTGTGAATCCAGAGCACGTATGACTATGGTGTGTGTCTTACTGTGTGAATCTGAGCACGTATGACTATGGCATGTTCTGATTGTGTGAATCCAGAGCACGTATGACTATGGCGTGTTCTGACTGTGAATATCCGAGCACGTATGACTATGGCGTGTTTTGACTGTGTGAATCCAGAGCACGTATGACTATGGCGTGTTCTGATTGTGTGAATCTCCGAGCACATATGACTATGGCGTGTTCTGACTGTGAATCTCTGAGCACGTATGACTATGGTATGTTCTGACTGTGTGAATCTCTGAGCACGTATGACTATGGTATGTTCTGACTGTGTGAATCTCTGAGCACGTATGACTATGGCATGTTCTGACTGTGTGAATCCAGAGCACGTATGGACTATGGCGTGTTCTGATTGTGTGAATCTCCGAGCACATATGACTATGGCGTGTTCTGACTGTGAATCTCTGAGCACGTATGACTATGGTATGTTCTGACTGTGTGAATCTCTGAGCACGTATGACTATGGTATGTTCTGACTGTGTGAATCTCTGAGCACGTATGACTATGGTATGTTCTGACTGTGTGAATCTCTGAGCACGTATGACTATGGCATGTTCTGACTGTGTGAATCTCTGAGCACGTATGACTATGGCATGTTCTGACTGTGTGAATCTCAGAGCACGTATGACTACGGCAGGCAGCTGCTCCAGGCCACAGTGGTGCTGTGCCAGTCGCTACGCTGCACCACACGCTCCTCGGGCGACACCCCTGCCGCGCCTCAACCGCGTCTGGAAGCAGTTTCTCCGTCACCTCAGAGGAGCGGGTCCAGCGGCTCGACATGGCTGCCTCTTTCCACGCCGCGGCCGAGAAGGTGAGCCCACGCATCCCGCCAAAAAGCCCTGCCCAGGGGGTCGCCAGTCAAGCAGTCCCGTGATCCAGGCCGAAACAGCGGGCAGTGTGCCGGTCCAGCTTGGTTAAACACAAGATTTATTGAGAACATAAGAACACATAATGAGGAGAACAGGCCATTCAGCACATCTAGAACATATGAATACATAATGAGGAGAACAGGCCATTCAGCACATCTAGAACATATGAATACATAATGAGGAGAACAGGCCATTCAGCACATCTAGAACATAAGAACATAATGAAGGAGAACAGGCCATTCAGCCATCTATAACATATTGAATACATAATGAGGAGAACAGGCCATTCAGCCCATCTAGAACATAAGAACATAATGAGGAGAACAGGCCATTCAGCCCATCTACAGTGCCTTGTGAAAGTATTCACCCCCTTGGCGTTTTTCCTATTTTGTTGCATTGCAACCTGTAATTGAAATGGATATTTATTTGGATTTTATGTAATGGACCTACACAAAATAGTCCAAATTGGTGAAGTGAAATTTAAAAAAAACTTGTTTTAAAAAATTCTATTAAAAAAAAATAAAAAAACACGGAAAAGTGGTGCGTGCATATGTATTCACCCCCTTTGCTTTAATGTATTTTTAAAGTATCATCAAGTATATTTGGTGGCATATCCTTTGCGTGCTGCTACTTCCTGAAGTCTGTGACCCATCAATATCAAAAGGCTCTTGATATATTATTTTCTGGTACACTTACATAGCGATACTATATCGTCTTTGCATTTGAATGGATCTCTATGGAATTAGGGGGTGGGACTAGATTTAGCTGTAAATAACACTTGAACTGTATAGAACACATGGTTGGTAAAATGGCTGTAAGTCATCAAGGGTCTGAGATATCAAACGGGCCTCAAACCATCACACTGCTGCCAGATATGCAGTAGATATGGATGGATCGCTTTAAGGGTTGTTTCTCCTGACAAATTTTCCTATTGAACTCTATGGAAAAATAAGTCAGGAGAAGAAACCCTTCAAGTTATCCATCCATATCTACTGTATTTCTGGCAGCAGAGTGATGGTTTAAGCTTGATTGATAGGATAGGCCACTTGATGACTTAGAGCCATTTAGCCAACCATGTGTTCTATACAGTTCAAGTGTTATTTACAGCTAAATCTAGTCCCACCCCTCTAAATTCCCATAGAGATCCATTCAAATGCAAAGACGTTATAGTATCGCTTGTAAGAGTACCAGAAAATAATATATCAAGAGTCTTTTGATATTGATGGGTCACAGCCTTCAGGAAGTAGCAGCATGCAAAGGATATGCCACCAAATATTAAATATGATCCTTTAAAAATACATTAAAGCAAAGGGGGTGAATACATATGCACGCACCACTTTTCCGTTTTTGTTTTTTTTTATAGAATTTTTTAAACAAGTTTTTTTTTTAATTTCACTTCACCAATTTGGACTATTTTGTGTATAGGTCCATTACATAAAATCCAAATAAATATCCATTTCAATTACAGGTTGTAATGCAACAAAATAGGAAAAACGCCAAGGGGGTGAATACTTTCGCAAGGCACTGTATAACATATGAATACATAATGAGGAGAACAGGCCATTCAGCCCATCTAGAACATATGAATACATAATGAGGAGAACAGGCCATTCAGCCCATCTAGGCTCACTTTACCTACAAACCAGTGCACCCGGCAGTGCACAGCAATAATGCATATTAAACTGTATTATTGTCTCAGACATTAGATTGTGTGTCTGTGTGTGCTCCTGCCAGTATTGTTTATAGCCATAATTATTTAGAAACATTTCTGTTTAGTGGCACCTCAAGTTTTTATTTCACCATGAGCTTGCTTTGACCTTTCGCTTTTTAAAGCTTGTATTTATAGACACTTGTATTAGCTCAGATTTTCATGAATGCGTGAGCATATGTTACCAATTTATCATTTTCCTGCATATTTTAAGGTTTCAGTGATTTTCTTCATCTCATTGATATAGACAGGCAATGGAGTCATGTTTATGCCTATGTGTGTCTGTGGTACACAATTAAAACGTCACACATAGTTCTGCGAAAATCACGTTGAAGTTTTATCCATGTGTGATTAACATGCATTATCTTCTGGAAAAATTATAATCCGTTCCAGGAGCAAAATAGTTTTATTGAATTCTGGCTTAGCCGATCATGCTAGAACGACAGGAGAGTAAGAAATTTGAAAGGGGAGACCTGAAAAATATTAATTGGAAAATCATGAATTACTACATTACTATTGCTGTTGTTGTCAGGTCCTGAAAGGGGGGAACAGAACCGGGCGATGACTGTGAGGGAGAGTTTGAGGCCTCTGAAGAGTCGGAGGCAGTAGGACGGACTCTGCTGGACAGACTGACGGTACCTGTGGTTTTCCCTGATGGGTGAGTGCTGTGAAATATCTACAAGAGCAACCTCCCTCTGAACAGCAAGAGATCAGCACAAAGGGCTTAAATTCACCGCCGTTAGTCTGTCAGTACCAGTTAATTCTATTCCACACCCCCCCTGGACTGCAGCTGGCATTTAGATTACCTGCTAGAAAAGATTACTTATTTAAAAAGGTTACCTGTATCCGATTGGCTGCGTCTCTAATCATGCAGTGCTGTTGGAGATTGTCCATATCCATCTGTGTCACAAATGCTGATCATGGCAGATATTCTCCTCTATTCCTTCTAAAGCACCTTTTTTCAGAGATCGAGGAAAATTATTTTATTTAATTTCCTCTGCCTCTTTCCAGTTTTTCGCTTGAGTGTGCTTTACCTGAGTAAGGCTTCTGTTTTCTGTTCTTTTACTGCACTCACAGACTGAAAGGTGTGCAGTAAAACATGTTTTTGCACTTCACCATGTTACAGTATGCAATCTTTTAGCAATAACCGTAATGCAAAAAATATTAAATAATGCTTTGTCTGTTTTTACTTTGATGCTGCGAATCTTACTGTATGTTCTTGGCCACATTTCTCCCAAACCCTTAGGGCCTGATTTACTAAGACCTTTAGCGGGTGCAAAACCTTTTAGCACACGCAAAACCAATAATTCGGCCAATGATTGGTCATGGCATTTTTTTTGCCCCAGTCATTGGCTTTGTTACTAGCTTTGCGTGTGCTAAAAGGTTTTGCACGCGCTAAAGGTCTTAGTAAATAAGGCCTGTTTGAAACTCTGTGAGATGGTCATCTGGATTCAATCAACGTTTCTTATTAACCTTGATTTACAATTAAATGAAAGTTTTTTTTTTTCTGTCTTTGCAAAGTGTGCCCAGTTTGTTTCAGAGATGGCCGAACACACCGTTTGTGAAATAAATGGCTCAGACTTGCGTTTAATCGCCAGTCAGAGTTAAAAGACAGAGATGTCGATTGAATCCAGACATTTCATTTCCTCTCGCTGCTGAGTTGGCTGCCATTTAGGCTGATTCCTGACCTGCTGGCTCGCTGTGTGCTCCTCTGCAGGACTGAGCAGTACTTCGGCAGCCCAGGTGACATGGCCGCCTCCGCCAGAACCATCAGGGAGAGAATGAAACTGGTGGAACTCAAGAGGATGCAACAGGAAGGGGCGGAGCATCCGCAGGAAGATGATCTCCAGACGGCCACCGAGGACAGCTAGTGATGTTTCCCCTGGTGCTGGCCAGGAGCCAGGACTCCCGTAAACAATGTGCAACACCTGTAACCTGTCTCAGAGCCCTCCAGACAGGACATCCCTTAAACAACATACAACACCTGTCACCTGTCTCAGAGCCCTCCAGACAGGACATCCCTTAAACAACATACAACACCTGTCACCTGTCCCAGAGCCCTCCAGACAGGACATCCCTTAAACAACATACGACACCTGTCACCTGTCTCAGAGCCCTCCAGACAGGACATCCCGTAAACAATGCAACACCTGTCACCTGTCTCAGAGCCCTCAGCCTCCAGACAGGACATCCCGTAAACAATGTGCAACACCTGTCACCTGTCTCAGAGCCCTCAGCCTCCAGACAGGACATCCCGTAAGCAACGTACAACACCTATCACCTGTCTCAGAGCCCTCCAGACAGGACATCCCGTATACAACGTACAACACCTATCACCTGTCCCAGAGACCTCAGCCTCCAGACAGGATGTCCCGTAAACCACGTGCAACACCTATCACCTGTCCCAGAGACCTCAGCCTCCAGACAGGATGTCCCGTATACAACGTACAACACCTATCACCTGTCCCAGAGACCTCAGCCTCCAGACAGGATGTCCCGTAAACCACGTGCAACACCGGTCACCCGTCCCGTAGCCCTCAGCCTCCAGACAGCACGTCCCTTAAACAATGTACAACACCTGTCACCTGTCCCAGAGCCCTCAGCCCCCAGATGTCCAGACAGGACGTCCCTTAAACAACGTACACCGGTCACCCGTCCCAGAGCCCTCAGCCTCCAGACAGCACGGGTTACTAACGGTTGGGAGTGGCTTTCTGTTCTTCTTCAGGAGTACGCCACCTTAACAAGCCATATTACTGTACCGTGCTCAGTTAAGGACCGAACGCCCTTCTACTCCTGGACCCTGAATGATTGCACCGGTCTGCACCCCTCAAAGCTTTATTCGCCTGTTACCTGTCCCGCGCAGGTGAGTGACTCTCACCTCTGGTGCTTCTAAAGGCGTAGAATGCGTAGTTTCATCTCTGTCCTCTGTATTCTCTGCCGCTGTATATTTTCTAGGCCTTAGGTGAACTTCCTGTTTGTAGACCATGAGCAATGTATTTCCTTTCCTCATGTTTTTAAATAGTTGGTGGCCGCTGCATCTTTTTTTAATGGTGCCAATGCGCAAAGCCACTCTGAAGCCCTTTTGTACAAGCAGAAACTGCCTAACCCACTGTTTTTAGATGGATATTATGCAGGTATGTAAACCAGCTTTTAAAAAGGCCCAGATTACTGTGGTACTCATGTACATCAATGTTGAACATTAACTCAAATGCTTTGTTCTAATCCTGGACTAGAAGTAAAACTTGTCTCTTAATAGAATTACAAATTGCCATTAACAGTGTATGCTTCTTGCATCTTGAAGTATGCCCTTAAAATGTCAATACGATATTTATCTTGATAGTTCTTTTGTTTTGCTAGTGTTTACAGATATTCCTATGGCAATTTTACATTTTGCAGGTATAATTATGTATTTTATTCAGATCTGGGTCATAAAAATGTATTTTTTATTTTGTTTTGTAAATGATATCCCATAATGACTGTGGCTCCCTATGCTTTATAGTGCACTATTTATGGAATCGGCCATGTTGCAGGATGTCTTAATTCATAATTGAGAATTATGAAACCATCAAAATAGCCAATCCCCTAAATAGTGCACTATAACGTATACAAAAGGTATAAAGTATCTATAAAGGGAGCCATTCTGAACGCAGCCCATGTAAAGGATAGATTGTAAACGTGTACAAAGGTCACACACAAATTATTAGTGTGACATCTAAATGTTATACATTTTGTGATATCATTGTGATATTTATTTCTAGACTGAATTACAAATGTAAATATATTCATTCAATGTAATTTTCCAAATGAAATCCATCATTTCTAGAACTGGGCTAATTTGTGGGAACCATCAGCATGGCAATAGAATGGAAGATTGTCTAGTCAGGAATTTGGCCACAAGGTGATGCCAATGTGCCTTTTCAGAATTGAATGAAACATTCTATGGTGGTGTTTGATAAAACGGGGAAGATGGAAGCTTGTGAGTAGAAATGCTGGATTTCCAGTGCTGTGTTTGGTTCTTGCCCACATTAAGAGTGGTCTGTTCATTAAGTGATGTATAACTGTGCTTTCATTTGACAGAAAGTGATGTTTGATGCATGGCAAGTCGTCTTAAGTCTCAGCTCTCTACTTCCAGAGCAATGTGGCATTTGTAGCATTTAGACATTTTATAATGCCGTTTATTATAATCTTAACAAAGCTGCTGTTTACTGAATGTGAAACAAGCTCCATAATTAATAGGTATGTGATGAGCTTTTACATATACATTCTTTTAAAAAGTGGCCTTCAGTTAGTATATATTGTTCACAATTTGCTAGCAAAGGATCTGAGAGTATAACAAGCCCCCAGAATTCTGCAGGTGTATAATGTGTGCTTACTGGACGCTTGTAAATGACTAACTGATGGAATATGAAGGGAAGTTATGATGCATTTGTGACGCCTGATCCCTGTTTGTAGATTTCTGGGGAATAATGTACAACATCACTTCCCCATCCGTTATCCTAATATATGGAAGACAGTTTTACACCACGTTGTAAAATACAGCAAAATCAAATACAAATGTACACGAGAGATGGTTTTTATACATGCTTCAACTCCTGTCTGAACAAGTATGTACACCTTGGCGCAACAATCATCAGCATCATTTCCCAGTCGATGTTGGTAAGCTAAACTGCCCGTTTCCCCCTAAAATAAAACATTTTCTTTAAGGTGACAATGTAAGTAACTTATGTTTAGGGGTTTTAATGAGGCATATTCCGGAGCTGTGTGTTACATAATTACGGTTTTATTTCAGAATGACAGCCCAGGCTGTTTACTGACAATGATACTCGGCGTTTCCACACAAATGTTTTAGACTGAGTTTAAAACACATCCTCTCCAACACAAAGTGGGCAGGTGGAAAAACACATATTTTCTAATGGGCTTTGATTATTTTTTTTATAGGTGTTGGAAAAAAGCCACTGTGTTAGCAGTTCTGATTTTCGCTCCCAGAAAATATTTGCCCCCATCTCAGCCTGTGCATATTCCAGATTACATTTGCTTCCTGTCTATTCAAAAACAGACTTTTTTATTTATTTTTGCCTACATCGCCTTTGATCTAGAGGGAAAGCGTGAACCAAAACTATTCATTGCACGTTGCCAAATGTCATCAAGGTAGGTTTATATTACCTTCAAGGTAGGTTTATATTATCTCTCCCCATAACGGAGTGTTTGGGAATAAAAATGATTCATGTTCGTTCAACTACATAGCATCCATATACTGAAAGAGGAGTCTCTCGGGGACCGCACAGCCCGGAAGTTTCTACTGCACAAATGCTCGGCGGAGAAGGATAAGATGAGTTTTGACCTTTTTATGACATTTTTACAAATCACAAACATTGTAACATACTGTCAAGAGTCAGCACCTAAAATCACTGTTAAAGCAGGTTTTAATGGTGGACGTGAAAATCATGACTTCATTTTCTTACATAATGTGCAAGACTGTGGCATGCCAAGGCTTTAAAACACCATTCTGAACTCTCTCACATAGGCACGGATAAATCTACACACCACAGCTGACACCTTGGCGTTGCTCGTTTATGTAAAACACAGAAGGCTCACTTCTTCAAACTTCACTGTATTGAATAACAACAATAAAATTATATCACAGCTTACAAATATTCTGGCACATCGATAAATGTAAAAAAAAAAAATATATATTAAAATAAGTTTTTTTTTAATTTTTTTTACATACATTATTTAAAGTGCAAAGAAATGCTTGTACAGGAAATAAGTGTATTTCCCATAATATCAGTAACGTGATGCAAGCAGTGACTGCATTGCAGTGTTTTAAGGGCAGAGATCACATGGTACAGACAGGTCTCATATCCTCGTACTGGCACTCGTCTCCTCTGGAATTACTGAAGAGGAATCTCCGTTCACGATGACTTTGGAACATAGAACATGCCCTACACAGGGAAGAGAGCAAGAGGACAAAATGGTTTGTGTGTAAGTGTCAAAATAGCAGGTGTCAATGAAAAATTTTAATCCTTAAATTTTATTTGTAATGGACTCATGATGGTAATCTGCATTATTGTTTCATGCAATTTTTTTGGGCATTGACTATCGGCATGTAATTTAAAAAAATACATGTTAAATTTAGATTAGATTTTTTTGGGATTTTGAGTGCAACTACCAAAGAGAACCAGAAAAATCTGAGTTAGCCACCTTTAAAAGTACACAACACACACACAGGACAGAGACGTTAGCCACCTTTAAAAGGTGCATTTACACAACACGCACACACACACAGGACAAAGACGTTAGCCACCTTTAAAAAGTACACTCACGGAGCGCACACGATTATGGTTACTTTTAATAGCTCAGTCACGGTAACATAATCAGAGTAAAGTATTTGTAATACTTCTGCTTTAGTCACACAATATTGTGTTTATCACATTAAAATGTAATAATTGGTGTGCCTGTAAACATGGTCAGTGTCAGTGCTGTAACCAGAGTAAAGTGCGAGACTCACGGTCCAGTTCTTCTGTGCAGCCATCGCTGTGAGACTCCGTGTCCGAGTACGTGCGCGAGCGCCTTTGGGCTAAGCGCTGGAGGGAAGAGACGGGCTCCTTTGGCGAGTGACTTATCCTGCAAACAGAAGAATTCATCAGCGTTTCAAAGGTACAGCACTGGCACTGTAAACCACAGTTAGGAGAGAAATTATGCTTTTCTCCAAAGTATTGATATTACATTTTATTTCAAAGTTGTATTCAAGCAAAGAAATGGTGAACCATTGTATTGGAAATGGAGAAAATTCTGACTAAAAGTGGTAAATGCATGAAGGAGCGCTAATGATGAACTAAAGGAAATCATTAACCCTGCAGAAATATAGTTAAACGGATTCTAAAGGCTGCAATATAATGTCACTGCAACAGAATGATTGAATGTCATTTAATCAAACATACTGGCTTTTCTCAGAATTACCTGAAATAAAATGTAGTGACCTTTCATAGTAAATATGACTACCTGTCAAAACTGTAGGTGCCTGGATGGCTGATCGACCGCTTCATCTAAAAGAATGTAAAAATGTCATTAGAAATGTTATTTAACACACACATTACCTTCGCAAATTGTGCTATATTATCAGGAACAATCCTGGGAACAGTCAACATTAGCCAACAAAGAAACAGGTAAGAGACATTTCATATGTTCATATTTAAGAAATATCTCACAGGTTATTGTCCCTTTATTTATTGTCCCTTTCACCTCTAATTTGGTAAACTAGCAAGCCTGGTGACACATTTTCCTTCCTGTTAGGCTGGTGATGTAGTGGGATTAATGTCACATGGTAAATTTTGGATCTACATGTGAATGTAGGCAGTGTAGCATAATGGGTAAGGAACTGGGCTTGTAACCGAAAGGTTGCAGGTTCGATTCCCAGGTAGGACACTGCCGTTGTACCCTTGAGCAAGGTACTTCACCTGCATTGCTTCAGTATATATCCAGCTGTAGAAATGGATACCATGTAAATGCTGTGTAAGTCGCTCTGGATAAGAGCGTCTGCTAAATGCCTGTAATGTAAAAAATGTAATGAATGTGTGCAGAACCTACAAATAACACTGATGATGATGCACTTCAGTAAAGTGGCTTTTCTGTGAGCCGATGATGATGCACTTCAGTAAAGTGGCTTTTCTGTGAGCCAATGATGGCGAGAGCACCGTAGAATGGCCTGCATGTCCACAATGGTGGATATTTAGAACACAACCTGTGAAATTATAGAAGTAATGTGCACCACAGGCAGATTAGAGACGGTCACTATAAACTCACACCCTGTGCCTGAAGTGGGGCTCCTCATTTTGAGTCCGATTCATCGAGTGATTTCATTTTAATTCTTCCACCAAGGAGCTCTTTCCACATTGGCCTTAGGCTAGCTTTAGTGGGGGTTCCAGTCTGCCGTAAAGCCTAATATACAACAGTTAGTTCCGACTGCATTGCGATTGGCCGAGACGCATTCCATGAGTGATTACGTACAGTGTAACATCACTGGCCTGGATCACTCCGCTTTGTTTACATTCTACTCATGTTACATAGCGACTCATGTTCCCTGTAAAAAGCCCTCACTTTCCAATACGAATAATGTTAATTGGAGGAAAGGGCACCGATATCAGGTTACTGAAGCTGATGCACTGTGAATGATATGACGTGTTAGTGTAGACAAAACAATATTGGAGACAATACTGGACAATACCAACTGCTAATTTACCTAAACCTATTAGCCAGCTAGCTACTAACACAGATCATTAGTTAGGCTAACTTTACTTTTGTCAGCCTAGCTTATAACTAACAACTCAGAGAGTCGGAGTACACTGAACTGGAAACTTCCCTGCCTGGATCACACAGATCCATTTTTGGTGAGAAAACGCAGACTGTTTCGGGATGATCCAGTCATGGAAGAAACTCCGACTCTCAGTTGTTAGTTGATATCGTATAATGACTAAACTAATTATCTGTGTTAGTAGTAGCTGGCTAATAGGTTTAGGTAAATTAAGTATTTTTGTGATTATATGGGCAGTATTTATTCAGTTTGGAGATATTAACGTAACATAGTTGGGATTTACCAAATGTAACTTTAGCAGCATACTGACTGGTTGTGAGTAGCGTGAGGTTAGCCTACGTTATTTCACAAAGCACCTTAATCTGTGTATAAAATACTTTATCCAGCTAAATTTCTTCGATATGGCAAGTTAGCCTACATCTACCAAACTCAGTAGCCTAGGCTATATAGGCCTATCTATAGGAGACCTATTTTTTTCAGATGTTCCCACCTCATGATGCAAATCTAAAATGCAATTTCCTTAGTTTAAAATACGCTACACTGCACAAACAAACAATTTAAAAAGCAAGACAGAGGGAGGTAAATTTGATTGATTTATGGTGTCATGCATTTTTCATAAATAATGTAATGGCAAAAATAACCAATTTTGGTGCAAATTGTATGGTATAAACATGAAAAAGGAACTTTTTTTCCTGGTAGAATCATTGTTTTCAGAATTAACAATGAGAGGTTTTTGCATGAAGACAGTCCAAATAGAAGTAGCAATGAGTCAGAACTAACGACGAGAGGTTTTTGCGCAACAAAGGTCCAAATAGAACTATCAACCAGAGTTTTGCTGGACACCGGTAAATGACCAAAGGGAAGAATATTTCAATTCCAGCTGTCGATAAAGTCAATAAAGATAAAGGTAATTAATAGCCTATTTTATAGGCAAGTAGAACTGTTATATATAAGCAACATCACACTAGAGGTCGTGCTGTCATACTGTATATCATCACGGCTGTGATTATCTTCGGCAGGAGGCCACTACGACTAGATCTGATGATATACAGTATAACACACTCCCTCTTGTGTGATATTGCTTAATTGTGAAAAATGTGCTATGCAAATACATGCTATTTGATTGGATATGCTAAAAGTGTTTGTCCGGTGGAGGTGACTGAGCAGAAATGCAGCTTGATGAAAGGAAATTAATGTTTTTATGTGTTGATGCAGTTGGAGCGACACTTTACCCGAGCCATATGCACTGGGGAGGAGGAGACGGGTGCAATGACGGAGGCCAAGTTTGAATGGAACATTTCCGGCTTGAACTTGGCATTGGCAATTTTCATACATTCTTCCAGTGTTTTAATGAACGTATTGCAGGTGGCACTCAGTAAAGAAGAGGCATCGTTTAAGGTCTGAAAGACAAGAAAAATCCAGCTTCAGGAAAGCATTTAAAAAATATAATGGTACAGCGAATGAGCAGTTCAGATCTGAATATGTTATCAATATGCCTCTAGTGCCAGGAGACTTAAATCGGTAAAAAAAAATAAAAAATCCTATGCTACCAACAGGTATATCCCAGATATATAACCGATATAAGTAAAGGGCATTTCAGCCCAGCCAACATCGCCACTGTTGTGAATTTAGTGACGTCTGGTTGTTGAAGACTACATTCTCCAATAAAAAAAACTTTTTTCTTTTTTTTTAACTGCAATAAAACTAGCATTAAATTTAAGTGCAGGTAATATAAGAAATGCATGCTGTAATTGCATGGATTATATTTCTAAAATAAAGCTATACTGTAGTGAGATCCCTGGCCATTAGACTGTCAACTTGTATTGAAAAGGTTGCAAAGTTAAGCTACTTTTCCCCCATGAAGAACATGCCATTTAAAGAGGCTTCCAGCCATATTTGAGTCACCTCTGTACTAGATGTTGTGTGGTCAGCTTCTTCATCGTCAGCAGATCTCTGTATGGTGTGAACCTGCTGCGTTAGTAAATCACAGTAGAGTCGCAGCTCTGACATCTTTGTTTTTAAAGTCTCAGTGGTTTCTGTGATGTCTGCAAAAAATATTATATATATATATGAAACATGGAAATCCACAAATCTGAGCTAAAATGGCATTGTTAATTTTAACAATACTATCTCCATTAGGACTAGGTAAGTGCATAAGTACTATTTTCAACAACATTCCTCTTAAATCATTCAAAAGGAACAAGAAAAACCACACACATAGTTTAATGACTGAAGTGCACATTGAGCTGTTAATCACAATGTATTTTGTTATTGAACCGGTCAGCATTGGTGCTGTGTTCACTGTCACCTTTTTCTTTTTTTGTTCTGGTGTCGATCAAACAAGCTTTCGAACTTCCTAGAACCACCAGCCACTTCTGCCTCTCGGCTGCATTGACAGCCTTCACGTAAAAATGCTGTTCTCCCGGAATGATCAGCTCCAATCTGGTATTGTCAGTCGGGTGAACTGTTAGGGAGAATGCAGGGAGACACATTCAAGCAAAATGTGAATGGTGAAAAATGCTACAGTGCTGGTGTGAAGGCAATATTATTTTCAGTAACTTACTTATGGTGCATAGCTATGCTAATCTTACAGATTGTAATAATTTAGCGATGTGGCCTAAATTCTGTGCATAGCCTCTATAATAGTTCATCTTACCTTTAATTTCACAGACCGACATTTTAATACTTCCTTTGCTGCCTTTACGGACATCATCCTGAGAATCATAATATGAAAGAATACCATTGCCCAATACGAACCAGCGAGGTTGCCAACCTGAAACCAAATAAAATTTGGTTTATTATGTTTAACAGCACTGAATCTGGATGACAGTTATCTTTTCATGCAAAGCTATCAGAGTCGCAACAAAGTAGCGTTGAAGACGTATGGCAAACTAGCTGTAAACTAGAATGAGTCTAACATTAAGATTAACGTTACTGCAGTTAGCTACGTTAACTACACAACCTAATATAATATCGATATGGTCGAGCTATACGACAACCACAAGAACTAACTACAATAAATAGCTATGGGTGAAACATGCAGCCACTCTCAAAAATTGATAGTATTCATTTTAAAGTTAGCGCTAGCCAAACAGCCGGCTTGCCACGCTAGCGTTAGCTACGGTGTCCATCACCACGGTTAGCTGCATTAGCCACATGGATAATGTTAGCTAACCAACTAATGCTAGTGGTCATCTATTCAGATGGCACTTAAATTAGCTAGTTAACTCCAGCCACATAACATTATTTATCCAAATTAAACACTCACCAGTAATGTAATTTGTCCATTTGTACAGAACTCCCTCCATAATTTATGTAAATAAATACCGAAAGCTCCCGCTGTTAACCCCAGCCTCAAAAGATATTTACTAACCAGCTAACGTTCGTTAGTTATCTGTTTTAAAAAACGGAAGGTAGGTAGCCAGCTAGCTTGACTAAGGTTAAACCTTATCCTTTAAAACTCTAGCTAGCTAGCGATATTCCTAAGATGCAATACAAATAATAAGCCATACGACAAACATTCTGAATTGCGACAGGCTGTGGCACGATGCTGTTAACACTAGTCAGTGTTCATTTTCTTCGCTATATTCAATTCGTTAAGACTTAGCTAGTAAGCAATACATTCAACTCATTTAGATACCAAGCTAAAACAGGCAAGCTATCTAAATGACCCTGACATGTTGTTAACTTCCTGTTTGTCTGGGACATGAAGCATGTGGATTGACAGCTCATGAGCCATTGAAAAACAAGGAGGAGGAGCCTAGTGCAGTTTAAAGGGACATGGCTTTGAAAACTAGACAAACGTATTTTGGCGTTATTCTGCAAAATATCTGAATCCTGAAACTCAATGGTTTATTAGATTTTAACTGCCCATAGTTATTTATTTATTTACAGTTTTTTAGACTTTTAAGTCTGTTTATTGAAATGTATTGAAATATGGTTCAGAAATATGGCCAGATTTGTCCTTGGATTTATTGTATTTAGTAAATGTTTGCAATAATTACATCATAGCATGCATTATTAATAAGCAGTGATAACATCAGAACAGCTGTTAAAATCAGAAAAAGAACTGGGGGTATTTCACAAAGCAGGATTACTGAGTTCGATGGATGAGTGCACTAAGTAAAACCCGGAACAGCTCTTTTTACTTCAGTCCATGTTCTAGATGTGGGAGGGTTCCAGGTTTTACTCAGTGCAGTTGTCCAGCTAACTCAGTAAACCTGGTTTAGGAAATACCCCCCTGATGTTCAGAGCAGAAACAATCTGTCTTTGGATATAGCAAACATAGCAGTCATGCCTAAAAATCCTGTGTTATCAGACCATTATGTAATTACCTTTCACCTTTCACAAGTCTGTCATGTGCCATCAGATACTACATTCTACTTTAGTCATAAGCTTTCCTCCAGATCTACAAATGATTTTATTAATGAGCTCCCAGGCTCATTTGTGCACTGTGGGGATTTTCTTGGCTCCAGCCAAAATGCGTATACAAATGCAGACATAAACTCAATTGATCAGCTGACTGACAACATTAATAACGTACTTAGTAGAACCCTGGATACTATCGCACCTCTTAAGAAGAGGAAAGTCTGCAATAAGAAACTAGCTCCCTGGTACAATGACCATACTCGTGCTCTCAAACAAGCTTCACGCCAACTTGAGCGCAAATGGCGTTCCTCTAAAATGCAGGTGTTCCTCCATGCCTGGAAAGACAGCCTTCTCTATTATAAACATGCCCTTATCACAGCGCGTTCCTTATATTTCTCTACTTTGATAGATTAAAATAGAAACAATCCTAGGCACCTGTTTAACACTGTTGCCCGACTGACTAAGAATCATGTTGATCCCTGTGTTTCAATCCCATTTAGTAGCAATGACTTTATGAATTTCTTTGATGACAAAATTATAAAAATCAGGGACAAGATTCAAAGTTCTTCTACCACCCCTCATACAGGGTCTGCCCTTCCGTCCACTCAACACTTGGATGCAGAATCTTCAGATGGACGGGTGGCCTATCTGAACTCCTTTGCTCCAATAGATCTCACTGAATTTAAAACTATAGTAAATTCTTCAAAATCTTCTACCTGTCTTCTAGACCAATGGTCCTCAACCCTGGTCCTGGGGACCCCCTGTGTATGCTGGTTTTCGTTCCAACCACAATTGCAATACTTGAATTTTAACAAGCTGTTAATTTTTTTTAATTAGGTGTTTTTAATGTTTAGAGGGATTATTTACATTCTTAAGCCACATTATGTTAGTAATAGCTATGCATGCCATGAAGAATAAAAGTCCAATATTCACATTGTGCTGTATTGTAAACAATTAAAAGGAGGTAAAAAATGTTTTAACTGATCAAATTAAAGACTGAGGTGAATCAATTGGCTCATAATTGGTGAAATTGTGGACACATGGCCATTAAAACTAACCGTTTGGTAGATAATGAAGAATTCAAAGACAAAGCAAATGATAACGAGCCAAACCTGCATTGTGTTAACAAGTTTAAGGAAAAAATTATGAAGGAACTTAAACTTGTGTTCAATTACCTAATTAGAAGCCTATTCACCTGAGTTCTTACTTCTTCTTTGTAATTGTTTGCAATATAACACAATGAGCATAATGAACATGGGATTTTTTTTTCTTCAAAGCATGCATAGCTATTGCTAACATAACGTGGCTTAAGAGTTTAAAGTGTTCTCTCTATACAATTAAAACACCTAATTAAGAAAAAATAACAGCTTGGTAAAATTCTGGTATTGCAATTGTGGTTGGAACGAAAACCAGCATACACAGGGGGTCCCCAGGACCAGGGTTGAGGACCACTGTTCTAGACCCTATCCCAACGAAGCTACTGAAGGAGGTACTGCCAGTGATTGGAACACCACTGTTGCATATTGTTAATGCTTCTTTAGCCTCTGGACATATACCACCGACTCTCAAACTTGCAGTCATCAAACCCCTTCTTAAAAAGCCAAACTTGGATATGAACGACTTGTCTAACTATAGGCCTATCTCGAACCTTCCGTTCCTCTCTAAAATAATAGAAAAGGTCATTTCAAAACAACTCTGGTCATTTTTGCACCCTAATCAAATATTGGAAGTTTTTCAATCTGGTTTTCGACCCTCTCATAGCACTGAAACAGCCCTAGTCAAAGTATTCAATGACCTACTCCTTGCTTCTGATAGTGGCTACATCTCTGTACTCATGCTTCTAGATTTAAGTGCAGCATTTGACACAGTTGATCACCTCATCCTTCTGGATAGGCTTGAAAATATTGTTGGTCTCCGTGGACTGGCTCTTTCCTGGTTTTGATCATACTTATCAGACCGATATCAATTTGTGCATCTTAACAATGACTCCTCCTATAAGTCTAGGGTTAGATATGGAGTACCACAAGGATCTGTCCTTGGGCCTTTGCTCTTCTCTCTATACATGCTTCCCCTGGGATAAATCATTCGTAAACATGGCATTAACTTCCACTGCTTTGCAGATAACACCCAGCTGTATCTATCAGTCAAGCCTGATGAAGGTGTCCAGCTGTCAAAGATGGAAGCTTGTCTTATAGATATAAAGGAATGGATGACCCATAACTTTCTCTTGCTAAACTCTGATATGACAGAGATAATGGTAGTGGGGCCCAAGTCCCTGAGATGCAAACTATCTGGCTATATGCCTAACATTGATGGAATTTCAATCACTTCAAGTGCTGTCATTAAAGATCTTGGTGTTACGTTTGATCCAGATCTCGTATTTGCTATACACATTAAAAACATCTCTAGGGTTGCTTTCTATCACTTGAGGAATATCTCAAAAATTCTAAAAATACTGTCCCTACATGATGCTGAAAAGCTAGTCCATGCTTTTGTTACTTCTAGATTAGATGATTGTAATGCTCTTTTGTCTGGATGTGCAAATTCCTCTCTGAAAGGGCTTCAGCTAATTCAAAATACAGCAGCTCGTATTCTCACGAGAACTAGAAGATTTGAACACATCAGCCCAGTGTTAGCTTCACTTCACTGGTTGCCAGTCAAATTTCGAACAGACTATAAGATTCTGTTACTTACCTTTAAAGCCTTACATGGGCTTGCCTCCTTATATTTAAGTGATTTACTTGTCCCTTATAATCCCTCACGAAAGCTCCGTTCGCAGGGCGCAGGCCTCCTTGTTATTCCTAGAATAGCTAAAAGTAGGTGGTAGAGCCTTTTCCTATCGTGCTCCTCTCCTATGGAACAAATTGCCTGCTCATGTTCGGGGTGCAGACACTATCAGTTTATTTAAAGCTAGGCTTAAAACCCATCTTTTTAGTCTGTCCTATAGTTGAGGGGCAGGAGTGGGTGGCTGGCATTAGCTATAGAGTCTCTGGTGGACTGAGCGGTCAGTGCTGACACTGGATCATTATTGGTAGTGCTGTGTTAAGCTGGACCGGTCATGGTCTGGTGGTGACTGTCTCAAGCCTGCCCTCATGGCTGTATTGGCCCCTGCCTCTGTTTAGCCCTTAGCTATGCTGCCATAGCCTTATTCTGCCGGGGTTTCCTTATCGCACGCAGGCACCTCTGTCTCTCCTGCTGTGCTTGTTCTGCTACCATCTGAACCCCCTAACAATGTTTTTTATTTTTTCCTCTTCCCTGCTCTGGGCACCTGCCCGGAGCTCTAGCCCAAGTTTCCAGAGTTTCCCGCGCCCTGGCCCGGAGCTACAGCCCAAGACCAGCTAGGAGCCCCGCACCTTCCACTGCTGATCTCTACATGACGGAGTCATCAGAATAGAATACCTCCCTATGAAATAATCAACCCATAGGCCAGTGGAGGATGGGCATCCCCCCAATAGCCGGGTTCCTCTCGAGATTTCTTCCCATCGGGGAGTTTTTTCTCGCCACAGTATGAGGGTTTTCTCTCCCTACTAGAGAGTTTTTACCTCTGCTATCTGGGGGCATAGAGCTGGCTTATAGCTGGCATTTCCCATTTCCTCCCCTTTCTGTTCTGTAAAGCGTCTTTGTGACGGTCGTCTGTGAAAAGCGCTCTATAAATTGAATTGGATATGGACTCCTTGGGAGGATTTTTGAAGCCATTTTATTTATTTATTTTTTATTTATTTATTAAACTCAATTAACTTTTTAGCAAATGTTTAAAGTGATTTGCCCTCGGAAAACGTACGCTCATGGTGTGAGTTATTCCATAATTTTTGTATTAAGGCTTCAATATGATACTTGCGTCAATTTTCAATTATCTGATTCTGACGTAATTATTCAGACACTCGCACTGCTGTGGTAGAGCAAATGCTGTAGCTTGGGCTGGGTTCTCAGTAAGTGGTGGTTGTGAATGGATGGAGCTTTATTTTCCTCAATACCTATTTGATCAAAGTTTTTAATAAAAAATCCAACCATCAGATCAACTTATTTCCATGGGTGGAAAATCCAAGTCCTCCCCAGTATTTTCATTTTTAAAATATTCACTTTTTGGACATGCGACCATACACTGTTAAAATTTTTTTTTTAAATCTAAAAAATCATGAAAAAATGGTAAAAAGTCTGGCAGCAAAGTTTCCAGACAAATACCATTATACAGTAAAAAACTATTAACTAAATTACATTTTAAATTACTAAATTAAAAACTGTAAAATTACAGATAATTTTATACAGTCCAAATAAATTCAATTAACAAATATTTAATGTTAAAAAATGTTCATTGGACAGTAAAAATACAAGAATATGTTGTCAAAATACATTATAAATACTGTAGCTAAATTTAATGCAAATCTCTAAATTTAAAGTATTCAGCTGTTATTTTATAGAATTATCCCATCTACGTTAAATTTCTTATTAAAATATTGTTTTTAACGTGTTCAAAAACTAGGAAATTCTGTAAAAATACTTTGCAAGTAGCAAAATTCAAAGAAAAATATATGTATATTTACAGTACTCATCAGTTATTTTACAGAATTACCCAATGTATCCACTGCGTTTCTTCATTAAAATGATGGTTTCAGGATGTACAAATATTAGGAAATACTAGTTCATATCAAAAGCAAATCTCTGCATATTTACAGCATTCAGTTGTAATTTTAAACAGTTATTTAATTTATCTACAGTCATATCTCATAAAATATTGGTTTTAAAATATATTAAAACTAGGAAATATTGTCAAAGTACATTATAAGTATCTATTTTCTAAACTTAATCTCTTTATATAAAACTGATCCACAGACTGCAGTGGTTCCAGGGCCACCATTGTCCTGAAATAACAAACACAGACAATTTATACAAAATAAAGCTTTTTATTCTTAAATGTTCACAGCATATACTCCAGTCTTTCTAGTTCAGGTGGTTCATCACAAAAAAATCCTTGATTCAAAGACTTCCTTAGACTGTAAACACAAACAAGGTTTCTTGATAAAAACACTACTGTGTAGTTAGCTCTGAAAACCAACTATCAAATAAAATTGGCCTTATAGTCAAAGTGCTTACTGTAAACATTTTCTGAATCAACACAAGTGTAATCTTTGTTGCTTTGAGGAATCAGTATCTTAACATGTATCAGAAAAAAAAAAGAATCACACAAAACCTTGGTTTCAATGGACAAATCAGTCAAAACTTCAGTACCTGCTCAGGAACTTGTTTCTTTAGAAGAAGTATCTTCAGATAAAGCATGTCCTGTAAAAATTCAAACGTGTACCGGAGTTCTTTGGGGTAACTCAGATTTACAGCATTGATCAGGCCAAGTAGCATGACACATGCCTTTGCTTCAGTTGGCAATCCAGTCAGCACCTCAATACCATCCATCACTATCCCAACCTCCACAGGATCATCCTCCGTAGAGCCACCTTTGGTAATAATCCTCAGTGTGTGCAGCACAAGTTGCTTCTGGTCCATGTCCCCACGATTGTCCTGAAATGAAATAAAGGCATATTTAATATGTAGTCATGCTTGCACACCTGCATGAAAACCTTCTTCGTTATGTGAGGTCAAGATTTGAATACTGGGAAATTTCCATGGTCTTACACAACATTAAATAATGCCCAATAAAATTTGTTATGCCATTTTACTTTACTTAGCCAAATCAGTTTGATATGAGAAACATGCTATTGTTACACATTGATTATTGCATCTGTATTCAGCAATTTACAGCAGAATTCTCTCTCTACTAGTGTGTAAAATTAACCAGCCACCAGCCAAATTCTGGTAAAATTTTGATAGTTTTACTTACCCCCAAAATAGTTGTAGTGATGCTGTCCTGGTCTGACCGTTGTACTATTGTTTGTACAGACGAACGTGGGGTTTGGAAATTGCTCCGAAGGATGAACCAGACTTGTGGAGGTCCACAATCTTCTTTCTGAGGTCTTGGCTTATTTCTTTTGATTTTCCCATGATGTCAAGCAAAGAGGCACTGAATTTTGAAGGTAGGCCTTAAAATACATCCACAGGTACACCTCCAATTGACTCAAATCATGTCAATTAGCCTGTCAGAAGTTTATAATGCCATGACATCATTTTCTGGAATTTTCCAAGCTGTTTAAAGGCACAGTCAACTTAGTGTATGTAAACGTCTGACCCCCTGGAATTGTGATATAGTGAATTAAAAGTGAAATAATCTGTCTGTAAACAATTGTTGGAAAAATTACTTGTGTCATGCACAAAGTAGATGTCCTAACTGACTTGCCAACACTATAGTTTGCTAACATGAAATCTGTGGAGTGGTTAAAAATGAGTTTTAATAACTTCAACCTAAGTGTATGTAAACTTCCGACTTCAACTGTACATAGTCTCTCCATTTAAGGGGACGAAAATTAATTGGACAAATGAACATACTTAAATTCTGGAGTACAGAGCCAAAACAACAAAAATATTGTGTCACTGCCCAAATACTTTCCGTCCTCACTGTATTTGCTTATCAAAATTTCAAAGCTCACAGTAATGGTTCATGTTTTTGAAGGTGCCCATTTATTCAACTTGAAGTGAGTTTTGCAATTTGTTAATACCTGTTCAAAGCACAGATGTCCATTATACATTGTTGTAAGACATATTTACTCATACATATGCAATCATCAAAATAAGTGTCTGGGACAAGCGATAGCAAGTGTACCATATGACAGAGCAACAGAAGAAAAATCTTATCCTTTGAAGAGAACGTATCCTTGAAGTGCAGATCAATCATAATAGCCACATTACTGTAAATCATTATTTAAATTAGTAGTCAACAACCCTCCTCCTGGAGCTCTACGTTCCTGCAGAGCTTGGTTCCAACCCAAATAAACACACCTGATCTAGTTAATCAATGTCTTCTCAACAACTTGACAGGCTATAAAAGATGTGTTGACTTAGGGTTGGAGCTAAATTCTGCAGGAAGGTAGATATCCAGGATGCTGATAACCAATTTTTTAAACGATAGTATTCATTACAAAGTCAATGACGTTAAATTTAATCGCATTTACTCACCTGCATCTGCATCTTCAGAAAGGTACACCATTAAACAACGGATCACTACTTCTCTACGCTTTTCCATGGTATCACTGAGGAAAAAAAAGTTGCTTTTCATTATTAAGTTTAATGATTCAAAAACTATTTTGTTGTATAAGCTATAAGCACAATACCCAGAACCAGGGCGGACATTTTGACCGTTTGGTGTTGATAGCTTGAAAACTGTAGGAGGAGATGGGTGTGCCAGAATAATAAGGTGGTGTTATAAAACGCGTGTGATTCATACTGTATAAAAATATGGACAAAGTCACTGTGACATCACCCATTGCCTTCCCACGGCCTCCGATTTGAGTCTCCGGAAGACTTTTTCGCCGCCCGTTTGTACAAAGTGCGTCTGCTCCATGGAGTGAGGTTGTCGGGAGCAGGGTCAACCGGATCTGGTCTTCATGATCCAGGCACAGTGGGGCTGCGTCCCAATATTCTTCACTCCCCACCTCCCTTTCTCCACTCCCCCACTACCACTCCTCTACTACCAGGAAGTATGCAAAACTGTCTGAACGTTTCGAGTACAACTATTTGCATGTACAGTATACAATGTACCTGACATTGCGGTTTGCATCGAGATATTCATTAATATGTAACCATTAATACGTAATTAAGATGTAATCAGCGACATTAGATTAAAACACAAAGATCCGTTTACGGGGCACGGAGTAGAGGAGGTGGTAGTGGAGGAAGGGAGGGTGCATTTCTCGACTATTGGGACGCACCCTATGATTGACAGTTTGGGGTGGAGAAGCCCATTACCTGACCAAACCCACCATTTTGCAAAACAAACTCGCGGTAAACTTCCTTAAGTTGCTAATGTTTTATAATATAACATTTAATTTTCATCCTCGATTTTACTGTGTCATTTATTCACATTGAATGTGTAGTATTCGTCATATAATTAACGTTCATTCAGTTATCTTCAATTAATATTCAGCTAACATCAGCATACCAGCTGAGCTCGGTAGCCAAGCTTGACGCACTGCATCACCACATACGGACGAACATAGGGTAACGCTATAGCCATGAACTATATTGATAGTCAATCAATCACAGATGTTATTTTGACAAGACTATTTTTATTATAAATGTCCCTAGCGCCGCTAGAAAGGTAGCAAGCTGTCCCCATAGTCTTAATAAATGAGCAAACCACCACCGTCTTTTTGGCTAACCACTAATTAAATCGACTGTGACAGCGCAGTCTGTCATGGTTTTCCGCAGCATGAAACCCCGTTCAGAAAACTGTTCCAGATAAAGTCGGCATTGTAGGTTAGTGGGTTCACATGCTAGCTAAAGTATAGTAGCCTACATTACTTCGTAGCTGGCATTAACTTTCATCTGCATCCTGTAACCTAATCACAAACATTGAAAATATTTACAAATGCAGACTCCATATTCTTTTCCAATAAATTATTGGTTTTATTTTAAACAACCCCTTATTGAGTCAGTACAAACATACCGCTAAATCTTTGGCTCTTTTGAAAAAAATTAATTATCCAGGCGTCTGGTTAGGTTTTGCTTGTTCCATAGACCGTATATAGGCATAAACAACCAAATAACTTAGCCTAATAATGTTAGGTTATTGTGCATAATACCCGCCCGAACCTGTCCTCTTATTTAAAAAAAATGAATACCCACCAATTACAGTCTATGGCTAACTGCCGTTTCTGGCTAAATTTTATTTGTAAGCTAACGTATAACGTTAGCTGCTCTTAGGACCTAGCTAGTTGGAGAAGCTGGCTAGTAACGTTAGCTAGGCAATTACGGTAGCTATCGTTAGCTTGCTAGCTAAATGTTAAAACGACTTGCCGTGAGCTATCGTCAGCTTGCTAGCTAGCTAACCCAGCATTGCTAAGCAATGGTAATGTTCATGGCAGGGGGAGTACGGCGATTGCGTACTGGAGGGGGTGGAATAGCTAAATTAATATCTAAATTGATAAGGTTATACAGGTATGGAGCAATCGATTTCAGATACTCAACCCACAGTTTGGCTGCTTTTTTTTTCATAGTAGACACGTCATAGCTCGCTCCAAAATGAATATGTGATGACAAACATGTTGAAGATGAGCGACAAGGCAATTTATTATGTTACGAACTGCGTCCACAAAACAACAGCTTGTTCACGGTAGGCAACTAAGGGATGTTATCCATCGACTTCCACTCAAAAATACAGTGTGTCTCTCTGTCCCAAGCATAGACTGTATAAAAATAGGTCCCAAGACGCCAGGCTTTACGCGTTTTAGACCAATGATTGTTGTCCTGTATGTATTACACAGAGATAAGACATATGAGATAAAAAGAAAAAGGCAGTAGGATATATACGTATATACACACATACATATACATATGCATGCGTATACACACATAAACACACACACATAATGGGAATAAAAATTCATTAATAAAAACAAATACTAAGAACAATAAAATGGCAGGAAAGTAATAATTAAGAAATTGATATTAAAAAGTTAAGGTGAGTAAAATGAAAATGAGTAAACTAGTTCCTAAGAAAATGTACATTCATAGAGGTATGTTTTCAGATTCCTCTTAAAAATATCCACAGATTCAGATGCCCTCAGATCCAAAGGAAGCTTGTTCCACAGCCTGGGGGCATATGAACTAAAGGCAGCCTCTCCATAAGTTTTAGTCTGAATCTGAGGATCTGAGAGCTCTGACAGAACATATTTTACTAAAAGATCATTTAAATAGTCAGGTGCAAGTCCATGCATAGCTTTAAAAACCAATAAGAGCACCTTAAAATCAATTCTAAAATCAACTGGCAGCCAGTGTAAAAAATGTAAAATAGGGGTGATGTGTGCAGATTTTCTAGTTTTAGTTAGTACCTGGCTGCAGCATTTTTAACTAGTTGCAGTTTCTTAATTTCTTTTCCAGGAAGGCCAGTGAATAAAGCATTGCAGTAATCCAGACGACTTGCTATAAATGCATGCATCCGTTCTTCTGTATCTTCTTGGGAAAGGAAGGGCCTAACTTTGGCAATATTTTTTAAATGATAAAAAGCACTTTTGCTTACATTTCTAATATGTGAATCAAAGTCTAGATTGCTATCAAATAAAACACCCAAGTTTTTAGCCTGAGAAGTGACATTTAAACCCCTAGTCTTAAGATGAGAGACAACCATTTCCCTCTTAATCATATCACCTAATACCATGACCTCTTTTTATCCTGGTTCCATTGTAAAAAATTATAAGCCATCCATTTATTTATGTCTGAGATACAATTAAGAAGATTGTCAATTTGATGAAGGTCATTAGGCGTAACAGATATATATACCTGGGTATCATCCGCATAGCAGTGGAAATTTATATTATGTTTGCGGATAATAGTCCCTAAGGGGAGCATGTATAGACTAAAAAGGATGGGCCCTAGGATTGAGCCCTGGGGAACCCCACATGTAATGCTGACTCTCCTTGAGGAGAAATCATCAAGAGAGACATAGTATTCACGACCCTGCAAATAGTTTCTGAACCAAGTTAAAACTGTGCCCGAAAGACCAACCCAATTTTCCAGCCTGGAAATAAGGACTTGATGGTCCACTGTGTCAAATGCAGAACTAAGGTCGAGAAGTACCAAGACAGAAAGATTCTGTTATCCAGAATAACTCTAATGTCTGTGACCCAACAACATCAAAAGACTCTTGATATCGAACGGTTATGGCTGTAACCATGTTCTATGAGTTCCGGATGACCATCAGTCACTACATTGATACCTAACGTTCGCTAGCCAAGAAGCAGTATCCCTGTAGCGCTGCCTAGCCTACCTAGTTGATTATTTAAATAGACGTAAGGTTACTTAACATTCAACCATATGATTATGAACACACAGGAACATTACGTTGTAGTATTAGCGGTGCAAACAAGAGACAAATACAGTGACATTGTGGTTCCACAAGAAAATATGAAATATTAGAAACTTAACATGCTTTCACTCCGAGAAGCCTTGGAGAAGAATCAAAAGTATATATATTTTAAAAGCCAGAATGTCTCCGGTCCACTCCACCATTATCACAAAACAGTTGGATAATGCCGCGCAGTCCCAAGCACAAATAATTAACATTACAGTTATTGATTTCCGAATCAATAGGTATTTGCTGTTATTTTTGGCATTTTGTTGGCCTGGCGGGGGGTTCTTGTACAATTATAAAAGGCCTGTACAATTTAGGGGAAACAATTAGCCAAGTTTCCCATGACATCCCTGCTAACAAAATGACGTTGGTACAAAGTTGTGGCAACGTCATGTTTTTGTTGCCACAACGTTGCATCATTATGTTGTGACAACGTAAAAGTGTAATTCCCAGATAGATTGTATCTTGTGACAACGTTATAGTTTGCACATATTGACAACATTTTTATGTATGCAATTTTTAAAACTATTTTGTGGTATGGTGACAGTTCTTATGTTACTATAAACATTGTGGTACACTGTAGTCTACAAAAAGTTATAACCTACTAATATTAAAATTAAGTAGCCTAATATGGAAAAAAAAACGTTTTATGCCTAATATAAGTGAAAATATGATACTGGGACACATAAACATGACATAGACACCAAAAACAAATAAATTAATTGTTGCAAAAACCAATGCAAACACATTTATTTACAAGTTTGACAACTCTCTGACTCTATCAAAAAGAAAGAAGATAGTTCAATAACCAGAAATTGTCTTTTCAGGTCATGTAAAATTTACCACAGTAGTGTTAACATGGTGTAATGGTTACACAGGGACATTTTGAGACTCTGGCTTTCTGATCATGAGACTGGGCCCCCTGCGGAGTCGTTCATGATTAACACTCCTGATCAACTGAGGCACTTTCCCCTTCCTCATGTGACTCTGAGATGAACACAGACTGCTTGATCGATCAGGCACCGGGTTGGGCAGGAACTCCCCCCTCTTTTGAGAAGGAGAGGGGGGACCCCAATTTAACACACGCACGCACACCCTGAGGTGATTGGAAATGGCTGATCCATCTGTGTTTATTGATGGTTCCAAGGAAATGAGCCAATCAAATACATGGTTGCCCTAAAGCCATCTACCAATTTGGATCAAAGGAATTTTGACCATAAAAACCCATGAAACTTTACCAACTTTGCTCTGATGGGAAAGGCGCAACCTTACCCCGACCACCCAGACGGCTTTGATGGTAAAGACGCTGTCTTACGCCTACCAGATGCACCACTGAAACCCTGACGGACTTCTGCTTTTCCCAACCCGCATCTCGCCTGATCACCGAGACAGAGTTGGCTTGCCACCATCCACAGAATAACCCAAGCTGGTTTATTCTGAACAGCTGTTTTGAGGACACGTTTCTTCGAACTGTTCCTCTACTGTCTCCCTTGCGGCCGGACCCAAGTGGAGATATGTGCACGTCCACGGCGACCTGACTGGAAACCTGTCGCGACCCGACTTCGGTGAAGAAGTCACCAGGAGTCCACGCCCCTGCCGGGACCTTGGACCAGCTGACGAGCTGACATCACTTACGGAATCGGGACTGGCCTCCCCTTTGTTACCGTTAAGTATTGAAACACATTTTATTTAGCACTGACATCAATTGATAGGTTAGCATAAAACCTGTAGTACCCAGTTGAGGTCATTTTACTGCTGGTTCCTACTTTTGTTTGTATTTTGTTTTGCTATGCGCGTTTCGGTCGGGAATAGCCAATTTCCCTGACCTTATAGTTTTACACTGTTAAAACTTTATATGTATGAGACTGATAAAACGAGCTAACCACAAAATATAGTTTAGCGTGCCATTAACCCATAACACAAACTAACCTTTGTTAATGGTAGGACTGTTAGCTTCTATATTTAGCCGTCGCATAATTATAATTTCCTCTGATTAAGATTAAATCATAGAACATATTCCGCATGTTATATCATTTATTGTTTCTATTATTCACATATTCATAGTTGTAGCCAATAAAACATATGTAATTTTTCCAACCCATTGTAGTGTCTACGTTATTTCACTAAGTTGGGCTCTACTGACGTATAGAATTCTAATTGAGTGTTGAACTTAATTAATTCTGAATAAAAGTGACCAAGTGACTACAATGGTGTCTCAATGAATTCATTAAAGTGTAGATACATACCCCATCCGAGGCGGTCCACAATGAAACTGGACTTTGAAGCTCTAATCTATTTATGGCTGTGTAATACCCGGTTGATTAGAGGACACCGTTACGTACGTAATCAATGCAAGAAAAGATTAATTTTCTAAATTGAAAAATAAAAATAAAATCCTACCTTTCAATATGCGGACACGATTATAACACGATGGCTGTGTAAATGCTTTGATTTGGACGATTTTGATAAACTGGTGCGCGGTAAAACGTGAACGGCTTAGGTACGTAACCACGTGAGGAAGCTTGGACATGCAAGGTTATCAGGCTCCTGTAGCGTCGGCAGCAATGGAAACAAAGCAATTCTTAGCAGTTTCGTACCAGACAGTAATGCTCTTTTTTTTTAGGTTGACCAATCCACCAGCCATGAAACACGTGGGTAAACGGTTCATGCTTATGTACGTAATGATTGGGACACAGAAAGAAAGTCAGCACTATATATTCCCCTTGTTTTAAAGTATCGTGGTGTGTATGAATTTGGGCACATATATTTTTTTACTTGGCTTATGCATGACAGAAACAAACAAAGATCGATCCGATATATATTTATTTTTCATGATTGCCGACGGCATCTTGTGTACGGACACAATTAATTACGTACATGAGCCTGATTAATTTTGCTCTCCCATATGAATATGAGCGACAACTTTCACTAAGCAAAGTGTGGTTTAGAAAAGCATATCAAACGTCTTCAAAAATATTTGGTTGAGTATATATTTCCACATCAATTATGACAGTGTAAAAAATGTCACATTTTCGTGTCTTATTAATGGGTAAAAATCGAAAACAAAGTTTAAATTTACAACAGTTCAAGAAAGTCTGGCCCATGAGTTTATGTTATGTATTACATGGCTATATGAAGTACCACATACAAGTAAAACTTTCCCATAAAGTAAACACAAGACACTTTGGGAAACAAATGAAAATCACTTTTAAAAATCTCTCCAGTATCATATTTTTACATAGCTATATACAATTTATAAATTGTCGGTAGTGGTTTAATTTCGTCCAATACCTAATACAATGTAAAGAAAGACAGAAATAGCCTACACAAAATGCAGTTTCTCGGTAGAAATCCACACTGGAATGTTTATCCTATTATCTGGAACCCAGTAGCCTAAAATGCAATAGCTCAGAATACCAAATACATCCACAATGGGGTGCACAACTCAAGACCGATTGCTCTGTTACAATCGCTTACCAGTTTGAGATAGGCTACGAACGCGGCACGCCTACCCTGAGTATTGCTGTCGATTGGCAAGATAAAAAGTCGTAGGCTACAATTGATGGTCATTTTTTATATAGACAAATAAATGCAACTTTAATTAACAGGGAACATATATTTTACTTCCATTTTTTTTTTTCCCCCCAGCTCAGATGAAAAAGGTAGAAATAGATGAACTGGCGTAACAACACATTTTCATATAAATTTTTTTTTTAAATCTCATAAAAAACATAAATGTCTCATCTGTGGTCTCTTCGCCGCTGTCATCGTCGCCATCCTCCTTCCTTCTGTCTAAGTATTTTCTTCAGGTTTAAAATTATTGATTTATAACATGGCCGGGGACAATTTGTTGTATTACCCACGTATTGTAGTTAGAATGGAGTTTATGAATAGCTATAGATATTTAGCTTGGGTTCTTGTAAAACAAAATATATAGGTGCTAATATTAAGCTAGAAAACTAGTTACAACGAAGTTTATCTAGTGTTTTGAAGAAACATGCACCGTTAACTTGATTGACAAAGTCCGTTAGGTTTGAAATCTCGGTCGCGAGCCAGTGTGAGGTTGTGACAAGCTAGCTAACTACAGTCATTTGCCATATTAGAGCCGCCCATCTTGAAAACAACTGCACTACCCTACAATCGTCTGCCAGCTATCAAACGAATGTCTTCGCATTTCATTGTAAAAACGGGGTGTCGGCCATGTGCTAGCTTATGGTAGGCCGAACAGTTAAAAAGCCGACGCAAACTAGACACCACATATCCAGTTGGATAGCGTGCATGCGACCCAGTTGGACAGCCCGCGCCACAGTTGGACAGCTCGCGCTACCCAATTGGATAGCTCGAAGATAACCAATTTGATGTCGCTGATTGGACAGGAATTCACTAATCTCTCACATGTAATGAATGTTTGTAGGGTCATTTGAATCATAACGATAATCAAAGTTTTTTGTTATTTGCCATTTTCATTTTCACACTGTAATTCCAAAGACATAGAACGATATTTGGAAGAACTTACCAATATTTAGTTTAGGAATATGGGAAACAGTCATTGAACATCAGCAGATACTGGTCTGAATGCAGACATGAAGGAGCAAACACTATTGTTTTAAATAAAATAAGTGTGTAATTAATCACATTCATAAAATGAAATAGGCCTAGTTAGTTCAAAGCGCCGTTTTCTGGTATTTTTAAAACAAATTTGGAATATATTTTAGTTGGAATACAACAGCAAAAATTAAACAACAGGCTAAATATGCAATTTATTTAAAAGATTAATCCCTGTTCTTTCATATATATTTTGCTAGCTTCCACGTTGCTCTTGTGTTCTCTAGCCTGTGTTGTCCAAGCCTGAAATGGGTAGGCTACTCACTGTCAACCCATAGCTACAGTTTGCCCGTATAAAATATGGGTTTCCACATTTTTCGAAGGTATGCGGGCGTATAATGTTATGATACCGGAAATCTAGTCTATATAGGTTTTTTGTTTTCAAACGTTTTCCAACATAATTCATTCAAACGCAGCAATCATATTTTATTTCTCCCTCTCTCTGCTACTCTCAATTTATGAGGCTGCGGTCAAAGCAAGTAGCTAGCCTAGCGGCATCAGGACTGTAATGTACTTTATGACAACCACGAAGACGCAGTAGCCCACAAGATACCCATCAACTATCTAACGTTAATTAACCTAGCGAACAGTTAAATGGTTATGACCGGACAATGTTAATCCATCCATCCATTATCCATTAACCCGCTTATTCCTGGTCAGGGTCGCAGGGGGTGCTGGAGCCTATCCCAGCATGCATCGGGCGAGAGGCAGGAATACACCCTGGACAGGCTGCCAATCCATCACAGGGCACACACACCATTCACTCACACACTCATACCAGTGGCGGCTGCTGACCAAACTTTTTGGTGAAGCAAACCCCAAACACACCCACCCCCCCCCCCCCCCCCCACCCCCCCCCCCCCCACCACTGTAAAATACACACTGTAAAATAGTTCACTTTAAATTTACAGTACATTTCTGGCTACTAATTGCATTACTTTCACAGTAATTTCCGTATCGTATTATCAGTAAATCTTTATGAAATGATAACTGTGTGCTGCAATTTCAGTCAACCTGACCATGGAATTACTGTGATATGCTGCTGTAGAATTACAGTAATCACCTGTATTTTGACATATCAACTGTAATAGTGCAACTCAGTAGTCAGCAATTTACTGTAGATTTACACTACTGTAAAGGTGACATTTTAACTGTCATTTCACCACACCTATGAAAAAAACAGACAATATTTGAATTGGGTAAATTAAAATGAAAACAAAGACAATATACATTTAACATATTTATTCAGCAGTTTTTCAAGAGTAAATATGCAGAGTATCTCAAGTGCAATTGCATATTTTAAGTGCAAATACTGGGCAAAGACATTTCATAGGCAGTTTAAATGTTATTTAATTAAAATTTAAATATCAACTAGTGTACAATTTGTACTGCTTGTGAGTTTCTGCTTGTAGTCATAACCAGCTATCTCTAAATCCACAAACTTAAAAACCGACTCTGCATCCCTGCCTGATGACACGTCGAAGAACCCAATGAAGGGTGGCAGTGTAGTATAATGGTTAAGGAACTGGCCTTGTAACCGAAAGGTTGCAGGTTCGATTCCCAGGTAGGACACTGCCGTTGTACCCTTGAGCAAGGTACTTAACCTGAATTGCTTCAGTATATATCCAACTGTATAAATGGATAATATGTAAAACATGATAAAAAAAAGTTGTGTAAGTCGCTCTGGATAAGAGCGTCTGCTAAATGCCTATAATGTAATGTAATGTATAATGTAATGAAACGCTCTTGAATTATTCCCGCAGCATCGACATAACGCAGAATTATGGACAACTGAGCTTTGCAAGAGATGTCGGTCGTCTCATCTATTTGCCACGCAAACAAAGGAGCAGCGGTTACTTCACTCTTGATCTCCTCCTGCATCGTAGCTGCAATAGCTTCGATCAGATCATTTTGAATAGTCTTAGACATGCCAGAGAACACAGTGGACGATTTCAAGTGTGCAGCCAGAACGTCATCATAGCGAGAAAGCATTTCAGTCAACTCCCTGTAGTTTCCTCTGTTATCAGAATTTTCACTCTCGTCATGCACCCTAAATGCCAGCTCCTGACGACCCAAGAATGCAATCGCATCAACCAATGTCACGATTTTTCCGCACCATTTCATTGTGCTTTGCTAATTGGATACGTGCACCTTCATCAATTAAATGCTCGATTCTCACATTTCCCAAAAGACTCAACTGCACGGTTGCACTGACATGCTCCTTCGATTTCGCATGAATCTTAACAGACCTGTCGAAATTACGTAAATCCTCAAAGCCATCTCTCGCAAACTTTGAAATCTCCTGCAGCAGCGCACTTGAACAAGACACATGGCCAGCAATACAGGTGGTTCGTTAGCAAGCTACCAGTTAGCCACTCCACCTTGTCATACCGTGGTACTTTAAAACTCCGACTCACCGAGCCCACTCGCTGGACCAAATTGATAGGAGCTTCGGTCTTCCCTCGGCCTTCACTCGCAGTTTTTCTTCGTAATTTAACGACTGAAAAGAATCCCACAGAATCCGATCCAGGATGTTTGACGTTACATTCGCATTCGCAGATTCCATTTTCTTCCAACTGGAGCCAAATTAAATTGAAAAAGCTACCTTTTCAAAAAGTGAGCTAGTTTTGGCTAACGTCAGCTAGCTAAATCACGTTAGCAATTAGCTAGCTAAAATATTGAGATCGCTTAATGACAAAAAAGATAACGCTAACAACACCGATACAATTTTTTTTACTATTTACAATATATACAAATCACCGCCGACAACGCCACAACCATAAAAATTTAATAAATTGAATAAATCGCTCTCTCTCTCTCCAATACAGTAACACACTAACGTCTCTACTACCAACAGGGAAAATTGGCGGGTAGGATGATTATATCTTGCTGGACAAATGAACTCCTGTTCTGTATGGTTAGACATTATGTCAATCATCAGGACGAGAACGCGCACAAGAACACGCATGATTGAAATACATTAGCGAGGCAGTGCTTCACGGGTGGGCTCAAAAAATGCGCAATTATCCAATCATATTTTATAAAGTCCCCCAATGATTTCCAATGGTCTAGTAAGCATTGCTTCACTGAAGTTCCTTTTAAAAGTCTAGGGGTGGCGCTGTTTTTCACGATACAAGGCACATTTTTGAATCGAGGCACTTTTTTTTTAGCTTCACAAGGGAAATGGTAGTTGTGATGATAATTCAATATTAAATAAAGATGTGTTGTGTGTGCTATGCATGTTCTTTTATTTATTTATTTTTTATTTATTTTGGGTGAAGCACTGCTTCACCTGTTGTCATAGAGAAACCTCCTCTGACTCATACCCATACTCATACCTATGTGCAATTTTGAGTCTCCAATTAGCCTAACCTGCATGTCTTTGGACTGTGGGAGGAAACCGGAGTACCCGGAGGAAACCCACGCGGACACGGGGAAAACATGCAAACTCCACACAGAAAGGCCCTCGGCCAGGATTCGAACTCGGTACCTTCTTGCTGTGAGGCGACAATGCTAAGCACTGCACCACGGACAATGTTAATGTTTATGCAATTTTGATAATTAGATAATGTTCCATGACGTATATTAATGTGGTGGATGACTCAATTTAACGAAGCTGCTACAAGTTTCATTGGAAAGTAACCCGTCTAACTTAATGTTAACTGTTACTAGAAAATTATTCAAAGTAAGATGAGAGCTAATTTTATAACCATATGTAGGCTACATTAATGCTAACGTTGCCTACTTAGGCTATCAAAGCTGTTATGTAGGCTAGTAAGATTGCAAAACTGCATTAAAAGTGCATATAACACGACTATTGCATAATTTAGGAAAGGTGGTATGTATCTCTCTCCTGCACTGGGTTGTAAGTGTGTGGGGTCAGTCATTTGGGGTGTCAGTTTACCTGTTTTAAAATGAGCACCTTAATGAATTTGTAGCTACACAGTTATTATTATGTGAAAAGCTAAATACAAGAATATATTAAATAAACTTGAATCAGACAAATAACTGTTGTGGCTAGTTATTTTAATAGATAATCGATAATGTTCTATACGGTTTTAGTGAATATACAGTTTTGCAGGGATGAAAATAAGTGCAGCTCTTTCCAGAGGTTGACACCTATGCATTAATAATATACAGTAATGCGATCGCATCTAAAGACAGACCTGGCGGATTCACTCGTTGCTTTTATTGCAAGCCAATGTTCTCAGTACACAGAGGATTACACTGACTCAAACGCACAGACTTCAAGTATTAGGCTATACTGGACTGGCGATAATACTGCAAACTGTCATCATAAACATATTGCATGTCCTAGATAGCTCTACTGTGGCTATCTAGTTAGACTGGGTACGTTTACATGCACAGCAATATCCGATTACTGGAAACGATCAGCTTACGCCAGTATTTAACTTATTGCGTTCACATGGACATAAGAAATGTGATTACTCCAAAAGCCGCGTTTACATGATTCTCTCCATAATCGGCTCTGTGGAAAACGTAGCTACTAACTGCTTCCCGTTCTAAGGACAAAAATGATCTGCCCGTCAAAAATTTACGTTAGTAGGCTATTATTATTATTATAGCTAGCTAGTAATTATTATAGCTACTTATTTATAGCGAATTGCTAGTAGTGGTTGGTTTATATTATTGTACTAGCTAGCTTTACCGATCTCTAAATATGACGAATTTCCCGAAAATTTCAGTTATTTAATGTGCAAGCTACAAACTAGCTAGTACAAACACAAGCACGTAACACTGAACAATATATTTTCACAGGTGAAATGCAAATTTAATAATACAATTCTGGAAGTGAGATGCTGAAGGAACCCCAGGCATAGCAAATGTTGACGGGTGGAATCATTTTGACGTTACACCCGCCTCTTCTGCCTGACTGCCTGCCGAAAGAAACCGGAGAAAGGTGTTTACATGCTCCAAAAAATCGAAAGTTTGGCCAAAAAACCAGGGGTGTTAATCGGGTTTCGAAAACACGGATTATGACCTTACATTAACGGATAAAGGTGTTTACATGACCATTTCAGTAACCAGAGTATTGCCATAACCGGGTTCAGATCGGAGTATTAGTGTGCATGTAAACGTACCCAGTGTCAACAAAACACACATAGGCCTACGCACTTTATACACATAATAACACTTAGCTAGCCCTGGTGACCAGCCAGCTACGCTAACAAGCAGCATAACTAAACATTTAACCAACCAGTAAATAGTCTACATGATATAATGGCGTCACATAAATTGTAGTTGAAGACTTTTTTTTATTTTTATAGATTAGACAAATTATTGCAAGCTTTGTTCGTTTAACAATTCATACAGCCAAACGAGATACACATATCCGGTAGACTAATTCTAGAGAGATATCCAGCAGGATAGCGCGGCGCTACCCAATTTCACATCTCGTGCTGCCGAACTGGATATCCCGCGCGACCCAGTTGAATAGCGCAGAGCTACCCAGTTCGACATCCCTCGCGATCCAGTTGGATAGCACAGAGCTACCCAGTTCGAAATCCCGCGCGACCCAGTTGGATAGCACAGAGCTACCCAGTTCGAAATCCCGCGCGACCCAGTTGAATAGCGCAGCGCTACCCAGTTCGACGTCCCGCGCGACCCAGTTGAATAGCGCAGCGCTACCCAGTTCGACGTCCCGCGCGACCCAGTTGAATAGCGCAGCGCTACCCAGTTCGACGTCCCGCGCGACCCAGTTGAATAGCGCAGCGCTACCCAGTTGAATAGCGCAGCGCTACCCAGTTCGACATCCTGCGCGTCCCAGTTGAATAGTGCAGAGCTACCCAATTCGATCACTCGCGCTGCCCAACTGGATATGTGGCGATGTCCACTGGGTATCTCACGATGTCCACTGGGTGGCGCAGGATGACTGGATAGGTAGTGTCTTGTTAACTGGATATATCTCGCTTAAAAACTGGGTAGCGCAGAGCAACTGGATATACGGTGTCTACTTTGCGTCGGCTTTTGAACTGTTCGGCCTACCATACTAGCTGCGTATCATTTGCAGAGCGCGACTGAGCCTACTTTGCCGACTCAATTGCCAGATCTCAGCCAGCTCCAGTGGCTTTTTGGGTGGATTACAATGTTGTGAACATGTGATAGGACCAGACTGTGAGATCATGCAACGTGTATGCCATTGCTACACTATTTGTATGATTTGGTCCAACCAGAGCCTTCTTTATAACGTTACATATTTCTTATATGACTATAATTATCGTTTGTATTAAACAAAAACATTACTATACAGTGAGCACCATAATTCATTGGACAGTGACACATTTTTTGTTATTTTGGTTCTGTACTCTAGCACTTTGAGTTTGAAAGGATACAATGATAATGAGGTTGAAGTGCAGACTGTCAGCTTTAATTTGAGGGTATTTTCATCCATATAGGATGAACCATTTAGAAATTATAGAACCTTTAGTACATAGTTCCCCCCGCACATTTTCGGGCATCAAAAAATATTGGACAGTTTAACATAATGTAGAATAAAGTAATAATTTTTAATATTTAGTCGCATATCCTTTGAATGCCATGACTTCCTAATGTCTGTGACCCAACAATGTCAAAAGACTCTTGATATCGAACGGTTATGGCTGCAACCATGTTCTATGAGTTCCGGATAACCATTAGGGTCATCAATATGGATGGCCTTCTGGAGCCAGATGCATTGAGACTTTTATACCAGAATTTGTCATGTTGCCGCTTCACAAATTTCTCGATCGGCTGGTTGATGTGAAATGCTGAAACAATTTTGGGCAGGAACGATGGATTAGGCCGCAACGTGACACCTAGACACTCTGCGCTGATGGAGAGAGCGCAGAGCTCACCAACGCATCTTGCTGATGCCATCACTAGCAGAAATGCCATTTTAAAAGAAAACCACTTAAGGCTGATCATCTCGAGAGGCTCATGGGGCTGAATCGTGAGTGCTCTCAGCACCAAGGGGAGATTCCAGGAGGGAGTTACCAGTGACACCGGCACCCTTCAGGAATCAGCTGACTAGGTAATGGCTCCCTGCAGGCTTGTTATGTACCCAGTAGGGGTGTGCAGCAATGCCATTATCTGTATCTGTATCTGTTGGACCATCAAAATGATCTGTATCTGTATCTGTATTTGGATTTTTTTTTAAACGGAAGTGGGCAGTGCTTCTACCGGAAGTGGCGTTACATATAGGAAATCATATTTTCTAGTCTAAAATGTATTTCTATTGCAATTTATGAGTATTCACCCCCCCTCCCTGTCTTTTTTTCTTTTCAAAACCTTTTATAAGAACTATATTCTGGACTTATATTCGCTTTTATAAGAACTATATTCATCCCTACTTATTTATCTAACCCCCCACCCCCCTAACTGGGGGACACTGAACAATAATTTTGGATAACAACTGTAAAAAAATCTGAGGTACAATATATAATCAACTCAGAATGAAAAGGCAGTTTTATAAAAACATGAAACCATTCCTTATACATTTGAATGGAAACAATTTTCCACAATAACAAACCTTTCTACCTGTTGTGATTTCATATTGTACTTTTTTTTGTTAGTTTATTTTTTTACTATATGAACATGGAACCCCCCACATAACCTCTGTGCCCCCCCACCCATCCCTCCACCTAGCTGCTGACAAACAATAATTACTCTATTCATTATTATTATTATTATTATTATAGGCCTACTAGTAGCAGTAGTAGGCATACTTCACATAAGTAAATGGTATCTTTTTATACAATTAAAAAAAACTGTTTTAAAATAGTGTTGGCCTAAAATACGACTGGACGCTGACAGAGGTCAAGTGGTTGTATGGCCACCTACGACGTTGATCATGTGTGCGACAGACAGTGAGGCACAAAACCTCACTTTGCTTAGCTAGCGAAAGCTGAAAAGTGAAACAGATATCATGGATATTCGAAAATGGATGAAAAAGAAACCAACTGGTTACCGATAGCCTACCTGCGTTCTTAGGCTAAGAGAAGAGGTAAGAGATGGTAAACTATAATCTTGTGTCAGTTGCCAAATTGGTTGCTGTCATGTCTGTTAACGCCGGGTGTTCTGTTTGTCACAGAAAATAGCCTATTGGATAAAGTCACGTCACGGGAAAGTGATCATAAAGTGTTTTAAAAAAATTAATAGATCGCATAGGCCTACACTGTAGCCGAGTGCATGTGAAATGAATGAAATAACAACTGTAGAACGCCCAAGGTAGCCTACTTTCCTTCCCTCCGTGACTACTGGAAGGCAGCCACTGCCTCCGTGGCTGCAAACAGTAGCTAGGTATTTTGCTTAGTTCGCTAATTCTTAGAAAGATTGCCCTTGTGCATACAGAGGGTCTTTATTTTGTTCAGTTAAATAACAATTTTCAGTATAACATGTATTTTCCCATATAACTAAGGCATTTGGAGGTGGTGGCTGCCTTCCTGTAGTCACTTAGGCAAGGAAAATAGGCTACCTTGGGCTGTAACAACAATAACAAGTGCTTGAGTTTCAAAAAAAGTCAAATGAAGTTTCCGGCTGGTATGTAGCCTACAAATAGCCCACGAGTAGGCTAAAATGCATGGAATGGCTTAATTCGGTCAATCACGTAAAGAATGCTTTTTTGCCTTTAACTTATCGGAACGCATGCTCAAATTGCATTAGGCTAGACTACTAAAATGATAAATCAGGGTTCCCGTGTACCAATTTTTATTTCTTTAAAGTTTGTTTTGATAGGCTACATTGTGATGCTTGAGCTAGCGCATTCCAGAATATATGCACATTGTCGCATTTTGTTTGCCCAGAATTTGGCAATATGGTTAAAATGCGGAAGCCTAGCCTATGAATAACACTGTAGGCTACATTAAGGTAGACAGGGCAGAATTAGCGGAATCATGGCACCTGCGACTTCCATGACACACACCCAGCCTTAGTTCATTGATTTGGATTGAAGGAAAGTAGCCTATTTGGTGATGCTATATGTTTATTGAGAGCTGCGTTTCGCTGTGTTTAAGACATCCTTAATGCCGAGATGAACGCATAGGCTGCAGCCTATACTGGCTGTGGTTTGTGAAAACACAATATCCAATATGTGCCCCCCCTAAAAAAATTGAGGCCCGTCCATTCTGCCGCCGGGTCTGAGAGAGACAACAACATCAAAAGTGGATTCACATGTAGGTACATATTCGCGACAATCGCACTGTGGTAATTAATTAAAATTAATATTTAGCCTATATCACAGATTCTGTGAATGCTTGTTTCTACCCAGATTGTTTACCATTCAACTCGCAATTAATCCACACTGTGGACTTGTAACGTTAACGTAACATACATGAAACCTTCCTGATCTATACGTTCGCAAAATATCTTTATAAACATTAAGTCACAGTTTGGTTTTATAATGCTGATTTTGATAGGGCATTTGTGTTAATCACTCCTGTTAGTGGCTATCTCAGTGAATTAAATCTCTGGCAGATAGCTACCCGTGCCGAATTACGTCTCTCTCTCTCGCTCGCTCTCTCTCGCTCTCTTGAACGAACGAATCCGAATATTAACGAGCAACTTCGGGTAGAAACAAAATTCTGTTCCAACGCATTATTCGTGCTTTCCCGAATATGGTATTCGGCTCCGGATACACCCCTAGTACCCAGACATGCCTGCTGGATATAGCAGCCGCATAGGTTTTCAGTGTGCTGGCTACTTTCCCATTATAAAATAAGGACTGTAAAAGGTCCAATAGTACAGGGATCGGACAGTGTACGGGGTCTGCACCTTACCTTAAGCACAATGTGCTAAATAGCTGCCACATATACCCATAGGCCCAACTCGTACAGGGGGCTCTGGAGTTCAGTAACGTCCGCTGGACGGGGCTCCTCAGTGACTCATCATGTTTGGCCGAGGGTGCCAAACAGTGCCACTCTGTTGTGATAACAGATCCTCCCGAACTGGAATTTTCCAGGGTGGATCGCAAACAAGGCCGAGCACCATGGGAAACCAGGGTTTCATTGGCCATCTGGGGGCTACCAGCAGGAGCTCGTGGTGACTTGTGCTGAGCCTGTGCAGTCGCATTGATCAGCGACTTGGGTGGAAACGCGTATAGCAGGCCATCCGGCCATTCGTGCGCTAATGCGTCTATCCCCAGGGGACTTGAATACTCGTTCAGGGAGAACCAATGGGGGCAATGAGTAGACTCTTAAGAGGCGAACATGTCTGTTTGAGCACGCCCGAAGCGCCGCCATATCTCCTCCACCACCTCGGGTTGGAGACGCCATTCGCCGGGGTGAATCCCCTGGTGAGATCTGCTTGTAAGTACATCTGCTGTATGTACTACCTGGTAGGTGAATGGCATATCTGGGAAGTGCCCATGTTAGCAGGCGCTGGGTCACTTCCAATGATTGGCGGGACTTTAGACCGCCCTGATGACCTCACTATCACATGTTTGCCCCGTAGTACGGGCAAAAAAATGTCTCAGTGCTAGAAATACTGCTTGGAGTTCGAGCACATTGATATTGTCTGACTGATGCAGTCGGGACCATAACCCCTGATCTGGGAGGTGCTGGCAGACAGCCCCCCAACTGCTCAGACCGATGTATTCGATTGACTGTATCGGAATCACCTGGTTCTTGCCGTAATTTACGTTGATGCCCAAATTAGCGACATGCTCCAACATCATACCGTACGATTGTGCACCAACTAATCAACCAATCGTCTAGGTATGGTATGATTCTCAGCCCCCTCAGCCTGAGCACCGATAGAACCATGTTCATGCAGCGAGTAAGTACACGTCGGGCTAGAGACAAACCAAACGGGAGGGCATTGAACTTGTATGCCCGACCTCGGAATGCCAATTGTAGGAACGATGATGCTCCACCCCAATAGGGATGTGGAAGTACGCATCTTTCAAATCCACAGCCGCAAACCAATTGCCTGTTCATATGGCTTGCATAATGTTCAAACATCCGGAGCATCCAGAAAGTGTATCGTTTTAGATACATATTTAGGTCTCTCAGATCCAGTACCATTCTCTCATGAGAGCCTTCCAATTCACCGACTGGTGTCAGTGGCCTGACCACCAGATGGACCTACGGGGTTATGTCGCGAGTCCAATGCTGGTACATGGGTGGGCGGATGACGAAAAAGCTCCCCAGCCATACGCGGGTTTTGCGTCCCTTCTGACCATTGGTTGGGACCAGCACACACCAGGATGTTGAGGTGTCTTAATGCCTCTACAGAATATTTGAGTGCCTGTCTGGCTGCTTCAGTGAAAAACCTGGCCGGGAACCACCGGCCGTTCTCTGATTGTTTTCTTTGTGGCATCTGGTAGGGGCGGCTGAGCCAACCACACTTGACGTAGAGTCACCGTGAGCAGGGACATTACTCTGCCTAACTCACGGGTCATAAACGCAAACGCTTGCAGCGACGCATCGCGCAATGAGGTATCATTGAGGTATCAACCTCTGCATCAAGCAACGTCTGCAACTGCGCAAGCATTAGCCATGACAGCGAATTACCAATTTGCACTGCTCTGGCAGCCGCTCTATAAGCCTTACAGAGTAGATTGTCAGTTGGTCTGTATTGTGGCCTAGGGCAACGGGCGTCTGCTCGGACCGCCTCTTCTGGGAACACTACTAATGCCTCAATGGCAGGTTCCCCAGAGGGCATTTGGTCCAGCCAATGGACCACCACGTCTGACATGGACGCAAACATCCTACAATCTCTGGCCATCTGATACATACCAGGGCGTGGCTCCGCCAGAAAATCGTTTGATGCTGACATAGCCAATTGTGCCCTCTGAGGGGCCCGTCGGTGAAACCAGAGACGTCCCCGAAGTGCTAGCCTGCGGCATATCGCAACGCATGCATGCCAAGGCCACACAGAGAATGGTTTCTAGAGAGGCCGAGTATCCGAGCCTCCTCTCGACCCTCTGTCAGATTGATCTGCTGTCTCGGACCGACTCTGACTAAAGTAGACGCTGCTGTAGAAAGGGCTTCAAAACCATCACAATGAGCTGTTGCGCTACCGCACATAGCTGTGTAACTTCCGCGGACAGGTTGCCGCCCTTGCCAGCCTTGCCCTTTTTCCGTGCAGGGGCCTCGGTGGTGGGAGTACCCTTACGTTTGGGCGCAACCTCTACTGCTGCTGGCGTTCTACCCGAGGGAGGCATGTGCACAAGGCGCTCATGCCTTAGAATAATAACGAGCACTCGCAGATGATAAAACGTGGCGGTGGTCCTTAATAGGGGAAGCTGAGGCAGATAACGTAGCGAATCACACATACTTCTGCCTTATAAACCAATCTATATAGCACCGCGCTAGCCAATTGGGAAGCCTTACTGGTGTGCTCGCAGCAGTCAGTCAGTCAGACATAGAATCAATCACCGGAGCTGTAGCTCATCGATTGTGTGGTAACAGATCTCACTGGGGTACACCCTTCACACCCAGGTTCGATCAACGGAATCTCATGCGTCAGCAAAATAAAGAGCAGCTGTAGACGATAGAACGTGGCGGTGGTCTTTAGTAAGGGAAGTCGAGGCAGATAATGTAGAGAAGCACTCGCACTCTGCCCCTTAGAATCAATCACCGGAGCTGTAGCTCACCGATTGTGTGGTAACAGATCTCAATGGGGTACACCCTTCAAGCCCAGGTTGAATCAAAGGAATCTCATGCGTTAGCAAAATAAAGAGCAGCCGCAGATGATAGAACATGGCGGTGGTCTTTAGTAGGGAAAGTCGAGGCAGATAGTGTAGCAAAGCATGTGTACTCTGCCTTGTAAACCAATTGATGTAGCACCTTTGCTAACCAATTGGGAGGCCTCACTGGTGTGCTCACGCAGCCAGTACAGACTTAGAATCAATCACTGGAGCTGTAGCTCACCGATTGTTTGGTAGTAGATCTCACTGGGGTACTCTCCACACCCAGGTTCGATCAATGAAATCGCAGAAAGATACAAACCTGTACTGCATACAAACCTGTTCACCGCGTAACTTGTTTCACTAGAGTGAACGCAGTAAATGCGGTAGCACACGTGCCTACCGCTGCAGTAACCAAGTGGCAATATCCGTGCAAGATAGCAAGGCTATCCGTGGATGTCGCTCGTAAGTGCTTATCACTGCCTTTGGAGGACGATAAGAATCGTAGCCCCGACCAAAGTCACAAGACGCTGTCGGATTCACACAGGATACAAAATTTAAGAGGACTTCCACAGTGACTCTCCCCCCTTTATGGGAGGAAATACGTCACTACGTGGGGGTCATGTACCATGACAAATTCTGGTATAAGAGTCTCGATGCATCTGGCCCCAGAAGGCCATCCATATTGACGACTAATGGTCTAAGGAACAAAATAGAACTTATTTTCAGGTACTCTTACAAGCGATAATATAACCTCTCTGCATTTGAATGGATCTCTATGGGAATTTGGAGGTGGGACTAGATTTAGCTGTAAATTATGCTGGAACATACAATACATGGTTGGCAAAATGGCTGTAAGTCATCAAGGGTCTGAGGTATCAAACAAGCCTCAAACCATCACTCTGCTGCCAGATATATGAGGGTTGATTCCCCTTACAAATTCATATTCATATTGCACTCTATGGAAAAATAAGTCAGGAGAAGAAACCATTCAAGATATCAGGAGTCTTTTGATGTTTTTGGGTCACAGACATCAGGAAGTCATGACGTTCATGTAAAGGATATGCAACCAAATATTAAATATTTCATTTAAGTTTATGTTAATTTGTCCGATTACTTTTGGTCCCCTAAAATGAGGGGGGACTATGTATTAAAATGGCTACAATTGATACACGGTTCACCTGATATGGATGTAAAAACCTTTAAATTGAAGCTGAAAGTCTGCACTTTACCCTCATAGTCACTGTTCCATTTCAAATCCAATGTGGTGGAGTACAGAGCCAAAACAACAAAAATTGTCGCTGTCCAAATACAGACTGTACTGTATAAGTATATATTTCCCTCATTTTTGAGTAAATAATATCTAATTACCTGTGCTGTTTATTCACATTATGATAGTTTTTTTTTGGTAATCTCTAGCAAAGGTGCCAATAATTTTGGACTGCATATTTAAAGAAATCATTGCTGTGAAATATATTGTAGGATATCTAATATTCCCCCCCTTCTCTCTATCTCTGTTGCTCTCTGTCTCTCTCTCACTCTCACCCCCCCAACATCAAAGATAAACCAGTCTTTGTCAATAAATGACCCCTCTCCTGTAATGGGGTGTGATGTGTGAGGTGGGAGGAGCCAAACGCAGCAAGGGGATTCTTTAAGCCCTAAGGCCACTAAGGCGGGATACCCCGCAGATAAGGGAGGAGACAAAACAACGAACACCACTACAGACGCTACTAACCAGCTCACTGTCACACGCCAAGTAGAGCGCAAGGACAGGATTCTGAATAGCCAGAAATAATACGCGCCCTGTCTCGGTAACGAGACACATAAGAACGGGCGAGTAGCGTAAAGACAAACATAAAACACAGTCAACAAACTGTCACGAACCAAACACGGGCTGAACCCAAGAGCAACGACCAGGAGGCAGAAAAACAGAAAGGGGTTTTTATTAGAAGCTTTGGGGTAGTCCCAAGCTGTACATAAAATAAAACACAATAGAAACACAGGAGTGAGGAAGTCCACAGCGAACTGCTCCAAGCCGGAGCTGGACTTTGATCACCCCTGGAAGTTCCAAGCCGGAACTGGACTTTAAACGGGAGGTGAGTTCCAAACCGGAACTGGACTGGTACTGGACCGGGAGGTCCACTCAGGAACTGGATCACGGGAACGGCGGGTTTGTTCCAAGCCGGAACTGGACTTTAAACAGGAGGTGAGTTCCAAACCGGAACTGGACTGGTACTGGACCGGGAGGTCCACTCAGGAACTGGATCACGGGAACGGCAGGTTTGTTCCAAACCGGAACTGGACTTTAATCAGGAGGTGAGTTCCAAACCGGAACTGGACTGGTACTGGACCGGGAGGTCCACTCTGAAACTGGATCACAGGAACGACGGGTTTGTTCCAAACCGGAACTGGACTTAAAACAGGAGGTGAGTTCCGAACCGGAACTGAACTGGTACTGGACCGGGAGGTCCACTCAGGAACTGGATCACAGGAACGACGGGTTTGTTCCAAACCGGAACTGGACTTTAAACAGGAGGTGAGTTCCGAACCGGAACTGGACTGGTACTGGACCGGGAGGTCCACTCAGGAACTGGATCACGGGAACGAGCGGTTTGTTCCAAACCGGAACTGGACTTTAGACAGGAGGTGAGTTCCGAACCGGAACTGGACTGGTACTGGACCGGGAGGTCCAACAGGTACTGGGCTGGATACAGAGGTAGGTAAACGACAGGGCACGGCAGGGTAGAGCTGTGTGGCGGAGCTCAGGCGGGACCGGTTGGGGTAGCTGGGTCACAGAGGAGCCTGGGACCGTAACCGCAGCAAAGGAGGTAGCCACGGCTGGACAGGAACCACTGCAGGATAGCGAGGCAGAACACCCAACTGCGGGCGCCACGTGAGCTGGGATTGGAGGTACCGCAACACACACAGGGAGACTAACAGCTACAGGCTGGTTAGTGCAGGAACAGCTGGTAATTTAGGGAGACAGGTTAGAGGCACAGCACACAGCAAAAGACAGGGCTGGATAGCTACCAGACAGGAGGTTCGGAATACTGAGAAGCTTAAAGGGAAAAAACCCACAACGAAGCATTCAGTTAAACAGGACTAGAAAACAGGAGACCAGGAAACAAACGAAGTACGTTAAGAGTACGAACTGGCGCCGACTAGCAGCCAGACGGGGGTTTAAGTAGGGGAGTGAAATTGAAACCAATAACGAAAGCGTGAGGAAAGCAACCGAGAGTGATTGATTAATTAACAGGTGAGGAATGCATGCCACGAGAGGGAAAAGAGAATAGGCAGAAACCAAAGTGGGGGACAGCGTGAAACAAACAGAAGGGGACACGCCCAGCCTGTAGCAAAGGGGAAAACATGGACAAGGGAATCCAACATGACACGGAAGGAAAGGGAAAAACATGGAAAACGGACAGGAAGGGAACGGAACGTTACACAAACACTGCAAAATAATACGATAGTATCTGTGGAGGCGAAAGGAACAGATCCAACGTTCCAAGGCTAGTTTAATAGGCTAGCAGTCAAATGCAGGAAACAAAGGGGTAAACACCCGATCTCCCAGGGGGAAGAAACATTTTACAGGCGAGCCGACGGAGCACCGTCGTCCCATAACTTTCCTATCCATAATGACTAACGCAAGCCTAATTGAAAACACACGCCCTAGCCTCTCAGTAAAGAAATATGCAACGAGGCGAAGGAACAGAGCTAACGTTCCGATGCTATTTTAAGAAACACACAGTCAAATGCAACGACCAGGAAGCAGGGACAGAAAAGAGCCAGGGGAGATGAGTCCTAATAACTACATCTACATAGGCAAATACGCCAGGGGGGACGAGTCCTAATAGCTACTTCCACATAGGCAAGTACGCCAGGGGGGAAGAGTCCGAATAACTACATCCACATAGGCAAGTCCCGCATTGATCGAGATAACGTAAACTTAATTGAAAATAGCAAGCACTGCTTCTCAATATAATATTAAAAAAACCCTGACTCACAACAAAGGGGAACGTAGTCCACGAGAAGGAGACAAAACAGGGAACAAACTTACCGAAGCTACTAACCGGCTCACTGTAACACGGAAATGAGTAGAAGCTCAAACACCTGGTCTCTCAGCAAGAAAACCAAACAGAGGCGAAATAGAGCAGAGATCTGCGGTCCCATACTTCTACGAGATAAGTAACCAAAGAGCCGGCAAGAATAAAGCCCTGCCTCAGCAACGAGACGTTAAAACAGGCGAGTAGCATCAAAGGTACAAATAACGCACACCAAATAAATAGAGCCCTAAAATCAGTACGATAAAAATGCCCTGTCTCTTAGTAAAAACCTACTATATAGATACATACAAACAAACAGAGACTCCTCTCACCTTCACGGAAGAAAGCAGACAGAGAGAGGAGAAAGAGACATAGAAAGGCAAAAATCTAGGCAACGGACTAACAAGGAAAAAACCAGGAAGCAAGGACCAAAAAGAGCCAGGGGGGAAGAGTCCGAATAACTCCATCCACATAGGCAGGTAAGCCAGGGAGGACGAGTCCTAATTGCTACTTCCACATAGGCGAGTCCCGCATAACTCCAATGAAACATATCATGGGCGAGTCTTCCCGAATATAAAAATCAAGGTACTCGAATGTCTAGGGGTTTTATTACCAACAGACTCACCCAGATAATCGCTTCCCTTCTCACTCACGGCTCACAAACTCAGCTCGCAGGCAATGGGCTGAAGAGTGCGGCTGTAGGACAGTATGATCTCCTTTAGATAATTCCCACCAAGACAGGACCAGCGCAATCTTCGCTCCGGATAGCGACCAGCTCCTTCTTGTTTCTGTTATTTGTTCAAGTTTTAGTTATTTTTCTTAAGACAATCAGCGCTGCGGCTGTGTGTGTGTCAATCCTCTTCTCGGCCTCTTTTGGGTGTTCCTCGCACAAATCCACTCTCGCGAACATCCCGGCAGCCACCTCAATATACTCTCACCTGCCGCCACAGGTGAGACCACCTGACCAAGGTGCAACTGGGCTGAACCTAGTCGCTTCATTAATTATAGGTGTGTCTTGGGCGTGACATTCAATAAACCAATCAAAATGTCATATCCCATTCCCTTTAAAAGCCTGCTTTTCCACCTTGGCGGATTGCTTATGATGGCGAAACAGACATGCTCGTGCGTGTTTAGTGTGATCAAGGAATAGGCTAAATGGAGTATGATCAATATTATTCGGACTAACCATTAGCCTATGAGTTCCCGGTAATTCCAGACAGGGCTGTTATTTTACAAAATATGTGCGGTTAAATTTCGTTAAAAGGACCTGCAACAGCTGAGAATAAGCTATCAATGGCTTCAGTCTCACCTTAGAAAACGCCAAATTAGCCTGCTTGTTCAGCGAATTTCGTTTGATTATGCAATGAAAGTGTCAAACATCAAGTTCAAGCTTCATCCAAAGTTCATTAGGCTACCTGCATAGTAGGCTAATATTGATTAATAACATACATACCGTTGTTTTGCCTTAATGATGACACTAAATAGCCATACAATAAAGCTGTCAGGTTCGCAACCCATAAGTTCACGCATATTTCCCCTTGTTTAATAATGTCCTGTTTATGGAAATGTGACCAACCTGTTTTACTCGTAGCGTAATCCTTTAAAACAATCCACTTTCCCAGGAAGACCGTTAAACGTGCAGAGAATGGCATTAAAATGAATTGTGAATTAATTGTGTAACGTGCTGCAAATTTGTTTTAGTTTCTAATTAGACGCTTAGTTCTCTTTAAAATCGTTTTGTTCAGTTAAGGAATAACGGGTGAAATCAGCTGGGTTTTAAACGGTGAGAGTATGGAAACCTGGTCACTGTCATTTAAAAAAATATGAAGGACGAAGAATAGCTAATGTTACAATTTAGTTAACATGCATGGTGACATCTCCGTTTTTTAACCATAGGCTATCGAAAAAAACCTTATGCACAGCGAATTCGCTGTAGCCTAGGCTATTTGAAAAACAATAAATGCAATATTCACTGGACAAGGTTTTGAACTTTTTTCAGTCACAAACCATTCTATTTACTTACAGGCTGTATTCATAGATAAACAGAGCTGTATTGTAATGACATCTGAAGCGCATTTTCAGAACTTAAATGTCCGTCTATTGCCGTGCGCGAGTTTTACATTGAATGACAATTCACGCATTAGGTGCAAAGACAATTCGCGCATTAGGCTTGATAGCTATAGGTGTTATCAGCTCCTTTTTAATGGATAGCCATTGTCCCGTACCATCGCACATCGCCTGGATGTTGATGGAGTGGGCTGAGAGCAATGTAATGTGGCATTGTTTCCCTTCGCTGATGGAAAGGTATGTGGACCTATGGAACCTTTTATTATTATGCATTTTTGATATAGCCTACACAATAATATTTCACATTATGATCTAGATATTTTAGTCATGCCTGTGCACGCCCCTGTGTGTAACAGACAGGAGGGTATGCGCGTTGTGCACACGCCTATGTAGACGCACTTATATGCGCCGTTAAAATAGCATGTAAACAACTGCGACATGACTTTAGACCAGGTTTGTGGTGGTTCTAGCGCAAGCGCTTTCTGCTGGCTCAAGATAGCAATACGCCAAAAATAATCCTGGCCACTCCTCATCTTAAGACCAACACGCCCAGTTCACTAATGATGGCGCAAGAGTTACGCCGTCAACATGCTAGTTTGACGGCGTAAGCGTTAGGCGCTATTATGGACCTAGCGCCGGGTGTAAGATAGCAAAGACACTTGCGTTTGCGTTAGCGCCGCTTTGCGCCGGGTGTAAGATAGGGCCCCATGACATCTCCCCCCCCTCCCCCACACCTTAACCCAATCAGGGCTTGGATCCCCTCCCTGTCAAGGTATTTTATAGTTGCACTGCAGAAAAAGAATTTAGTCAGTTTGGAGTTTGTTTGGTGAAGAAGTCATTCTTTTTGGTTCCTCGTGCATTTCCTTTTGTTCCTGTTCAGCTGGAGGGTAAATAATATTGGCAATTTTTGGCTTATCTCTCTCTTTCCTGGTATCTTCTAATTAATGTCTGGTTTCATGTCTTCCCTTTGGTAAATTATAAGTAGTCAGCCTACATTCCTTAGTGAATGTATGATTTCCAGCCATTATTCTAATTGAATTTTTTTCATTTAATGAAATTATTTAATCTCAAGACCTGATTTAGACTTTGTTTTGGCTTGTTGGTTGATCCACCAGGTTACTGTTCGACTTACCTATTAACGAATTTGGCAATTTAATTGATGATTGTAATTCTTAATAATAATTATTAAATTAAATCACGTAAAGCTTATTTTGAATGTAGGTTAAGTGAGGGGTTCTAGCACGCAATATCGCTTGTGTTCAGTATTCAAAGTGCCGAACGTTTTAACAAGGGCATTGACTGTTGGAACCGCTGGATTCAGATAATACACATTTTACCTAGTCCTCACTTACCCGACAATATTTAGCATTATACACTGCCCGGCCAAAAAAAAGTCGCCATTGTACCCGTCATGCATAGAGCCCACTGTACAAGCCTCTGGAGGCAGTGTTATGATCTGGGGTTGCTTCAGTTGGTCAGGTCTAGGCTCAGCAACATTATGCAGCAATAAAATTAAGTCAGCTAAGTACCTGAATGTACTGAATGACCAGGTTATCCCATCAATGGGCATTTTCCAGGACGACAATGCCAAGATTCATCGGGCTCAAATTGTGAAAGAGTGGTTCAGGGAGCATGAGTAATCATTTTCACACATGAATTAGCCACCAGATTCCTGACCTTAACCCCATTGAAAGTCTTTGGGATGTGCTGGAGAACACTTTACGGAGTGGTTCGACTCTCCCGTTGTCAATACAAGATCTCAGCCAAAAATTCATGCAACTCTGGATGGAAATAAATGTTGTGATATTGCATAAGGTTGTCGAAACAATGCCACAGCAAATGCACGCCGTAATCAAAGCTAAAGGCGGTCCAACAAAATATTAGAGTGTGTGACTTTTTTTTTGGCCGGGCAGTGTATATTCTGACAGGTATTTTAAAAATATAATGCAATATTTCCACTTCCACCTCCAAACAACATGATGACAAAAAAACAGATACAGACAATCATAGTTTAATGATTGTTGGTATGTGGACAACCATGGACAGTGGGGACAAAGATTGATATTCCAATCCTTGTGTTTTATAAGACTTCTAAAGCAAGTACTTAAGCAACAGGCTAGATGGAGCTCTTACACCACGAGTATGCCATGGCATCAAGATACCACTGAACAGTCCTTCCACTTCAGTCAGCATGGGTGTCATTTTCTTTGTGTACTTTTGCATTAATGATTTAATTTGGTACAATTGGTATAAACTCTCATAAGCATGCAACTGTTTGTAAGCAGCTGATAGGATTTTTGGACCATAAACATTATTACTGTACCCTTATTCAAATTCAGATGCTCAAAAAGTGTACACTGCATTTTATTTGGTTTCTGGTGACAATTTAGTGCATCTCTAAAAGGGAAAGTGAAAGGTTTTCTGCCTTATTTGCTGTTGCCAGGATCTCTCGCAAAGCATCCTGGGATGTCCTGCTCTGTATGATGACAGAGGTCTCTGCAGTATTAATAAACACCAGAGAAAAACCAAACTCAAAAGCATCTTTATTAATAAAGTAAAGAGACATAATGTACTTCCATGAATTGCTGGAATTGCCGACTGAAACCAAATACCTTTGACATCTCGGCGCAAGATGAGTCATAGATGCCTTACCGCAGGAAGTGTGGGTCCTCTGCTAAATTAGTGCCCTCTGTTTGACCCAATTTCCTGTCATTCTTTAAAAAAGAAGTTGTTTGAAGAGAAGAGATCCCCAGAGTCTGAAATTACTTCCTGTTTTAGGTGCTGCAGACACAGCTGGAGCTTTGGACATCCTCCTGCCAGGGAGCAAAGTGTTCTTTTTAATCCAGGACTGATGAAGGTATTTAGACGCACTGAATCCCCGTCTATCCATTTCACAGAGCAAGGCAGGCCGTGACGTAAACCATATGTTTCTGACAAGAGCCAGACAGGCTGAAGGAAAAGAGGCGTCAGACGTGGACGAACCCCAGAAGTATTTGTCGTACCCCTTTGTGGTTCCTTGGAAGCCAAGTAAATTATCTCGAATGGGAAAGAGTCCCAGTAGAAATGTCTGACCGAAATGTTCCAAGCATGTTGCAAACTTACTTGTGAGATCCCCTGAAGTTAATCGTTTAGTCACAGAGAAACACCTCAGAGGACATCCTAAGAATGTTCCAAATATGAGTGTTGAAATGTTAACTTCTAATGAATGATTTTTTTTATTATTATTTGTAAGGTAATCATTTTAATTGTAGATTTTTTTAGATTTGTATTTTATATTTTTATTTATTTATTTATTTATTTATTTTTTTGCTGGACTGATAAAACTAACATTCTAAGGTCTGTAATTTTCCTTGCGACTTTCCTTGTGGAAAACCAGAAAACTGGACAAATGTACATGCTGGGAATATTTGCCCCCGACTTTTTGGGAATGTTCTGGGAAGCAGAGAAATGTTAGCTGGGAGAATGTTGTGCTTCCTGGGCTGCGCTCAGCATGAGGAGGTTTGGGGACATAAACACACTCTCCCGGAGTGGTCGTGGTGTGTGTGCCGGCTGCTCGTTCTCAGCACTTCAGCTGGCCTTCCTCACTTGTCCTGTAGGATGTAAATACTGCTTTCTTGCCAGATTGTGACTGATGGGCAGTGGGGCTGCCCTGGGGCTTCAGGCTCACGGAACTGTTCCCATTCAGATTACAGGCCTCCCTGCAGAGTCCTGCTTAAAGAGCAGCAGAAAAGGAGCTCTGTAAAAGCTGATAATGCTTTTCACACCTCTTCTTTCCCAGGCTTTCTTTGGTTCTGTTTTCTGCCTCCTCTTTTAAAGCTGTAAAAAAAGAGAAGGAAAGGTATAAATTATATTTACATTATAAAAGCCCGACATATTCAGAGGTAGTTTTGTGTGCTGAGGGTCAGAATAGGGCAAATGTCAATTTTTATAAATCAAACCTACAGAGGCTGACTCAGACCATGGAACTCCCAAACAGTGTCACAGTGTGCCTTTGTCCCTATATGAAATGCATCTATTGTGCCCTGAATGGTGCATCATCCAGGCTGGAGAGAGAAACATCCCCAAATTACACAGAGCCTTCAGTTTCATAAACGTGAAAAATGTATGACAAGCACTTTCCACTAATGGTAGCCAGTGAGAAATGCAAACTGAGGGCAAACTGAGACCAGGCTGCCAAAGGGAATTTTCTCTGAACATTAAGCATTAAGTGAAAATATAAAAGCTTTAGACACATGTAAATAATATTGTTTTTTTAATCCAATATTCTAAATGCTAAATGAGTAGAAATTTTAATCAATTTCCTTTTCATATGTAAAAATGAGTGATAGACTCCATACACAACACTATAAGAGAACCCAAGTATGTATGCAGTCAGCTGTTGTAAAGCATGAAAAAAAAAAAATTTTTACTGGGCCCAAAACTGTATACTCTGTTCTTTTCATTATCTGTGTATTTTTCCAAGAGGTTTTGGAAGCGGAGAAAGCCTGCCTGAGCTGGAAAACAACGTCCAAAGAGACCAGGGCTGACGTTCTACAGGGACGCCGGCTGTGGAAATGTGCGAATGCTAACAAACATGCCCCTCGGGATGAGAGTCAACTTGATCTAAATATTTAAGAGTAACAGCCCTGGGACACAAACTGTTCTTGTTGTTTTAGCCAACAAAATAGGCACAGCACAAAACTTACTGCTGGGACAGAGAACCTTTCAACTTTACCATCTTGATCTACAGAATTAAATCTTGCTTTAGTTCTGAAGGTTACATTGCATGGCATTTAGTCATGTAGGAGAGGCTGTGGTCTAGAGGGCCTCACTCACCAAGTGCCCACAGAAAGCTAGTAGAGGCTAAGATCAGTAACAATACAGAGCTACCAGTGTGCACTTTCCACTCCTATCTCCTGTAAAGTATTGTCTGATTTAATAATACCAGCGGTTTCATTTCTAGAGCAACTCCCCAACCCCTCTAGGTTTCAGGGAAAGGCGTGTCCATGCGGGGAGAGGGAGGGGAACAAGAGGAACATGTTCTGAGGAAAGAAAGAAAGAAAAAAGAAAGTGGTTATTTTCTTTCTGAATGCTCACCGAGAACACTCCGATCCACCATTTTACGTTCTGAATTCCGGTCCAAAATGCAGAGCAGCCAAAGGCAGCACAGACAAGCATACACACAGAATCACAACAAAAGCAGGAACCGCGTCAGGGAGGGAACTGGTCTCTTCTGGGGAGGGAAACATTGGGGTGAAACACGCAAAGCAGGGGAAACAGAAGACACATAATGGAGCCCTGCATGCATGAACAAGGTACCACTTTCCTAAGAGAACCAAAGGAATGAATATGTTTCAAACATCTTCAGTTGCTCCTGGGACACAACGAAACCACGAACACTGGATGCAGTGCATGTATCTGCCACTAGGGTCCACTGTAACTCCCTGAAAATTGATGATTTTGCAAATCTTTCCATTGTGCAGTCCTGCCCATCTACCCACAAACAAGCTGTTTCTGATTTCTTTTCTCTTTTTTTAATACAAGGAAGCTGACGTGTCCTTTGTCTTCATTCCAAAAGAAGCTAAAAAAAGAGAGAGAACAGTTTTAAGCCTTTTTCCCCCAACAGAGTTTTCCGAACTAAGCGGTGAGAAAAATGTTTAGTTTAGCCACAGACTGTGCATATATATTTCTGAACTGTACCACTGAAATTAAAAAAGTAAAAGATCACCGTCGCCATGCATGAAACAAAAGGTGGGAGTTACACACATCAAAGTCATATTCAAAAGGTTACACCAACGCATATTGTAAGTGTCCGTTACTTTACGAGTGTGTTGTGTCACATGTGGCTCATATATCATGGCTGCCCATCCTCCTCTGGCAGGTCTCCCTGTTTTACTATGGGGGCCAGATAAAGAGCCGACTCCTGTATAAACACGTATCTAGACCTGTTTACACTAGGAGAGGAAAACTCAGGAGGGCCCTGTGTAAATATGGCCGTCTGTCCTAGTGCTCTTATATACGTGCTGGTCCGTGCATCACTACAGGAAGAACATTTGTCTGATACTGTGGGGAATGCCAAACAGCAATCGTAGTTTTTATTTTACGCAATTTCAAAAAGAGAAAATATTTGTGGTTTAATGATGATTCTCTTTCAGGGGCAGTATGTGAATCTGTTATTAATAAAAGTTATGCAAATTAAACTGAAGATTCCCCTTAAGCAAATTCTCACATCTGTCCCCATTAAGCATCATTTCTCTCAAATAATACACTGTATGTAAAACTGATTGGGCAGGTCAGTTGGCTGTACATTAGATTTAGACTGCAGGAACACATAATTTGATAGTCTTTCTGTCCTTTTGAATAGTCAATGTAAGCCAAAATTTTTATGTGAATTGAATTAAATAATTCAGAGAATTTGTAGAGTTTGTAGAATTTGAGAAATGTAAGAAAATGCAGTGAACACAAACCTTGTCTGTTTGCCAGACCAGTGAGTGTTATCATTTGAATTGCATTTAATCTCTTTAAAGTCATTTATCAGGGTTTAAGATAAGTGCCAATTTAAAGAACATTATACCTATCTAACTTCCTGTCTAGTTCTAATTTGTTTGGTTGCCTAATCTCCTCCTTAATTCGCAGCCTTTTTTAATCAATGTGTCTAATCTCTGTGAGAAGAAAGATGCATCTTCAGTGCACAAAAGCCCTTTAGTTTTGTAATCACTAGAGTGGGAGGGCGTGTTCATACTGCCTCAGCTTAGAGCTTTAGTGCACATCATATCTTAAGAACATCTCTGGGTGATAGCTGTTAACCGTGCTAGGAATTGGACATTCTTTTGTACCAAGGCAAGTGCAAAAAAGACTAAATCAAACATTTTACTTACCTTCTGGGGAATGAAATACCTATGTGTTTCACAGAAGGTGAAACTATGGCCACACACACACACACACACACTCCGATTGAATATATATATATATATGTAATGCTTGATACTTTAAACTGAATTGTGTTGTGCAGCTTTGCTCTGGTTGAAGGCATGATAGGGACTGTTCAGGCAATGTGCGCTGCTAGAATCTCTCACCTGTAGGCATGAAAAGAGGATATCGGTCAGTGTCGTTTTTTTTACAAGGGATCCAACCTCCTTACACTGCCCAGACACGTTGGAACTTTTTTTTTTTTCTTTTCTCATTTCTTTGTATAACAACAAAGGAAAACAATTCCTGGTGAAAGTTTGACAGAGCAATGAACACAAAGCATGGATGATGCATCTGAAACATCACGACTGGGTATGACATGAAGAATCTGTGTCTCTGCAAACATTTTATTCATTTATTTTTGGGAAAAAGTCACTAACATACAACGCTCTGTATTTGTTTTTCCTGATTAATTTCTTCCCACAATCAGCATCTCATACAAAAACATGTTGCGTACAAGGTTCTTATTTCACACATACATGCACGTGCACATGCGTACATACACACTCATGCACAGTAGATAATATATCTTGTTTTTGTGGAGCTCTCCTTCACATTATTGTCTGGCATTTAAGTGTTGCAATGCACGCAAAAAATTAATCAATGTATTATTTGAAGATGCTTTTCGTTCAAAAGGGTAAGCGGGTAAGTATTTTGTGAAACCATATGCAAAGCACTATGATTGAGAGTTGTAGGAGTCCCCAGGAGTGAGCAAATTCTGTGATGTGTATCTGCATGTTAGATATACCTGGCAGACCTCCATGTCCACAGCCCTTGTACCTGTCCTAGTTTCTGCCCAGTCACATGTTCAAGCACATCCAGCTGTCTCACATTCAACCACACCTCCATCTCACGCACTCCACCTACCCAATCAAAGTGGCCAGTCCAAGCGCCCTCCCCTACAATGCTTTTACATGGTGTGATAACATTTGCGCTGACAGAACTTCTAGCTTCCACCATTCTCTCATTTTTGTGACAAAAAACTATTCTACACACATATTTGCATTTAGATATATTTACAAATACGACTGATACATTTCAAAATTGCTATGTCTTATGTATAAAGTAAGTTATCTCTAGAAAGTGTATACAAGTATAACTATAACTTTTTTTTTTACAGAGAGGCCTCAGAGTTACAGACTTACGAAGCTGTATGTGTGTATGTGTGTGTGTGTGTATGTGTTTGCGTGCACGTGTTTGTGTGCATGTGTGTGTTTGGATGTGTGTGTGTGTGTGTGTGTGTGTGTGTGTGTATGTGTTTGCGTGCACGTGTTTGTGTGCATGTGTGTGTTTGGATGTGTGTGTGTGTGTGTGTGTGTGTGTGTGTGAATGTGTTTGTGTGCATGTGTGTGTGTATGTGCATGCTTAAAGGTGCCAAACTCTCAAAAAATGAGTTGAGCAGAAGCTGAATGTGGTCCAACAGAGAGCCGCAGATTGCGAGTCAGCTGGAGTGTGTGTGCATTCCTCTGTGTTTAGCAAAAGCACACTGGGGCAGGAGTTCCCAACAGGAACTAACATGCAGCTATTCAACAAGACATCTCAACAAAGCACTTCTGTCCTTCTCTATATAACACATTCACTCATATTCCCATGCTTCTTTGCCAAATAAGCCGGAAAAAGAACTGACCAAAGGTTTTATTTCAGTCATTTCACTGCATTTAAGGAACATTTCACGGCATTTAAGGAACATGCTTTTTAGCGTTTCTCCAGTTCGGTCACTTATGAGACAAACTGCATACTAACCCAGGCTCACTACTGAACACCCAGGAAATATGGCTCTCCTGACACCTAGTCTATGTATACATCTTGTCTTGGCCAGCACAGCTACATCATTTCTCAGCGCAGTTGGAAGTCTTTGCCACACCTCATTGCCATGATGAAGGGCAATTAAACAAAGCAATACTGTAAAAAAACACCCACATACTGTATATTAAAATGTCTTCTCCAAACCCTGGCTTTCCTTGTATGGAAGAAATAATGGCTCACAAGCCGTTAATCTGTTGTGAGAGGGACTTTTTAAAGTTTAACGAGAAAATGCAGCACCAACAAAACTGCTTTATGTCGCCTAAAAACGCAGAGAATTCTCACTTTTACAAACTGTTTTTTAGTAAGATAATAATGTAAAAAATAAGGTAAAATGTCTAAACTAATATTAAAGGGGCTATATGTAATAAATTTACTGTACTAAATCATAAAATGACTATGATATTTCATCAGAGATTAAGGAAACATGCTAAATCGAAATACTGGCTTCTCTGACAACAATGCTACGGCCAGTATATTCTCTTTTGAAATTTCCATTCCGGGTCGGAACATCTGTTTTTGTCCTGTGTGATTCACTATTCTCTGAGTTGACTCCGCCCACTGCCCGATCGTCTCCGAGTTGACTCCGCCCACTGCCCATTTCGACACCCCGGGTTGCCTGATATGAAACAAATTGGCACACAAACACAGCGCGCTGCAGCTATGGAAGCAAGCAAACGAACTGGATCAACTGCGATGGTACTATATTCTACCAAACCTAAAAAGCCTCGTCCTCTTTCGAAACAGCTCCACGACCAGAGCCGTGCTAAAACACGGGTAAATCTTGAACTGGTATTTGAAAGATGGAGACAGCTTAGAGCCCAGAAGGCTTTCAAGACAGATGCCGAGTTGGCAAATTTTCTCCTGAACAGGTAAGCATTGAGCTTCAGCTAACGTTAGCTAACCTTAGCTAATTTATCACGGCTACTAGCTAGTTATCTATCCTATCTAATGCAAACCAGATACCTGTTTTAGAAGAGTTTATTCCATTTTGTGGCTGAATCAATGAATGTGTTCAAATTTCGCTAGCGTTAGATTGCTAGGTAGATATTTTAGTGAAACGATGTGCGTCTAGGTAAGGTATTCTTTGTTTTGAGGCTAACGTTAGCTAGCAAGCTAGCTAAGGGTATCGTTCAAACAAAGGAATTTTGTTGTCTTACATTTCAGAATAATATTAGCCAAACACTGAGATTTAGGGCACTGAGCTGGCTGAATTTCTCACTGCCACGGTTTAAAACAGGAAGCAGTCCTGAGATCACAATTAAGCTTGCAAATGGGTTTAATGCAGTTATTACATTACAATCATTTGGCAGACGCTTTTATCCAAAGCGACGTACAATAAGTGCATATTGAAGGTCATTGACGCGACTACAAACAAATCCGACAAAGCACAACTTTCTCACAGCGTAGGAGCTATCCCTAGTAATGAACATGAGTAGTACACACAGTCAGCTATACATTCTGAATTAAAAATAACCAAAAACACAAGTTAAATAGAAAACAAGCAAAAAAACAGGAAGCGAGTACTATAGAATGGCCCTATATAGGTATTTTAGTTGAGGTGGAGTCTGAAAAACTATAATGTATAATGAAATAAAATCAGTCTTTAAAACTTATGATTTTATCAACCTAGTGTAATTTCTGCCTACATGAATTATTACAGCCCCAGAGTGTTTTTAAATGATCAGGGGAGCTTGATGTTGTAACCTATGTCATCCACTCTCACACCAGGAAAACAGTAGGCTTCACGTTAAAATCCATGAAACCACTGGCAACATTTACGTTCCGAACATAGAAACACCAATTACAACTGCGTTCATCGGAGACGGCAGTAACGATGAGCCAGATACATGCTTCCTAGAAGATGTTTTTAATCAAAGTGACGTACAGTAGGCTATATGAATGAATACATTATGAAGCAGGGGTCGATGTTGGGGAGCTGAGGACTTCAAAACGATTTCAAAAGTGTTCATTTAGCCTAATCGTTATAACACTACCCAATTGTTGTTACCGTATAGAACAATGTTGCTGAAAACGTTATTTTCATTTTATCTTTGCTTGACATTTTTTGCCTGTTTCTTGCCTGTGCTATACAATCTCTGCCTCAACTGAGGGGAGTGGGTGGGGTTTAGAACGGAGGCGGAAACTTTTTTGATTGTAAACACAGGACTACAGCCAGGCTAAAAATCCTACATAGTGCACCTTTAATAAGGTAAAATGTCTAAATATTACAAACCCTATGTCCTCCGGAATCAAATTAACATCTGTAACGGATGTTCTTTTTACTTCTTAAGGACATATTTTAAGAACAGTAAATAAAAAATATAATTTCCTGTCCATCGGAATCAAAAAATGGCATTTAGGACCCCCAACACATAATTTTTCACTTATTTCACGGTGTTTTAGTGGCAAAAGCGAAAAAAGGGCCAAAATAGTCATTTTGATTCTGCTGGATTGGAAATTATACTTATTTCATAACTGCGGTGAAATAAGTGAAAAATAATGTGTTTTTAGACATTTATGATAATGTCTTTTAGTGGAAAATGAGAAAAAGACAAAAGGCATTTTTCAGCATAATTGTCCCAATGTCTTATGTACAAAAAGGGCCAAAATATAAAAATGCCTTTTTTGATTGCAATTGATAGGAAAGTGTGTTTTTAGACATTTATGATGAACGATGTGTTTTACTGGAAAATGAGAAAAGACTAACGTCTTAAGTACAAAAAGTGCCAAATTGGTAAAAAAAAAAATTTTTTTAAAATGACATTTTTTTATTCCAATGGCTAGGAAAGTATAGTTACATCATAACTCTGATGCAATAAGTGAAACATAATGTATTTTAGACAGTTATGATGAAAAATACTTCAGTGCAAAATAAGCAAAATACAAAAGACTATAATCTATATAAAGTCCAAAAAGGTCAAAAAAATAAAAATGCCATTTTTTATTTCAATGGATAGGAAACTATATTTACTTCATAACTGCAGTGAAATAAGTGAACAATAATGTGTTTTTAGATATTTATGATGAAAAATGTGTTTTAGTGGACAATGAGAAAAAGTCATAAGGGACTCAGGCCCTTGTGGAGGGGGCTTAAGTGTCCTTAGCATGCTGGATCTAGGCGCTGTGGTGACCTCCATCCAGGGCCTAAATCGTGCAGGCTGTGAATCCACAGGTTTGGATGCCATAGCGTATCTGCTCTGGCCAGGAGGCGCCACAGGGCCCCCACTAGCAACTCACTCAAGTCCACCATCCAGGTCTGATGGGGCCAATTGGGGGCAACCAGCAGAACTCATGCCTTCTATTCCCTGATCCTTGTCCCTAGTGGTACTCCATGGTGGGCCTAGTGGGAAAAGCATGAAGCAGAGCTGGAGACCACTGGTTCTCCAAGGTGTCCAATGCTGCCCAAGGTCCCTACTGGGCCCACCATGGAGTATCACAGGGGACAATGAGCATTCTCCGCTGATGCAAAAACGTCCCCGTGCCATGCCGAAATGAGGCCACATGGCCCGCACAATGTCTGAGTGCAAGTGCCACCCCCCCCCCCCCCACCCCCACCCCTGGACAGCGCAGAGGCTGCCACCCCCCCCCTCAGGGACACACCATGGGCATGGGCCAAGGGCGGGATGCCTTGGCATGTAGGTTTGAAGAATGAACACCACGCTGTTGATTAATGTAGGAAGCCAGTGGGAGTAAATGGGCCAAAGCTGCATTACATATGGACATTTAAAAGGTTTTTCTGAATGATTTACCATCGATCAGGCACTGTACTGAAAGCTGGAAGGGGTGGCTACAGGCTACCATGTTTTCAGGCAAAGATAGGCTATAGGCTACAAGATAAGCTAACTGTATTAAATAGCATTAAAAAATCAGAAGCATTAAAAAATCAGTTTATGATGTGGTAGGGTGTAGCTAAAAAGCGAACGGGGATGTGGACGATTTTGTTTTATTACCCTGAGCTAAAGATAAGGGTACAAGTGGGGCGTGTTGTTTGATATAAATTACTATTAAAATGCTTTAAATGATAATGCTTTGACATGGCCAATTGCCTCATTGATTAGAACCTGTAGGCTATAAAAGGAATATATATTTTTTACTGGGAGGGGGGAGGTTAGAGGGGAGGCACTCCCTCACTTCTAAAAACAGCACTACAACACTGGTTGACTGGAATGAAAGAGAACTGCAAAGGATGTGTCTGCTTGAGTTGAGAAGGCCAGTGTTTGTGTCTGAGAGATAAAATGAACAATGAGTGGTTTCATTATTTTTTATTAACTTTCTGATTATTTCACATACTGTAAAAATAAACCGACTTGCTCTTGTTCATGTTCTCTCAAACATACGTAGTTTCTTTCCATTCTTCCTTGTGGTTGATTCTCCATGCAGAAGATGGCTAGAGATTTCGTCTGGAAAGAGGAACATGGCCTGTTTAACGTCTGGAGTCAAAGTAGCTTAGGCTTCTGAGGTGGGTTTGCTTGTAGACAAGAGCTAAAGGTTAGAAGGGTTGCATTGTTCCTTGCGAATGGCTAATTTAACACACCTTCAGCTCTGCTTCCCTTGTTGTGCCCTGAATTAATTAAAATATTATTTAACTTTATGAAGACATCTGTCGATTCATGAAGCATTTCGTTTTTGAAAATGTGTACAGTGTTTTTGGATTTGTAGAAGCTGGATAGGAAAACTTCATAGATCTATATATAACATATATTATATATATAACTATGTATTAACATATTGATTTAGATTATAAGAATGGCAGACATTGTAATAGAAAAATTAAAAGTAAATGTTCTGTAAATGGGGTACAGTCAGTACTTCAGCTGTAAGGCTGACTGCCATTTTAAATTAATTTCTTATTGTGCAGAAAGGACAATTGTCCTGTCATGTCTGCCAAATAGCAGCTTTCCTACCCCTTTCTCAGTGGACAACTGGAATTTGCTGCAAGATTTTTTCAACTGTTAAACAACAATGTTCTTGTATCAAATTGCTCAGTAGTGACAGAATGTGTCCTCAAAGGGGTGGTGGCCTCAACGCCTCTGTAGTTCCTATCTGGCAGAAACAAAAGCGTTCCACACCTCCTGACTCTCATAGTCAAATGTACAACTTAGCTGCATGTTCTCCATTTGATCAGACCAGACCCCCCCCCCCCTCCCCCTCCTCCTCCTTTGTTCAAACTCTGGCTGCTAATATCACCATGCTCCCTCCCTCTCTCTCCCTCCCTCCCTCCCTCTCCCTCCCTCAACCTCTTTCTCGCAGATCTGTGGATGAGTGTGTGCACCCGCCAACAGAAACACAATCCTCTGCCTCTTTTTTCACTTCAGTTATAAAAGAAATGAGTGAACTGTGGTTATTGGTAGTACCATCCAGTGGTGTGTTCCCTCTATATACAGACACACACACACACACACACACACACACACACACACACACACTTGCACACACACACAGTCACACACACACACACACACACACACACACACACACACACACACACACACACACACACACACACACACACACACACACACACACAGTCAGGGCCCCAGTTTTTCCAGGAAATGGTTTAATTAGCTCAGTCGCTCCAGTCCAATGTGGTGAGCAGATCTCAGTGCTGAGGTCATCATCATCCATTCATCATGGCTACAGCGTTCCCTCCCTCAAGCTCCCTCAGGCTCCCCCTCCCTGGCCCTCCTGCACCCCCCCATCCCCCCACACCCCCACCCCACCCTCCGTTTATTCCTCAGCATCTGTGTTTCTCCAAATGTGTCTGCACAGTTACAGCGAGCAGAAAAGAAAAGTACAAAAAGACAATACGCAGTGAACCCCCCGTACACAATTACACGCATGCAAAAAAAAAGAAGGAAAATGCCCAGAATTGTTCAATCAGAGGAGTAATGTGTTTTAAATAAGAAACATTAACGTAAAAAACATGAATAAGTTTGACCTGATAACATAAGCTCTGCTGTATGGCTGAGACCAGAGAAAGAAGAAAGGAAAGAAGAAGGAAAGTGGTAATGATGGAAACCTGCAAGCACAGCTGTGACAAAGCACATCTACTGCTCTACAGAACAATAAGCATATTTAGGGCTCTACAGAACAATAAGCACATCTAGTGCTCTACAGAACAATAAGCATATCTAGTGCTCTATAGAACAAGAAGCATATCTAGTGCTCTACAGAACAATAAGCATATCTAGTGCTCTACAGAACAAGAAGCACATCTAGTGCTCTATAGAACAAGAAGCATATCTAGTGCTCTACAAAACAAGAAGCACATCTAGTGCTCTATAGAACAAGAAGCATATCTAGTGCTCTACAGAACAATAAGCACATCTAGGGCTCTACAGAACAATAAGCACATCTAGGGCTCTACAGAAAAATAAGCACATCTAGGGCTCTACAGAACAATAAGCACATCTAGGGCTCTACAGAACAATAAGCACATCTAGTGCTCTACAGAACAAGAAGCACATCTAGTGCTCTACAAAACAAGAAGCACATCTAGTGCTCTATAGAACAAGAAGCATATCTAGTGCCCTACAGAACAATAAGCACATCTAGTGCTCTACAAAACAAGAAGAATATCTAGTGCCCTACAGAACAATAAGCACATATAGTGCTCTACAAAACAAGAAGCACATCTAGTGCTCTATAGAACAAGAAGCATATCTAGTGCCCTACAGAACAATAAGCACATCTAGTGCTCTACAAAACAAGAAGCACATCTAGTGCTCTACAGAACAATAAGCATATCTAGTGCTCTACAAAACAAGAAGCACGTCTAGTGCTCTATAGAACAAGAAGCATATCTAGTGCCCTACAGAACAATAAGCACATCTAGTGCTCTACAAAACAAGAAGCACATCTAGTGCTCTATAGAACAAGAAGCATATCTAGTGCCCTACAGAACAATAAGCACATCTAGTGCTCTACAAAACAAGAAGCACATCTAGTGCTCTATAGAACAAAAAGCATATCTAGTGCTCTACAGAACAAGAAGCACATCTAGTGCTCTACAAAACAAGAAGCACATCTAGTGCTCTATAGAACAAGAAGCATATCTAGTGCCCTACAGAACAATAAGCACATCTAGTGCTCTACAAAACAAGAAGAATATCTAGTGCCCTACAGAACAATAAGCACATCTAGTGCCCTACAGAACAATAAGCACATCTAGTGCTCTACAAAACAAGAAGCACATCTAGTGCTCTACAGAACAATAAGCATATCTAGTGCCCTACAGAACAATAAGCACATCTAGTGCTCTACAAAACAAGAAGAATATCTAGTGCCCTACAGAACAATAAGCACATCTAGTGCCCTACAGAACAATAAGCACATCTAGTGCTCTACAAAACAAGAAGCACATCTAGTGCTCTACAGAACAATAAGCACATCTAGTGCTCTACAAAACAAGAAGCACATCTAGTGCTCTATAGAACAAGAAGCATATCTAGTGCCCTACAGAACAATAAGCACGTCTAGTGCTCTACAAAACAAGAAGAATATCTAGTGCCCTACAGAACAATAAGCACATCTAGTGCTCTACAAAACAAGAAGAATATCTAGTGCTCTACAAAACAAGAAGCACACCTAGTGCTCTACAGAACAATAAGCATATCTAGTGCTCTACAAAACAAGAAGCACGTCTAGTGCTCTATAGAACAAGAAGCATATCTAGTGCCCTACAGAACAATAAGCACATCTAGTGCTCTACAAAACAAGAAGAATATCTAGTGCCCTACAGAACAATAAGCACATCTAGTGCCCTACAGAACAATAAGCACATCTAGTGCTCTACAAAACAAGAAGCACATCTAGTGCTCTACAGAACAATAAGCACATCTAGTGCTCTACAAAACAAGAAGCACATCTAGTGCTCTATAGAACAAGAAGCATATCTAGTGCCCTACAGAACAATAAGCACGTCTAGTGCTCTACAAAACAAGAAGAATATCTAGTGCCCTACAGAACAATAAGCACATCTAGTGCCCTACAGAACAATAAGCACATCTAGTGCTCTACAAAACAAGAAGCACATCTAGTGCTCTACAGAACAATAAGCATATCTAGTGCTCTACAAAACAAGAAGCACATCTAGTGCTCTATAGAACAAGAAGCATATCTAGTGCTCTACAGAACAATAAGCATATCTAGTGCCCTACAGAACAATACGCACATCTAGTGCCCTACAGAACAATAAGCACATCTAGTGCTCTACAAAACAAGAAGCACATCTAGTGCTCTACAGAACAATAAGCACATCTAGTGCTCTACAAAACAAGAAGCACATCTAGTGCTCTATAGAACAAGAAGCATATCTAGTGCCCTACAGAACAATAAGCACATCTAGTGCTCTACAAAACAAGAAGAATATCTAGTGCCCTACAGAACAATAAGCACATCTAGTGCCCTACAGAACAATAAGCACATCTAGTGCTCTACAAAACAAGAAGCACATCTAGTGCTCTACAGAACAATAAGCATATCTAGTGCTCTACAAAACAAGAAGCACATCTAGTGCTCTATAGAACAAGAAGCATATCTAGTGCTCTACAGAACAATAAGCATATCTAGTGCTCTACAAAACAAGAAGCACATCTAGTGCTCTACAGAACAATAAGCATATCTAGTGCTCTATAGAACAAGAAGCATATCTAGTGCTCTACAGAACAATAAGCATATCTAGTGCTCTACAGAACAAGAAGCACATCTAGTGCTCTATAGAACAAGAAGCATATCTAGTGCTCTACAAAACAAGAAGCACATCTAGTGCTCTACAAAACAAGAAGCACATCTAGTGCTCTATAGAACAAGAAGCATATCTAGTGCCCTACAGAACAATAAGCACATCTAGTGCTCTACAAAACAAGAAGAATATCTAGTGCCCTACAGAACAATAAGCACATATAGTGCTCTACAAAACAAGAAGCACATCTAGTGCTCTATAGAACAAGAAGCATATCTAGTGCCCTACAGAACAATAAGCACATCTAGTGCTCTACAAAACAAGAAGCACATCTAGTGCTCTACAGAACAATAAGCATATCTAGTGCTCTACAAAACAAGAAGCACGTCTAGTGCTCTATAGAACAAGAAGCATATCTAGTGCCCTACAGAACAATAAGCACATCTAGTGCTCTACAAAACAAGAAGCACATCTAGTGCTCTATAGAACAAGAAGCATATCTAGTGCCCTACAGAACAATAAGCACATCTAGTGCTCTACAAAACAAGAAGCACATCTAGTGCTCTATAGAACAAAAAGCATATCTAGTGCTCTACAGAACAAGAAGCACATCTAGTGCTCTACAAAACAAGAAGCACATCTAGTGCTCTATAGAACAAGAAGCATATCTAGTGCCCTACAGAACAATAAGCACATCTAGTGCTCTACAAAACAAGAAGAATATCTAGTGCCCTACAGAACAATAAGCACATCTAGTGCCCTACAGAACAATAAGCACATCTAGTGCTCTACAAAACAAGAAGCACATCTAGTGCTCTACAGAACAATAAGCATATCTAGTGCTCTACAAAACAAGAAGCACATCTAGTGCTCTACAGAACAATAAGCATATCTAGTGCTCTACAAAACAAGAAGCACGTCTAGTGCTCTATAGAACAAGAAGCATATCTAGTGCCCTACAGAACAATAAGCACATCTAGTGCTCTACAAAACAAGGAGAATATCTAGTGCCCTACAGAACAATAAGCACATCTAGTGCCCTACAGAACAATAAGCACATCTAGTGCTCTACAAAACAAGAAGCACATCTAGTGCTCTACAGAACAATAAGCACATCTAGTGCTCTACAAAACAAGAAGCACATCTAGGGCCCTATCTTACACCCGGCGCAAAGCGGCGCTAACGCAAACGCAAGTGTCTTTGCTATCTTACACCCGGCGCTAGGTCCATAATAACGCCTAACGCTTACACCGTCAAACTAGCATTGCGCCATTAACTAGTCTTGCGCCATCATTAGTGAACTGGGCGTGTTGGTCTTAAGATGAGGAGTGGCCAGGATTCTTTTTGGCGTATTGCTATCTTGAGCCAGCAGAAAGCGCTTGCGCTAGAATCACCACAAACCTGGTCTAAAGTCATGTCGCAGTTGTTTACATGCTATTTTAACGGCGCATATAAGTGCGTCTACATAGGCGTGTGCACAACGCGCATACCCTCCTGTCTGTTAGCTACACACAGGGGCGTGCACAGGCATGACTAAAATATCTAGATCACAATGTGAAATATTATTATTGTGTAGGCTATATCAAAAATGCATAATAATAAAAGGTTCCATAGGTCCACATACCTTTCCCTCAGCGAAGGGAAACAATGCCACATTACATTGCTCTCAGCCCACTCCATCAACATCCAGGCGATGTGCGATGGTACGGGACAATGGCTATCCATTAAAAAGGAGCTAATAACACCTATAGCTATCAAGCCTAATGCGCGAATTGTCTTTGCACCTAATGCGTGAATTGTCATTCAATGGAAAACTCGCGCACGGCAATAGACGGACATTTAAGTTCTGAAAATGCGCTTCAGATGTCATTACAATACAGCTCTGTTTATCTATGAATGCAGCTTGTAAGTAAATAGAATGGTTTGTGACTGAAAAAAGTTCAAAACCTTGTCCAGTGAATATTGCATTTATTGTTTTTCAAATAGCCTAGGCTACAGCGTGCATAAGGTTTTTTTCGATAGCCTATGGTTAAAAAACGGAGATGTCACCATGTTAACTAAATTGTAACCTTAGCTATTCTTCGTCCTTCATATTTTTTTAAATTACAGTGACCAGGTTTCCATACTCTCACCGTTTAAAACCCAGCTGATTTCACCCGTTATTCCTTAACTGAGCAAAACGATTTTAAAGAGAACTAAGCGTCTAATTAGAAACTAAAACAAATTTGCAGCACGTTTCATAATTAATTCACAATTAATTTTAATGCCATTCTCTGCACGTGAGCTGCATGTTCTCTGTTTCCAAGTCGCACGTTTCACGGTCTTTCTGGGAAAGTGGATTGTTTTAAAGGATTACGCTACGAGTAAAACAGGTTGGTCACATTTCCATAAACAGGATGTATTAAACAAGGGGAAATATGCGTGAACTTATGGGTTGCGAACCTGACAGCTTTATTGTAGGCTATTTAGTGTCATCATTAAGGCAAAATAACGGTATGTATGTTATTAATCAATATTAGCCTACTATGCAGGTAGCCTAATGAACTTCGAGAACTCCATGAGAACAGCCTCTTGGAATTGATGTTTGACACTTTCATTGCATAATCAAACGAAATTCGCTGAACAAGCAGGCTAATTTGGCGTTTTCTAAGGTGAGACTGAAGCCATTGATAGCTTATTCTCAGCTGTTGCAGGTCCTTTTAGCGAATTTTAGCGAAATTTAACCGCACATATTTTGTAAAATAACAGCCCTGTCTGGAATTACCGGGAACCCATAGGCTAATGGTTAGTCCGAATAATATTGATCATACTCCATTTAGCCTATTCCTTGATCACACTAAACACGCACGAGCATGTCTGTTTTGCCATCATAAGCAATCCGCCAAGGTGGAAAAGCAGGCTTTTAAAGGGAATGGGATATGACATTTTGATTGGTTTATTGAATGTCACGCCCAAGACACATCTATAATTAATGAAGCGACTAGGTTCAGCCCAGTTGCGCCATGCGCCGTGCTTAGCGCCAAAAAAACACGCCGTTAAAATAGCAAAAGTGGACTTGGACACGCCCTAAATGGACTTAGCGCCATGCGCTTAGACTAAGCGCCAAGATCGCCAAGATAGGGCCCCTAGTGCTCTATAGAACAAGAAGCATATCTTGTGCCCTACAGAACAATAAGCACATCTAGTGCTCTACAAAACAAGAAGAATATCTAGTGCCCTACAGAACAATAAGCACATCTAGTGCCCTACAGAACAATAAGCACATCTAGTGCTCTACAAAACAAGAAGCACATCTAGTGCTCTACAGAACAATAAGCATATCTAGTGCTCTACAAAACAAGAAGCACATCTAGTGCTCTATAGAACAAGAAGCATATCTAGTGCTCTACAGAACAATACGCATATCTAGTGCTCTACAAAACAAGAAGCACATCTAGTGCTCTACAGAACAATAAGCATATCTAGTGCTCTATAGAACAAGAAGCATATCTAGTGCTCTACAGAACAATAAGCATATCTAGTGCTCTACAGAACAAGAAGCACATCTAGTGCTCTATAGAACAAGAAGCACATCTAGTGCTCTACAAAACAAGAAGCACATCTAGTGCTCTATAGAACAAAAAGCATATCTAGTGCTCTACAGAACAAGAAGCACATCTAGTGCTCTACAAAACAAGAAGCACATCTAGTGCTCTATAGAACAAGAAGCATATCTAGTGCCCTACAGAACAATAAGCACATCTAGTGCTCTACAAAACAAGAAGAATATCTAGTGCCCTACAGAACAATAAGCACATCTAGTGCCCTACAGAACAATAAGCACATCTATTGCTCTACAAAACAAGAAGCACATCTAGTGCTCTACAGAACAATAAGCATATCTAGTGCTCTACAAAACAAGAAGCACATCTAGTGCTCTACAGAACAATAAGCATATCTAGTGCTCTACAAAACAAGAAGCACGTCTAGTGCTCTATAGAACAAGAAGCATATCTGGTGCCCTACAGAACAATAAGCACATCTAGTGCTCTACAAAACAAGAAGAATATCTAGTGCCCTACAGAACAATAAGCACATCTAGTGCCCTACAGAACAATAAGCACATCTAGTGCTCTACAAAACAAGAAGCACATCTAGTGCTCTACAGAACAATAAGCACATCTAGTGCTCTACAAAACAAGAAGCACATCTAGTGCTCTATAGAACAAGAAGCATATCTAGTGCCCTACAGAACAATAAGCACATCTAGTGCTCTACAAAACAAGAAGAATATCTAGTGCCCTACAGAACAATAAGCACATCTAGTGCCCTACAGAACAATAAGCACATCTAGTGCTCTACAAAACAAGAAGCACATCTAGTGCTCTACAGAACAATAAGCATATCTAGTGCTCTACAAAACAAGAAGCACATCTAGTGCTCTATAGAACAAGAAGCATATCTAGTGCTCTACAGAACAATAAGCATATCTAGTGCTCTACAAAACAAGAAGCACATCTAGTGCTCTACAGAACAATAAGCATATCTAGTGCTCTATAGAACAAGAAGCATATCTAGTGCTCTACAGAACAATAAGCATATCTAGTGCTCTACAGAACAAGAAGCACATCTAGTGCTCTATAGAACAAGAAGCATATCTAGTGCTCTACAAAACAAGAAGCACATCTAGTGCTCTATAGAACAAGAAGCATATCTAGTGCTCTACAGAACAATAAGCATATCTAGTGCTCTACAAAACAAGAAGCACATCTAGTGCTCTACAGAACAATAAGCATATCTAGTGCTCTATAGAACAAGAAGCATATCTAGTGCTCTACAGAACAAGAAGCATATCTAGTGCTCTACAGAACAAGAAGCACATCTAGTGCTCTATAGAACAAGAAGCATATCTAGTGCTCTACAAAACAAGAAGCACATCTAGTGCTCTATAGAACAAGAAGCATATCTAGTGCTCTACAGAACAATAAGCACATCTAGGGCTCTACAGAAAAATAAGCACATCTAGGGCTCTACAGAACAATAAGCACATCTAGGGCTCTACAGAACAATAAGCACATCTAGTGCTCTACAGAACAAGAAGCACATCTAGTGCTCTACAAAACAAGAAGCACATCTAGGGCCCTATCTTACACCCGGCGCAAAGCGGCGCTAACGCAAACGCAAGTGTCTTTGCTATCTTACACCCGGCGCTAGGTCCATAATAGCGCCTAACGCTTACGCCGTTAAACTAGCATGTTGACGGCGTAACTCTTGCGCCATCATTAGTGAACTGGGCGTGTTGGTCTTAAGATGAGGAGTAGCCAGGATTATTTTTGGCGTATTGCTATCTTGAGCCAGCAGAAAGCGCTTGCGCTAGAACCACCACAAACCTGGTCTAAAGTCATGTCGCAGTTGTTTACATGCTATTTTAACGGCGCATATAAGTGCGTCTACATAGGCGTGTGCACAACGCGCATACCCTCCTGTCTGTTACACACAGGGGTGTGCACAGGCATGACTAAAATATCTAGATCATAATGTGAAATATTATTATTGTGTAGGCTATATCAAAAATGCATAATAATAAAAGGTTCCATAGGTCCACATACCTTTCCATCAGCGAAGGGAAACAATGCCACATTACATTGCTCTCAGCCCACTCCATCAACATCCAGGCGATGTGCGATGGTACGGGACAATGGCTATCCATTAAAAAAGGAGCTGATAACACCTATAGCTATCAAGCCTAATGCGCGAATTGTCTTTGCACCTAATGTGTGAATTGTCATTCAATGGAAAATTCGCACACGGCAATAGACGGACATTTAAGTTCTGAAAATGCGCTTCAGATGTCATTACAATACAGCTCTGTTTATCTGTGAATACAGCCTGTAAGTAAATAGAATGGTTTGTGACTGAAAAAAGTTCAAAACCTTGTCCAGTGAATATTGCATTTATTGTTTTTCAAATAGCCTAGGCTACAGCGAATTCGCTGTGCATAAGTTTTCTTCCGATAGCCTATGGTTAAAAAACGGAGATGTCACCATGTTAACTAAATTGTAACCTTAGCTATTCTTCGTCCTTCATATTTTTTTAAATTACAGTGACCAGGTTTCCATACTCTCACCGTTTAAAACCCAGCTGATTTCACCCGTTATTCCTTAACTGAACAAAACGATTTTAAAGAGAACTAAGCGTCTAATTAGAAACTAAAACAAATTTGCAGCAAGTTACACAATTAATTCACAATTAATTTTAATGCCATTCTCTGCACGTGAGCTGCATGTTCTGTTTCCCCTGCTGTAGCTAAGTCGCACGTTTAACGGTCTTCCTGGGAAAGTGGATTGTTTTAAAGGATTACGCTACGAGTAAAACAGGTTGGTCACATTTCCATAAACAGGACATTATTAAACAAGGGGAAATATGCGTGAACTTATGGGTTGCGAAACTGACAGCTTTATTGTAGGCTATTTAGTGTCATCATTAAGGCAAAATAACGGTATGTATGTTATTAATCAATATTAGCCTACTATGCAGGTAGCCTAATGAACTTCGAGAACTCCATGAGAACAGCCTCTTGGAATTGATGTTTGACACTTTCATTGCATAATCAAACGAAATTCGCTGAACAAGCAGGCTAATTTGGCGTTTTCTAAGGTGAGACTGAAGCCATTGATAGCTTATTCTCAGCTGTTGCAGGTCCTTTTAACGAAATTTAACCGCACATATTTTGTAAAATAACAGCCCTGTCTGGAATTACCGGGAACTCATAGGCTAATGGTTAGTCCGAATAATATTGATCATACTCCATTTAGCCTATTCCTTGATCACACTAAACACGCACGAGCATGTCTGTTTCGCCATCATAAGCAATCCGCCAAGGTGGAAAAGCAGGCTTTTAAAGGGAATGGGATATGACATTTTGATTGGTTTATTGAATGTCACGCCCAAGACACACCTATAATTAATGAAGCGACTAGGTTCAGCCCAGTTGCGCCATGCGCCGTGCTTAGCGCCAAAAAAACACGCCGTTAAAATAGCAAAAGTGGACTTGGACACACCCTAAATGGACTTAGCGCCATGTGCTTAGACTAAGCGCCAAGATCGCCAAGATAGGGCCCCTAGTGCTCTATAGAACAAGAAGCATATCTAGTGCCCTACAGTACAATAAGCACATCTAGTGCTCTACAAAACAAGAAGAATATCTAGTGCCCTACAGAACAATAAGCACATCTAGTGCTCTACAAAACAAGAAGCACATCTAGTGCTCTATAGAACAAGAAGCATATCTAGTGCCCTACAGAACAATAAGCACATCTAGTGCTCTACAAAACAAGAAGCACATCTAGTGCTCTATAGAACAAGAAGCATATCTAGTGCCCTACAGAACAATAAGCACATCTAGTGCTCTACAAAACAAGAAGCACATCTAGTGCTCTATAGAACAAGAAGCATATCTAGGGCTCTACAGAACAATAAGCACACCTAGTGCTCTACAAAACAAGAAGCACATCTAGTGCTCTATAGAACAAGAAGCATATCTAGTGCCCTACAAAACAAGAAGCACATCTAGTGCTCTACAGAACAATAAGCATATCTAGTGCTCTACAAAACAAGAAGCACGTCTAGTGCTCTATAGAACAAGAAGCATATCTAGTGCCCTACAGAACAATAAGCACATCTAGTGCTCTACAAAACAAGAAGCACATCTAGTGCTCTATAGAACAAGAAGCATATCTAGTGCCCTACAGAACAATAAGCACATCTAGTGCTCTACAAAACAAGAAGCACATCTAGTGCTCTATAGAACAAAAAGCATATCTAGTGCTCTACAGAACAAGAAGCACATCTAGTGCTCTACAAAACAAGAAGCACATCTAGTGCTCTATAGAGCAAGAAGCATATCTAGTGCCCTACAGAACAATAAGCACATCTAGTGCTCTACAAAACAAGAAGAATATCTAGTGCCCTACAGAACAATAAGCACATCTAGTGCCCTACAGAACAATAAGCACATCTAGTGCTCTACAAAACAAGAAGCACATCTAGTGCTCTACAGAACAATAAGCATATCTAGTGCTCTACAAAACAAGAAGCACATCTAGTGCTCTACAGAACAATAAGCATATCTAGTGCTCTACAAAACAAGAAGCACGTCTAGTGCTCTATAGAACAAGAAGCATATCTAGTGCCCTACAGAACAATAAGCACATCTAGTGCTCTACAAAACAAGAAGAATATCTAGTGCCCTACAGAACAATAAGCACATCTAGTGCCCTACAGAACAATAAGCACATCTAGTGCTCTACAAAACAAGAAGCACATCTAGTGCTCTACAGAACAATAAGCACATCTAGTGCTCTACAAAACAAGAAGCACATCTAGTGCTCTATAGAACAAGAAGCATATCTAGTGCCCTACAGAACAATAAGCACATCTAGTGCTCTACAAAACAAGAAGAATATCTAGTGCCCTACAGAACAATAAGCACATCTAGTGCCCTACAGAACAATAAGCACATCTAGTGCTCTACAAAACAAGAAGCACATCTAGTGCTCTACAGAACAATAAGCATATCTAGTGCTCTACAAAACAAGAAGCACATCTAGTGCTCTATAGAACAAGAAGCATATCTAGTGCTCTACAGAACAATAAGCATATCTAGTGCTCTACAAAACAAGAAGCACATCTAGTGCTCTACAGAACAATAAGCATATCTAGTGCTCTATAGAACAAGAAGCATATCTAGTGCTCTACAGAACAATAAGCATATCTAGTGCTCTACAGAACAAGAAGCACATCTAGTGCTCTATAGAACAAGAAGCACATCTAGTGCTCTACAAAACAAGAAGCACATCTAGTGCTCTATAGAACAAAAAGCATATCTAGTGCTCTACAGAACAAGAAGCACATCTAGTGCTCTACAAAACAAGAAGCACATCTAGTGCTCTATAGAACAAGAAGCATATCTAGTGCCCTACAGAACAATAAGCACATCTAGTGCTCTACAAAACAATCTAGTGCCCTACAGAACAATAAGCACATCTAGTGCCCTACAGAACAATAAGCACATCTATTGCTCTACAAAACAAGAAGCACATCTAGTGCTCTACAGAACAATAAGCATATCTAGTGCTCTACAAAACAAGAAGCACATCTAGTGCTCTACAGAACAATAAGCATATCTAGTGCTCTACAAAACAAGAAGCACGTCTAGTGCTCTATAGAACAAGAAGCATATCTAGTGCCCTACAGAACAATAAGCACATCTAGTGCTCTACAAAACAAGAAGAATATCTAGTGCCCTACAGAACAATAAGCACATCTAGTGCCCTACAGAACAATAAGCACATCTAGTGCTCTACAAAACAAGAAGCACATCTAGTGCTCTACAGAACAATAAGCACATCTAGTGCTCTACAAAACAAGAAGCACATCTAGTGCTCTATAGAACAAGAAGCATATCTAGTGCCCTACAGAACAATAAGCACATCTAGTGCTCTACAAAACAAGAAGAATATCTAGTGCCCTACAGAACAATAAGCACATCTAGTGCCCTACAGAACAATAAGCACATCTAGTGCTCTACAAAACAAGAAGCACATCTAGTGCTCTACAGAACAATAAGCATATCTAGTGCTCTACAAAACAAGAAGCACATCTAGTGCTCTATAGAACAAGAAGCATATCTAGTGCTCTACAGAACAATAAGCATATCTAGTGCTCTACAAAACAAGAAGCACATCTAGTGCTCTACAGAACAATAAGCATATCTAGTGCTCTATAGAACAAGAAGCATATCTAGTGCTCTACAGAACAATAAGCATATCTAGTGCTCTACAGAACAAGAAGCACATCTAGTGCTCTATAGAACAAGAAGCATATCTAGTGCTCTACAAAACAAGAAGCACATCTAGTGCTCTATAGAACAAGAAGCATATCTAGTGCTCTACAGAACAAGAAGCACATCTAGTGCTCTATAGAACAAGAAGCATATCTAGTGCCCTACAGAACAATAAGCACATCTAGTGCTCTACAAAACAATCTAGTGCCCTACAGAACAATAAGCACATCTAGTGCCCTACAGAACAATAAGCACATCTATTGCTCTACAAAACAAGAAGCACATCTAGTGCTCTACAGAACAATAAGCATATCTAGTGCTCTACAAAACAAGAAGCACATCTAGTGCTCTACAGAACAATAAGCATATCTAGTGCTCTACAAAACAAGAAGCACGTCTAGTGCTCTATAGAACAAGAAGCATATCTAGTGCCCTACAGAACAATAAGCACATCTAGTGCTCTACAAAACAAGAAGAATATCTAGTGCCCTACAGAACAATAAGCACATCTAGTGCCCTACAGAACAATAAGCACATCTAGTGCTCTACAAAACAAGAAGCACATCTAGTGCTCTACAGAACAATAAGCACATCTAGTGCTCTACAAAACAAGAAGCACATCTAGTGCTCTATAGAACAAGAAGCATATCTAGTGCCCTACAGAACAATAAGCACATCTAGTGCTCTACAAAACAAGAAGAATATCTAGTGCCCTACAGAACAATAAGCACATCTAGTGCCCTACAGAACAATAAGCACATCTAGTGCTCTACAAAACAAGAAGCACATCTAGTGCTCTACAGAACAATAAGCATATCTAGTGCTCTACAAAACAAGAAGCACATCTAGTGCTCTATAGAACAAGAAGCATATCTAGTGCTCTACAGAACAATAAGCATATCTAGTGCTCTACAAAACAAGAAGCACATCTAGTGCTCTACAGAACAATAAGCATATCTAGTGCTCTATAGAACAAGAAGCATATCTAGTGCTCTACAGAACAATAAGCATATCTAGTGCTCTACAGAACAAGAAGCACATCTAGTGCTCTATAGAACAAGAAGCATATCTAGTGCTCTACAAAACAAGAAGCACATCTAGTGCTCTATAGAACAAGAAGCATATCTAGTGCTCTACAGAACAATAAGCATATCTAGTGCTCTACAAAACAAGAAGCACATCTAGTGCTCTACAGAACAATAAGCATATCTAGTGCTCTATAGAACAAGAAGCATATCTAGTGCTCTACAGAACAAGAAGCATATCTAGTGCTCTACAGAACAAGAAGCACATCTAGTGCTCTATAGAACAAGAAGCATATCTAGTGCTCTACAAAACAAGAAGCACATCTAGTGCTCTATAGAACAAGAAGCATATCTAGTGCTCTACAGAACAATAAGCACATCTAGGGCTCTACAGAAAAATAAGCACATCTAGGGCTCTACAGAACAATAAGCACATCTAGGGCTCTACAGAACAATAAGCACATCTAGTGCTCTACAGAACAAGAAGCACATCTAGTGCTCTACAAAACAAGAAGCACATCTAGTGCTCTATAGAACAAGAAGCATATCTAGTGCCCTACAGTACAATAAGCACATCTAGTGCTCTACAAAACAAGAAGAATATCTAGTGCCCTACAGAACAATAAGCACATCTAGTGCTCTACAAAACAAGAAGCACATCTAGTGCTCTATAGAACAAGAAGCATATCTAGTGCCCTACAGAACAATAAGCACATCTAGTGCTCTACAAAACAAGAAGCACATCTAGTGCTCTATAAAACAAGAAGCATATCTAGTGCCCTACAGAACAATAAGCACATCTAGTGCTCTACAAAACAAGAAGCACATCTAGTGCTCTATAGAACAAGAAGCATATCTAGGGCTCTACAGAACAATAAGCACACCTAGGGCTCTACAGAACAAGAAGCACATCTAGTGCTCTAGAAAACAAGAAGCACATCTAGTGCTCTACAGAACAATAAGCATATCTAGTGCTCTACAAAACAAGAAGCACATCTAGGGCTCTATAGAACAAGAAGCATATCTAGTGCCCTACAGAACAATAAGCACATCTAGTGCTCTACAAAACAAGAAGCACATCTAGTGCTCTACAGAACAATAAGCATATCTAGTGTTCTACAAAACAAGAAGCACATCTAGTGCTCTACAGAACAATAAGCATATCTAGTGCTCTACAAAACAAGAAGCACATCTAGTGCTCTATAGAACAAGAAGCATATCTAGTGCTCTACAGAACAATAAGCATATCTAGTGCTCAACAAAACAAGAAGCACATCTAGTGCTCTATAGAACAAGAAGCATATCTAGTGCTCTACAGAACAATAAGCATATCTAGTGCTCTACAAAAGAAGAAGCACATCTAGTGCTCTACAGAACAATAAGCATATCTAGTGCTCTATAGAACAAGAAGCATATCTAGTGCTCTACAGAACAATAAGCATATCTAGTGCTCTACAGAACAAGAAGCACATCTAGTGCTCTATAGAACAAGAAGCATATCTAGTGCTCTACAAAACAAGAAGCACATCTAGTGCTCTATAGAACAAGAAGCATATCTAGTGCTCTACAGAACAATAAGCATATCTAGTGCTCTACAAAACAAGAAGCACATCTAGTGCTCTATAGAACAAGAAGCATATCTAGTGCTCTACAGAACAATAGGCACATCTCATGCTCTACAAAACAAGAAGCACATCTAGTGCTCTATAGAACAAGAAGCATATCTAGTGCTCTACAGAACAATAAGCACATATAATGCTCTATAGAACAAGAAGCATATCTAGGGCTCTACAGAACAATAAGCACATATAATGCTCTATAGAACAAGAAGCATATCTAGGGCTCTACAAAACAAGAAGCACATCTAATGCTCTATAGAACAAGAAGCATATCTAGTGCTCTACAGAACAATAAGCACATCTCATGCTCTACAAAATAAGAAGCACATCTAGTGCTCTATAGAACAAGAAGCATATCTAGTGCTCTACAGAACAATAAGCATATCTAGTGCTCTACAGAACAAGAAGCACATCTACTGCTCTACAGAACAAGAAGCATATTTAGGGCTCTACAGAACAACAAGCACATCTAGTGCTCTACAGAACAATAAGCACATCTAGGGCTCTACAGAACAAGAAGCACATCTAGTGCTCTACAGAACAAGAAGCATATTTAGGGCTCTACAGAACCATAAGCACATCTAGTGCTCTACAGAACAAGAAGCACATCTAGGGCTCTACAGAACAATAAGCACATCTAGGGCTCTACAGAACAAGAAGCACATCTAGTGCTCTACAGAACAAGAAGCATATTTAGGGCTCTACAGAACAATAAGCACATCTAGTGCTCTACAGAACAAGAAGCACATCTAGTGCTCTACAGAACAAGAAGCATATTTAGGGCTCTACAGAACAATAAGCACATCTAGTGCTCTACAGAACAATAAGCACATCTAGTGCTCTACAGAACAAGAAGCACATCTAGGGCTCTACAGAACAATAAGCATATTTAGGGCTCTACAGAACAATAAGCACATCTAGGGCTCTACAGAACAATAAGCACATCTAGGGCTCTACAGAACAATAAGCACATCTAGGGCTCTACAGAACAATAAGCATATCTAGGGCACTACAGAACAAGAAGCACATCTAGTGCTCTATAGAACAATAAGCACATCTAGGGCTCTACAGAACAATAAGCATATTTAGGGCTCTACAGAACAATAAGCACATCTAGTGCTCTACATAACAATAAGCACATCTAGGGCTCTACAGAACAATAAGCATATTTAGGGCTCTACAGAACAATAAGCATATCTAGGGCTCTACAGAACAATAAGCACATCTAGTGCTCTACAGAACAATAAGCACATCTAGGGCTCTACAGAACAATAAGCACATCTAGTGCTCTACAAAACAAGAAGCACATCTAGTGCTCTACAGAACAATAAGCACATCTAGTGATCTACAGAACAAGAAGCACATCTAGTGCTCTACAGAACAATAAGCATATTTAGGGCTCTACAGAACAATAAGCACATCTAGGGCTCTACAGAACAATAAGCATATTTAGGGCTCTACAGAACAATAAGCACATCTAGTGCTCTACATAACAATAAGCACATCTAGGGCTCTACAGAACAATACGCATATTTAGGGCTCTACAGAACAATAAGCACATCTAGGGCTCTACAGAACAATAAGCATATTTAGGGCTCTACAGAACAATAAGCACATCTAGGGCTCTACAGAACAATAAGCACATCTAGTGCTCTACAGAACAATAAGCACATATAGTGCCCTACAGAACAATAAGCATATTTAGGGCTCTACAGAACAATAAGCACATCTAGGGCTCTACAGAACAATAAGCACATCTAGGGCTCTACAGAACAATAAGCATATTTAGGGCTCTACAGAACAATAAGCACATCTACAGAACAATAAGCACATCTAGGGCTCTACAGAACAATAAGCATATTTAGGGCTCTACAGACCAATAAGCACATCTAGGGCTCTACAGAACAATAAGCATATTTAGGGCTCTACAGAGCAATACGCACATCTAGGGCTCTACAGAACAATAAGCACATCTAGTGCTCTACAAAACAAGAAGCACATCTAGTGCTCTATAGAACAAGAAGCATATCTAGGGCTCTACAGAACAATAAGCACACCTAGTGCTCTACAAAACAAGAAGCACATCTAGTGCTCTATAGAACAAGAAGCATATCTAGTGCCCTACAGAACAATAAGCACATCTAGTGCTCTACAAAACAAGAAGCACATCTAGTGCTCTACAGAACAATAAGCATATCTAGTGCTCTACAAAACAAGAAGCACGTCTAGTGCTCTATAGAACAAGAAGCATATCTAGTGCCCTACAGAACAATAAGCACATCTAGTGCTCTACAAAACAAGAAGCACATCTAGTGCTCTATAGAACAAGAAGCATATCTAGTGCCCTACAGAACAATAAGCACATCTAGTGCTCTACAAAACAAGAAGCACATCTAGTGCTCTATAGAACAAGAAGCATATCTAGTGCTCTACAGAACAATAAGCATATCTAGTGCTCTACAAAACAAGAAGCACATCTAGTGCTCTACAGAACAATAAGCATATCTAGTGCTCTATAGAACAAGAAGCATATCTAGTGCTCTACAGAACAATAAGCATATCTAGTGCTCTACAGAACAAGAAGCACATCTAGTGCTCTATAGAACAAGAAGCACATCTAGTGCTCTACAAAACAAGAAGCACATCTAGTGCTCTATAGAACAAAAAGCATATCTAGTGCTCTACAGAACAAGAAGCACATCTAGTGCTCTACAAAACAAGAAGCACATCTAGTGCTCTATAGAACAAGAAGCATATCTAGTGCCCTACAGAACAATAAGCAAATCTAGTGCTCTACAAAACAAGAAGAATATCTAGTGCCCTACAGAACAATAAGCACATCTAGTGCCCTACAGAACAATAAGCACATCTAGTGCTCTACAAAACAAGAAGCACATCTAGTGCTCTACAGAACAATAAGCATATCTAGTGCTCTACAAAACAAGAAGCACATCTAGTGCTCTATAGAACAAGAAGCATATCTAGTGCTCTACAGAACAATAAGCATATCTAGTGCTCTACAAAACAAGAAGCACATCTAGTGCTCTACAGAACAATAAGCATATCTAGTGCTCTATAGAACAAGAAGCATATCTAGTGCTCTACAGAACAATAAGCATATCTAGTGCTCTACAGAACAAGAAGCACATCTAGTGCTCTATAGAACAAGAAGCATATCTAGTGCTCTACAAAACAAGAAGCACATCTAGTGCTCTATAGAACAAGAAGCATATCTAGTGCTCTACAGAACAATAAGCATATCTAGTGCTCTACAAAACAAGAAGCACATCTAGTGCTCTACAGAACAATAAGCATATCTAGTGCTCTATAGAACAAGAAGCATATCTAGTGCTCTACAGAACAAGAAGCATATCTAGTGCTCTACAGAACAAGAAGCACATCTAGTGCTCTATAGAACAAGAAGCATATCTAGTGCTCTACAAAACAAGAAGCACATCTAGTGCTCTATAGAACAAGAAGCATATCTAGTGCTCTACAGAACAATAAGCACATCTAGGGCTCTACAGAAAAATAAGCACATCTAGGGCTCTACAGAACAATAAGCACATCTAGGGCTCTACAGAACAATAAGCACATCTAGTGCTCTACAGAACAAGAAGCACATCTAGTGCTCTACAAAACAAGAAGCACATCTAGTGCTCTATAGAACAAGAAGCATATCTAGTGCCCTACAGTACAATAAGCACATCTAGTGCTCTACAAAACAAGAAGAATATCTAGTGCCCTACAGAACAATAAGCACATCTAGTGCTCTACAAAACAAGAAGCACATCTAGTGCTCTATACAACAAGAAGCATATCTAGTGCCCTACAGAACAATAAGCACATCTAGTGCTCTACAAAACAAGAAGCACATCTAGTGCTCTATAAAACAAGAAGCATATCTAGTGCCCTACAGAACAATAAGCACATCTAGTGCTCTACAAAACAAGAAGCACATCTAGTGCTCTATAGAACAAGAAGCATATCTAGGGCTCTACAGAACAATAAGCACACCTAGGGCTCTACAGAACAAGAAGCACATCTAGTGCTCTAGAAAACAAGAAGCACATCTAGTGCTCTACAGAACAATAAGCATATCTAGTGCTCTACAAAACAAGAAGCACATCTAGGGCTCTATAGAACAAGAAGCATATCTAGTGCCCTACAGAACAATAAGCACATCTAGTGCTCTACAAAACAAGAAGCACATCTAGTGCTCTACAGAACAATAAGCATATCTAGTGTTCTACAAAACAAGAAGCACATCTAGTGCTCTACAGAACAATAAGCATATCTAGTGCTCTACAAAACAAGAAGCACATCTAGTGCTCTATAGAACAAGAAGCATATCTAGTGCTCTACAGAACAATAAGCATATCTAGTGCTCAACAAAACATGAAGCACATCTAGTGCTCTATAGAACAAGAAGCATATCTAGTGCTCTACAGAACAATAAGCATATCTAGTGCTCTACAAAAGAAGAAGCACATCTAGTGCTCTACAGAACAATAAGCATATCTAGTGCTCTATAGAACAAGAAGCATATCTAGTGCTCTACAGAACAATAAGCATATCTAGTGCTCTACAGAACAAGAAGCACATCTAGTGCTCTATAGAACAAGAAGCATATCTAGTGCTCTACAAAACAAGAAGCACATCTAGTGCTCTATAGAACAAGAAGCATATCTAGTGCTCTACAGAACAATAAGCATATCTAGTGCTCTACAAAACAAGAAGCACATCTAGTGCTCTATAGAACAAGAAGCATATCTAGTGCTCTACAGAACAATAGGCACATCTCATGCTCTACAAAACAAGAAGCACATCTAGTGCTCTATAGAACAAGAAGCATATCTAGTGCTCTACAGAACAATAAGCACATATAATGCTCTATAGAACAAGAAGCATATCTAGGGCTCTACAGAACAATAAGCACATATAATGCTCTATAGAACAAGAAGCATATCTAGGGCTCTACAAAACAAGAAGCACATCTAATGCTCTATAGAACAAGAAGCATATCTAGTGCTCTACAGAACAATAAGCACATCTCATGCTCTACAAAATAAGAAGCACATCTAGTGCTCTATAGAACAAGAAGCATATCTAGTGCTCTACAGAACAATAAGCATATCTAGTGCTCTACAGAACAAGAAGCACATCTACTGCTCTACAGAACAAGAAGCATATTTAGGGCTCTACAGAACAACAAGCACATCTAGTGCTCTACAGAACAATAAGCACATCTAGGGCTCTACAGAACAAGAAGCACATCTAGTGCTCTACAGAACAAGAAGCATATTTAGGGCTCTACAGAACCATAAGCACATCTAGTGCTCTACAGAACAAGAAGCACATCTAGGGCTCTACAGAACAATAAGCACATCTAGTGCTCTACAGAACAAGAAGCACATCTAGTGCTCTACAGAACAAGAAGCATATTTAGGGCTCTACAGAACAATAAGCACATCTAGTGCTCTACAGAACAATAAGCACATCTAGTGCTCTACAGAACAAGAAGCACATCTAGGGCTCTACAGAACAATAAGCATATTTAGGGCTCTACAGAACAATAAGCACATCTAGGGCTCTACAGAACAATAAGCACATCTAGGGCTCTACAGAACAATAAGCACATCTAGGGCTCTACAGAACAATAAGCATATCTAGGGCACTACAGAACAAGAAGCACATCTAGTGCTCTATAGAACAATAAGCACATCTAGGGCTCTACAGAACAATAAGCATATTTAGGGCTCTACAGAACAATAAGCACATCTAGTGCTCTACATAACAATAAGCACATCTAGGGCTCTACAGAACAATAAGCATATTTAGGGCTCTACAGAACAATAAGCATATCTAGGGCTCTACAGAACAATAAGCACATCTAGTGCTCTACAGAACAATAAGCACATCTAGGGCTCTACAGAACAATAAGCACATCTAGTGCTCTACAAAACAAGAAGCACATCTAGTGCTCTACAGAACAATAAGCACATCTAGTGATCTACAGAACAAGAAGCACATCTAGTGCTCTACAGAACAATAAGCATATTTAGGGCTCTACAGAACAATAAGCACATCTAGGGCTCTACAGAACAATAAGCATATTTAGGGCTCTACAGAACAATAAGCACATCTAGTGCTCTACATAACAATAAGCACATCTAGGGCTCTACAGAACAATACGCATATTTAGGGCTCTACAGAACAATAAGCACATCTAGGGCTCTACAGAACAATAAGCATATTTAGGGCTCTACAGAACAATAAGCACATCTAGGGCTCTACAGAACAATAAGCACATCTAGTGCTCTACAGAACAATAAGCACATATAGTGCCCTACAGAACAATAAGCATATTTAGGGCTCTACAGAACAATAAGCACATCTAGGGCTCTACAGAACAATAAGCACATCTAGGGCTCTACAGAACAATAAGCATATTTAGGGCTCTACAGAACAATAAGCACATCTACAGAACAATAAGCACATCTAGGGCTCTACAGAACAATAAGCATATTTAGGGCTCTACAGACCAATAAGCACATCTAGGGCTCTACAGAACAATACGCATATTTAGGGCTCTACAGAGCAATACGCACATCTAGGGCTCTACAGAACAATAAGCACATCTAGGGCTCTACAGAACAATAAGCATATTTAGGGCTCTACAGAACAATAAGCACATCTAGTGCTCTACATAACAATAAGCACATCTAGGGCTCTACAGAACAATAAGCATATTTAGGGCTCTACAGAACAATAAGCATATCTAGGGCTCTACAGAACAATAAGCACATCTAGTGCTCTACAGAACAATAAGCATATTTAGGGCTCTACAGAACAATAAGCACATCTAGTGCTCAACAGAACAATAAGCATATTTAGGGCTCTACAGAACAAGAAGCACGTCTAGGGCTCGACAGAACAATAAGCACATCTAGTGCTCTACAGAACAATAAGCACATCTAGGGCTCTACAGAACAATAAGCATATTTAGGGCTCTACTGAACAATAAGCACATCTAGTGGTCTACATAACAATAAGCACATCCAGGGCTCTACAGAACAATAAGCATATTTAGGGCTCTACAGAACAATAAGCATATCTAGGGCTCTACAGAACAATAAGCACATCTAGTGCTCTACAGAACAATAAGCATATCTAGGGCTCTACAGAACAATAAGCACATCTAGTGCCCTACAGATCAATAAGCATATTTAGGGCTCTACAGAACAAGAAGCACGTCTAGGGCTCTACAGAACAATAAGCACATCTAGGGCTCTACAGAACAAGAAGCACATCTAGTGCTCTACAGAACAAGAAGCATATTTAGGGCTCTACAGAACAATAAGCACATCTAGTGCTCTACAGAACAAGAAGCACATCTAGTGCTCTACAAAACAAGAAGCACATCTAGGGCTCTACAAAACAAGAAGCACATCTAGGGCTCTACAGAACAATAAGCACATGTAGTGCTCTACAAAACAAGAAGCACATCTAGGGCTCTACAAAACAAGAAGCACATCTAGGGCTCTACAGAACAATAAGCACATGAAGCTCGTCAGTCATGCAGCTTCAGACTGGCTGTGGAGAGACGTACAAATAGATAACTCATCTTCAGACTGGCTGTGCAGAGACGTACAAATAGATAACTCATCTTCAGACTGGCTGTGGAGAGACGTACAAATAGATAACTCATCTTCAGACTGGCTGTGGAGAGATATACACACAGATAACTCAGCTTCAGACTGTTTGTTGAGAGATATACACACAGATAACTCAGCTTCAGACTGGCTGTGGAGAGAAATACAAATAGATAACTCAGCTTCAGAATGGCTGTGGAGAGATGTACACACAGATAACTCAGGTTCAGACTGGCTGTGGAGAGATGTATGCACAGATAATTCAGCTTCAGACTGACTGCGGAGAGAGGTATGCACAGATATCTCAGCTTCAGACTGGCTGTGGAGAGACATATACACAGATAAGTCAGCTTCAGACTGGCTGTGGAGAGATGTATACACAGATAACTCAGCTTCAGACTGGCTGTGGAGAAACGTACACACAGATAACAGCTATAGTCTGGCTGTGGAGAGATGTACTTACAGATAACTCTGGGTCTATGGAACCAATGGATGGTGTCGTAAGCTCTCCAGATCTTTTAAATGACATGTATAAAACAACCTTGTATGTGGTTGACAACAAGATGCCGTACAACCCAACAATCTCACAAAATGTAGGGTTTTCAAATAGTGAGAGTCAACATGTTGGGGAACAGGAAAGCAAGTAAAAGCTTCACATTCCACACTACAATAATACAAGTGATATAATTTTCAGTTATGTGCTGAAAAATATGCCACATGGGCATTTCAGAGGAGGAATACAGTACCCGAAACATGGTGAATTTTTGGCCAATAATGAACACAACGCATAGATATTTCTGTGTGAGCCATGACTGAGCAGGCTTGTATAAATAATGTGATATATAGCTGTCATTACTCACCTATCAACTATGAGTAAGATAATTTAGCTTGAGGCTACCCTTTCATCGCCATCAATCAAGCACATAACTGTTCCAAAGATGTGCTGTTTGGGATTGCTCTGTGTATTACCTGATCTGGAGATACATGTGTGTGCGTGTTCTTATGAACGCTCCGTCAGGCTGAGATTGATGGCTGACAGTGTTCAGAGTTCAAGGCGGTGTCGGGGTAATCTGTTACTTTCCTTTTACCGCAGCCATGGTGATAGGAGAGATTACACAGGTATAACCCTGCAGGTATAACACACCAGAAGAGCTGCCCTCAGGCACTGGAATAACCAGGGTTGCTATTTTCCCAAGGCATTCATCTTTTATGTGGATTCAGTTCTGTAGAAACTACAAAGACTGCTAATCTGCAATAACCTTGAGCCCTCCCCAGCTATAGCCATTCAGCAGTTTGGCCCAGTTTTATGTATTGAAATTAAAATAATGTGTCTGTATATCTGTTCCAAGTAGAGGATGGAAATACCACTGTGTGTGCCCCGCCTCCCCCTTGACCACGTTCATTGGAACACAAACCACACGGTTAAGAATTCCGTATTAATGTAGGAACCATCATTCCCAGACGGGGGTGTGTGTGTCTGTGGGGTGGCGGGTGCGCTTGGGAAGGGGGGCAGTGGGGGGCTGGGTGGTTAGCACTCAAAACTCTACGGCATGTGGAAGAAAGTGAATCATGGCTCGGTTCACGTGATGTGGAAAATAGGAACTAACTCAGTCCTCCCAATGAAAAAGTATGACATCACCATGTCATCTGTTTAAAATATCAGGATTATAACGGCATAGCGGGCTGTACCTTATTGTAAAACCTAATGCCAAGCAGACTGTTTTCACTGAAATCAGTGCCAAGATTATGGGTGGCTCATACAGCAGACTGAATATAATGTGTGTAATGCTCCTAAAATGTAAACGTGCTATGATTTGATGATGATGAACTCCATGAAGCACAAATCAGTGGGTTTCTTTTCATGAATTATTTCATCGTTTTGTTCAGAGATATTTCATAATAGTATAAAGGGAAAGAAACAAAACAACAAAAAAAAACATCTAAGTTTTGAGTCCTTTGGCCCAATTCACAAATGCTTCAGAGTGACTCAGGAGGTAAACAAACATTGACCCGTCATTCTGGTGGCAGACATCTTTGTACATGAGTCTGTAAATGAGTTCACTTGCTCTGAGGCTAGAGGAGTATATTTAGCAAGATAATGTTTTTATTTATTTGCCCGTTGAACCTCCTGCACCCAGCTCGCCGGGACTTGAGTTGTACTCAACTTAAAAAGAGAGAGAGATGGAGTTAATTAGCCTTCTCCTGGAAGGGTCTGATTTTTCATCCTTGTATTTATTTATTTATTTATTAAAACCCCTTCGCGCAGATGCCAAATTTGATCAAACGGGTACTGTTCTACATAAGGCTTTATACCTCCAGGTATGAGCATCACAGAAACTTGGAGGATGGCTTAAATGAAGCAAGACAGTTGTATCATTGACAATACTTGCAATACTTTACTACTAGATTTGTTTTTCTCTATAATTTAGGTAAAAGGAAATACTGAGAGCTACAAATGCAAAACAGGTGAAACTGTCCTGGATCCTATCATACACTCATTGTCCACAAGTGTGCAAAATATGAGGGTGATATGCAGAACTACTAAATATCTATGATGCAAAATGTAAGCAGTGTACCCTGTTGTCCCTTAGTGTCTCCAAATCTATCCAAAATAGCAAAATGTGCACTGCTATAAATCATAAAATAATCATATATTTAACAAAAAATTTAATGTTTGACTTATGAAACTCACTTTTGCATCATTTTCAATCAGTATAGGGGGATAGATCCAAAAATCTATCCAAAACCTGTCATAGGATGAATAAAATTATTGTCCATTATAAAGCATATACATTTGCCCCTTATGGTGGTTTAACTTACTCCTGCAACCAAACTATGTGTGGAAACAACAAACTCCCTATTCTACCTTTATTAGTATACAATTTGTGGCAACTGTAGTGAATACAGAGTTTCTAAGTGTGAATATTGTTGCGTAGCTAGTCCATTTAAAAAGCAACCCTCCACCCAGTTTCACCTGCAACTATACAGACCCATGTGTGACAGTGTGGACAATAGCGTCTAGCTGTGAGTTCATAAAAATGTTTTTTCACCACAATGTAAAACATGAGTGAGCCACCTATGAACGCTTACACTACAGTATGTAAAATGCACTCAATATGTGAAAATAAGAATATCACACATATTGCATAAGACAGTGGCAGAGTGGAAAAACTAACATACATATCTGAAATATTACAAGCAGTAATACTTACATATTGAAAATCTTTGTCATGTTTGTACACATATTCTCCAATAGAATCAATACTGTGGTATCTTCTTCTGACTCACTCCCAAAATCCATGTAAGCATGGTGAGGATTGTCTTTGGCCAAATTAGTAAAATCTTGCGAAAACAGCAGGAAAACAAAAATGACAATTACGCCTCAGTGACTGAATGTACACTCTTGTCTTTTCTGTTGTTGTTTGCATAAAACTAAACTAATAAAACTAAAAATACTGTTATGCCCAGCTGTAGATTATTGTTAAAAGCACCCAATAAGATATTGCAAACACCGTTGTGAAGATTATAATGCCATGTCTTGTCAATCAAACCAGAATGAACTGGAATACATGAAAGCTGCACAAACTGCTGATGGGTTTTAAGCGTCGGGTTTTCAGAAGGTGTACTAGTATTTCTCAAATGGATTGTCCAAGACAACACTGAATCTTGAAAGGGACATATGCGTAAAACCAACGGTAGGATTGGATATTTATTTCATATTTAGTAGCAGATATTGATAGTAGAATGACGTGGGATAATTACACAAAAATTTTACTTGTTAATTTTACTATTGAGTAAGCAGTGTTTTTCACTACTGCATTGTCATTGTCATTGACATACATATATAATTCACCTCCTACTGTCAACGCGGCTACGTCATAGACGGTAACTTCTATGACGTGTTCTTTGGGTTGAATGAGGTTTATAAATAAAGAATGCAGCTGCGTTGCAGTTGGCTCGACCAGGAAAGAAGTCTCAGTTTGGTAATTTCCCGCACCCCTTCAAAAGAATATTTTTATGAACTCCCAGATAAATTACTGTCCAGTGTGTCATGCATGGGTCAGTATAGTTGCAGGCGAGACTGGGTGGGGGCTGCTTGTTAAATGGACGAGCTACGCAACTACTGTGCCACTTAGAAACTCTGTATTTGGCATAGTTGTCATGTATCATGTACTAATAAGCTAGAATATGGAATTTGTTGTTTCCACTCATAGTTTGGTTGCCGGAGCAATAAATGTCTGAGTTGAGCAATCTCACCGTGCTGGTGGACCAGAGATTTTAATCTCAATGGGTCTGACCTGGTTAAATAAATGTTAACCAGGTCATAACCTTTATTTAACCAGGTTATTCCCATTGAGATTAAAATCTCTTTTCCAAGAGAGACCTGGGCAGCAGTAAATATAGTTTCAGACACAGCAATAAAACTCACATTAAGATACCTGTCGAGCTAAAAGTGCTATACAACAAAAGTGAAAGAATCAGTGATGTTTTTAAAAATATATATTTTGTTATTTTGTTCAAAGTTATTTCATAATAGCAAAAAGAAAAAGAAAAAAAGAAAAAAATGTATCTGTGCATCGAAGCTGAAATCAGCGCGTCAAAGCTGTGTTCTGTGCATCGAGGCTGGGATCTGTGCATCGAGGCTGGGATCTGTGCATCGAAGCTGCGTTCTGTGCATCGAGGCTGGGATCTGCGCATCGAGGCTGGGACATGGGCTGGGCTGCACAGTCAGCAGGGAGGGAGCCAGTGGAAGGCCTTGAGACCCAGAACTTTTCACCCTATGAGATAAGAGACTGACTGTGGTCTCTGTGCAATCAGCTCTTAATTTATGTTATACTTTCCATGCTATATTTCTGCAAAGCAAAATATTTGGCTTCATTTTACGCACAGACTGGAACAACACAAGCTAACAAAAGCAAATTGTTGGCTGCAGAAAACTATTTATTTACACTGTGGAGTATACCGTAGTTTTAAATGTGAATGCCATGGCATTTTGTGACCATGTTGGTGACCAGGCATTCACAAGGAAGCCTAAGCAAATGTCAATGGTTAAAATGAAGCTGTGAAATTCAACCAGTTGGTAGCGGTGGCTTGTGACATTATTTTATGGTGGTGGATTACGCTATTGATGAAAAGCATATTTATTCAACAACAGTCATTATGACAAAGAAAGCAAGTCGTCCTGCTACAGAGATCACATTAATGCAATTTCTGCGGTTTTTAAGTAAGAAAATAATGGGTTTGGAAAATACTGGTTTATCTATCATGACACTCAATTCTGTTTTGATTTGAGACCTTCACAGAATTTGTAATTGTAATAATTTAATTATTCAATTGTAAATTGGGTGGAATAGCATCTAAGTGTCTCATTAGCCAATTAATTTAGTGAGCTATTGAATGGCTTCTAAATTTTGCCCGTTGGTTAGCTGGCTAGCTGACTGGTCAGTCAGTCTGTCTGTAAATAGCTATTAAATTTGAGGTTTTTCTGCCTTTGAAGTGGTGGTTAAATGTACGATAAAGGTTTTTATTAATGTTCTTGCAAAAATGTGCATTCCTTGTCTCTCACATTGTGTCAAGTTACTTGTCCATCTGTAGATCTCTCCTCCTCAGCCAGTTGTGTTTAAGGGTCAGTAGTTTTCCAGGCTGTCATGGGTCCACTCACTGTCAGACCGACCCAGTGCACAGTTTATTCCCCCCACGGGAATGAGAATCAGGGCCAACTGAAGCAGGAGGAATTCCCTTATCTAAGACGGTGCAGTTTCACTGAAAGCCTGAGAGACTGGCTGCCTATTGTGTGATATGAAATCTTTCTCTGCATTTGTTCACTGGGACTGCAGTTCTGTCCCACTTTCCCAAAGAGTATTTACAGATAGAGCTTCAGTTTGGCCAGCGTTTCTTTAATCTCATACACTTGCGCTTGAAATACTTTTATTCTATATGGAAGAAAACTCTTGAAATTAGCAACCTGATACACTCACATGAATTACAGTCTAACCACATAAGCATATGCTGGCTGCATTCTTTCCTGAAATATTTGTGGTTTTTCGGTACAATTCCAACGTCTTCATTGCGATGACTAGAGTTGCCCCAGAATCTCCATCCGCCACGTGTGGTGAACAATCCAGACATCTGAGTAAAGATCTTTTTCTCTGCCTGAGACCAGGGGCCAGATTCACAAACCTTCTTAGGAACAAAAAACTTCCTAAATGGCATTTTTTCCCTAGCTTATGACTTAAGAAGAAATTTAGGAAGAGTTACTATTCACAAAAAACTTCTTAAGTATTATTCTAACTTTCTTCATAAGTTTCTTCTTAAGAGAAAACTTACAAATAAATGTGATTCTTGAAAACAAAGTTCTTATGTTTCTTCCCATATTTCTTCTTATCACTAAGATAGCTCCACACTTGTCTTAAGGCTACATTGAAGAGGTAAACCATCCTTAGCTGATATTATTATTATTATACAAACAAGTGTATGATTTGTTTCACAGTCTCAATGTTATAGGCCTTTTGTTAGGTGCTTTTGTTTGTTTCATGTAATCAGTGATAATCACCATTAGCAACATTGTAGGCTAAGCCCTTTTTTTTAGCTTCGACTGTCACACCGGCATTGTCCAACTTTCCCAGCAGTAACATCTTTGAATATAATCTACAGTGAGCACCATAATTCATTGGACAGTGACACATTTTTTGTTATTTTGGTTCTGTACTTTAGCACTTTGAGTTTCTAAAGGATACAATGACAATGAGATTGAAGTGCAGCCTGTCAGCTTTCATTTGAGGGTATTTTCATCCATATCGGATGAACCGTTTAGAAATTTACCTTTTGTACATAGCCCCCCCCCTTTTCGGGCATCAAAAAATATTGGACAGTTTAACATAATGTAGAATAAAGTAATCAATTTTAATAATTGGTCACATATCCTTTACATGCCATGACTTCCTGATGTCTGCGACCCAACAATATCAAAAGACTCTTCAGATCTTATTTTCCGGTACTCCTACAAGCAATACTATAACATCTCTGCATTTGAATGAATCTCTATGGGAATTGGGGGATGGGACTAGATTTCACTGTAAACAGTACTGGAACAGTATGGAACACATGGTTGGCTAAATGGCTCTAAGTCATCAAGGGTTTCATGTATCAAACAAGCCTTAAACCATCACTCTGCTGCCAGATATGCAGTAGATATGGATGGATAACTTGAAGGGTTTCTTCACCTGACTCATTTTCCTATTGAACTTTATGGAAAAATAAGTCAGGAGAAACAACCCTTGAAGTGATCCATCCATATCTACAGCATGTCTGGCAGCAGAGTGATGGTTTGAGGTTCGTTTGATACCTCGGACCTTTGATGATTTACAGCCATTTTACCAATCATGTATTCCATACTTTACAGCTAAATTTGCACTCCAGCATAATTTACAGCTAAATCTAGTCCCCAACCCCCAATTCCCATAGAGATACATACCCTGAAATTAAAGCTGACAGGCTGCACTTCAACCTCATTGTCATTGTATCCTTTCAAACTCAAAGTGCTAGAGTACAGAACCAAAATAACAAAAAACGTGTCACTGTCCAATGAATTATGGTGCTCACTGTATATATGAGGAATAATACGGGCCCTAGAATGGACCCTGGGGTAGTCCACATGTTCAATAAATGATGAAATGTGGTTCTTTTTTTTTCCCATTTATGAAGTCATTTGAAACACAGCATCGTTGTATCGGCCAGTCTATCAGTTCATGTAGCCTCAGCGAGAAAAAAAAAATCTTTCACCATGAACCAGTGGAACAGGTTCTGTAGCTTTCCTGGTTTTCCATTCTTCCACTCAAACCCTCCCCTCCAATCTGGGGAGGAAGATACGCAGGCCAGAGGACGATACGGGGGCCACACACTCTAGTGCTACCCTCTCAGTACCTCCAGAGACGAGTGTGAGGAAAGTAAACAATCTGTGGCTGGAAGCAGAAGATCCATCCCCCCCTTTTCAGATAGCTCTGAAGTGAGTCATAGTGTTCTCTCTCTCTCTCTCTCTGTCTCCAAACAATTTCCACTAGGTGTAATTGTTTTCCTTATAACGACGTAACAAAAAAATTCAGCTGCATGTCTGTGTCTCGGCAGATTGACAATAATTTTCCGACATGTGCAGATAACGTTCCTAAACTATTAGTTATGCTTGCCAGATGTATGTATAAGAGATGGTGGTAAGTATTCAGCTTTTATACACTATGGATTAAAGGCATACAACATTTACATTTCCTCACTTCAGTTGCATTCATTGTATGATGCATTTACAATATCAAATAAACTACTGTTTCATGAATAAAAATTAATTAATGTTTGTTCTCTTACTTTCATCTCCATTATAAATCAGAAATCATTACCACTCTGTAATTTAATATTACAGGTAATTTAAATATATGTTATATGTAATACATGTTTATGCATTATCTAAATAACAATATGTATAAGAAGCGAGAACTTGTGCAAATGTGTAAATGAAATGCCCTCACTGGAGCCCCAGCACACAGTGACCGTGTCCCCAGGATAGGCATGGCAGAGAATGCTTCTTTCCTCTCAGACAGTCTCTGGGGGCTGGTCTGCTTGGCTGATGTGATACAGCCACTAATACCCGTCTGAAGGTCAGAGAGGTCAGCCTGGCTGCACGGTGTTTAAGGCAGGCGAAACGCGGGTACCGGGAGAGAATGGTGCGCAGATTAATCACTGAACTACTAATCAATCAAATCCTCATGAACAAATTATTGTTTTACCTACCTGTTTCTAAAGTCTACGAGAAACCCATTTCATTTACTTAACTGGCAGGCTATTTACTAGGCAGGGTCTGCTGATAATTAAAAACAATTTTGGTCCAGTTTCATCTTATTTCTTTGATGTTTTGTTTTTGGTTTTGCTGCTCTGTATAGTTAGCTAGGCATCATTCTGCCCATCCATTCACCTGAATATACATGTAGCTGAGGAGGGTTACAATGTGGTATTATTATTTTACTATTACTATTATTCATAGCAAATCAATAACAATGGTTCAGAAATAAAACTGACAGGTAAGGACAAGGGAAACAATGAAGAAAAACTGAAAATGGAAAATGTTTTTTTAAAGAAATTCCCTGCCAGATTTCATATGCAGAAAGAAAAAAAAACTTGAGGTGTAGTAAGTCTCTTGAGCTCTGAATGAAATGCTAGTTTCTACAGAGAGTTGTGAGGAAAGGATGGGCACAGATACAGAGGGTCAAAATGTGCAGGAAGTCGCCAATTAGACTTCTGGCAGCGGAGAGCGGAGAGGCTGGTGCTATAATGCCCCAGAAGGATGTCATATGTGGCTGTAAAGCAGAGACTTGTATATCTTTCTTAGATGTATATGTTTGTCTGCTGCATTAGTGTGTCAGTAGAAAAGAGCAAATGTTAGATTTCCAAACATTCATTTTCCAAGAAATGAATCTTCAGCTAAAAGAAGAACAAGAAGATCTGCAACAAGATGGTAGTTTATAATAGTATTTAGAATAGAAGTGTAGTATTGCTGATTTACCCACAGCTTGCTGTGAACTACAGTCAACGTTCATTACTAGGGATAGCTGCTACATTATGGGAAGGATGTGCTTTGTCTTGTCTGTTCTGTAGTGATCTTGATGATGTCTCTATGCACTTATTGTACGTCGCTTTGGATAAAAGCGTCTGCTAAATGAATGTAATGTAATGTAATGTAGCCTATGGCCTCCACAGAGCCCTGATCTCAACATCATTGAGGCGTCTAGGATTACCTGGACAGACAACAAAACGAGACAGCCAAAGTTCGCAGAAGAACTGTGGCAAGTTTTCCAAGATGCTTGGAACAACCTACCAGCTGATTTTCTTATAAAACTGCACGACAGTGTACCTAAGGCAAAGGGTGGCCACACCAAATACTGATTTTATCTAGTTTTTTACTGTTTACTGCTCTTTCCGCTGGGGTTGCCTCACTGCGTGTGACAGAATCAGGCCTCAGGCTAAAAACAACACAGGTCGCGGAGTCCCACAGGCCTCCAAATTATATGATCAAAGCAACTATTAGACAGACAAACAATGTAATCACCATCTGCTGCCATGGTAACCTGGGGTCAATTTGAAGCCTTGCGTTCACAGCAAGGGTATTTAATTAGCATCAGGGCTTGGCATTTAAAAAAACAAAACAAGGGAACAACAGATGGTAAAATAGTAGAATCAGCCACCCCAGGTACTCTTTAAGAAGACAGCAGTCTACGAGATTTCTCAATGAAAGAGAAATCCCTGCTTTCAAAATGATAGCATCACTGTGAAGGTAAAACTTGATTCTTGCAAGTGCTTGAAGTGTCATATCACAGTAAGATATAGATGTGAAATACAAGTAGCGTTTCGGAGACAAAGAAAATTGAACATCGAGTCGTTCCTCTTTGAAATGTTTAAACTGCTTTGTGTCTTTCCCTTGTTTTGTTCTCTTTCGCTGGAAAATGGAAGAAAGTGAAGAGGTCCAGCGCAATGTGGAGAAAGATCACAGCTTCAGCAGGGAGCTGCATCTGTACATACACTAGCACAGGAAAAGCAGTGCACCATCGGAAATGAAGGTCAGGCTCTGTGGTGGGTGTGGAGTGATTATGGGGGGTGGGATTTTCCACCAGTACAGTGCTGACGCTATACCACAGGGACTCAAGCCGTACCTTCAGTGCAAATCACTTAATGTAAATGGCTTATTAAATGAAAACAGATGTATAATTTCCCACAATTCTTTTCTCAAAAATGATATTCTACTTTTCCAAACTTTTCATGCAATGGAACTGGCTGAGTGTTGCAAATAAAATATATTTTGTTAAAAGTCATAAAGACAAATACTGCACTTAATGTCTGTTTCTACAATCTGTGAAAGAGAGACAGTGTGCCACCATTATGCAATATTTCCCAGGTATTTTGGGGTAATTCTAATATTTAGTAATGAGATGTAAATGGGAATCCATCTTATTATAATTATATTTCATAATCTGTTTGTATGATATGAATATTAATTATATTCCACAAATTCAGACATTGATTTTAAAATTCTAATCAGGCCTCTGTGTATTTACATAATTATTAATGCTTCAAAATCAAGTCTTTACATGCCTTTGCACTGCATAATGTTCAATTATTAAAGCCTGACATTCTAAAAGGTTTTCAAGAAAGTATACTCAAAAAAAAAAAAAACCTCATCTATTCATCAACTGCAGCACCCTAAAAGCTGATGTTACGGAGATTTTCAGTTATAAAAATATAGATCTGCCAAAAATCTGCATACAGTTAGAATTGTTAATTTCATGATACTTCTGGTGAGTTTCAACAAATTCTGTTTTCCTTGGACAGCATAATGCAATGCAATCATTAGGAAAAACACATACAACAAGATTTTCTTTAAGATCCAAATCATGTGACTAACCCAGAATACAATTTTGGTACTACAGCAGTGTAGCTTAGTTTTAAGCGTAGCTTAAGAGTAGTGTGGTTTTTACTTGTAAAAATACAGTAGTTGTTGAATAATAGTAGTCAATACAATGCTTCAAATGTATGTTGCTTCAGTTCTTTCTCTTACATCTTTCTGTCTTTCCTCCCTCTGCCTTTCTCCACCCCTCTCTCCCGCCCCTCCTCATAAAAAAGGTCAATGTTTGGACTGACTTTTATGCCCGCAAAGTATTATAAGTATTTTTCCAGACGGACAAGAGTTTACTTGAGAAGGGACACCCAAAACACACAGGCCTACATGGAAACAACAAGGTTAAATCATGAGAACAGCCACAGAAGTGGAGGACTATTACGCTTTATAATACTGTAGGATCTCTGGCTGCAGAAATTGTTTATAGAAATATTTGGCAGGCGTTCCCTTTGAGACTTGGGCTATGCTAATTATTTCCATTCTCTACAAATGCTTGGCCTAATTCAGGAGTTCCTTAGCACAAACGTACTGAGGAGTTTGTCAGCACATACCCGATGACATACAGCACAAAGTTTAAAATGCTAAAACTCAGGTTTTCCTGGAGTAAGTTATATGCACTGTATTTGCAGTATCTCTTAAATCATATTTTATCAGTGTTAAACCACCATTTCTTACTGGCTGAAATGTAAACATGTAAACTTCGATGGTGAAACCTGACAGCTTTAGTTTTTCAGGCTTGCGAACAGTATTTATTGTGGTGAACAGTAACCAGGAACACACACCCACGTTATGTGTCGAAGGCTAATTCATTTGCTTCACTCAGGATTCCCCAGTTTTCCTTCCACCCCTCCAAAGGAACACTTGCCTGGCAGTGAGCCAGAACATCTTAGTGGAGCCCTGATTGCCTGCAGCTACAGCTAGCTGCTCGCCATGTTCGCCTGGCACAGTTGGCCTGACCCCGGTTCAGCACAGTTGTAAACACACGGAGAGAGTAAATGTGATCAGTTCTTCATGCAGAGAAAAAGCCGTTTCTTTGTTTTTCTTTTTTCAGCATGAGACTGAAAACGAACGGAAAGCAATAAACGTGCATGTACTAAACTCATACGCTAATTTCTACTCTTTAAGCAACTCTAGTTCCACTGCAATCATATACTGTAAACATACAGCTCAGGCAAGATCAGAAACCTGTTGAGGAGATGACAAAAGCAGGCCTTGGGATTTTCATTAGGATGTAATTGTGCCCACGAGTCTCCTCTCGGTTCTGTGTATCTCAGAGGATCACACCGGATGCCATTCCACGTGTAAGTTATTAAGTCCCTGTGCTCCACAGCATACTGAGAGTTTTTCTGTTCACATAAATGGGTAAAACACAGCCCATCTCCATTTTTCTTTACAGTGTAAAGCTAATGAAAATGTGCATTTAAAAAAAAACTATATGAACTAATAATGCTGTCTGAATGTTTTCATCCAATACACGATACTTGTGTTGTTTTATGTAAAAACAACAATACAAAATAAATAATTCTAAAAAAGGGGATGGCATAATGAAACATGGCTGAACCTCTGAAGTACGGCCACATTAAACCTGAAATGCTCATACCTTTGAAAGTGACCTCCAGATACAAGAATTTTAATCCTATATTTATTATCATCTTACTTAATTACTTACATTATTATAATCAGGTTATTTTCATTCTGTAGTGAAACCTTATTTTAAATTAATACCAAATAATCAAACCAAGGGAGCAGTCATTAGAACGAGGCATCTCCCTACCAGTGACCTGCTATCTTAAGGATTTTCATCTGGACTGTAGTAGATGTCCAGTCTTGCCTGTGTTATCCAATGGATTGCATTGGTTTATGAGGGAAAATCTATGAATTACATTTTTATTCCAATGAGTTTTTTTAATGTTCTGTGTCATAAGCCCTACAGCTCTTACATGGTTCATCTCTGCATATTTGCACAGACTGTCAAACCCATTCTGGCTCTGTCTGTTTCTTACACTCATGTGGGCTGTTTTAATGCTCTTCAGTATACTCCAAAAATATACAAATTCAAAAGAAAATTTCAATATTAAGGTAGCTGCACGGGCCCGATGCTAAAAAAAAATTCTGGCAACACAACTAAAGAAGTTAAAACTGGGAAATTTCTCAAAAGTGCTTTCTTTTGTATTTTAAGAAACAGTTCAGTTAAGAAAAGGAAAAAGAGAAGCCCCCTCTCTGGTAATACACAGCGGCTGTTGCTTTAGTCTGAGGTGCTGGGGTGCTGGGTTCTACAAAGTTCTGGTAGCGATCGGTTCCTTCGGAGGGCTCCTCCCACAGCAAAAAGAACGTGGGCCAAATCTCCTGCCAGGGCCAGCCTTCTCCCAGCAGGGGAGTGGGTGTATGGGTAAAACCACTAACGCAGCAGGGAGAAAGGCATGCTGGGAAGTATATAGTCATGCTTTCCCTGCAGTGTACGGTGAGTTATCGCATTTTCACTGAGGCTTTGCACAGAAATGAGATATTAAAATAGCCTGGAAGGCCTAACTCAAGCCAGCTGCTGACAACGGAAACTCAACATACATCGCAAACCACAGTAAAGGAGAACATACTATGGATTATTCTAGAAAAGACTCCTTCAGCATTAACCTGGACTCTCCCAGCTCAGAGACAGAACATTGGTATACACTAAGCATATACAAATGAAGATGTGAAAAATATTCTACATAAATAGGCCAGCAAGGGCAGTGTGAACAAAGTAAACAATTGATACTTTACTTACCTCGTCAGAACGTAAAATTGAGTTTTGTTTCAACATAAAAATAGAGGAAATATCCACACCTTGCATGCAATGCAGAGAGCAGCTCTCCACGTCCCTGTCAGAGACGCAGTTTTCATATGCTTTATACTATATAATTATTTTTTTTTATTTCTTTAAAAAATAAATATAAACTAGCTAGCTACTTGCTAAGCTAGACTGAAAAACAAACTATCAAAAAACAAGGGACTATCAAGCTAACTATAAAAAATAGAGGCTATACCAAAAATAAATAGGCTACTATAACTAGAATATTCAAAAAAGCTCAAGCTAGCTATATCTCTCGCTCGTTCTCTCTATCTCCTGATCCTCCTCTCCACGCAGATCAACCACTGCACTGAGATTCGCTTTTATTAGCTGTGGCGTAGCCCGCCCTCGCTCCAAAACTTCAGGCCGTAGCCACCAAACTATCAGTGGGCGTAGCTGTACAGGTTTCTATTTCGTCACCGGGAGGAATACGTCAGCTGGAGGAAATTTCTGGCCAATCACAGATTGAACGTGCAGTACCTAACATTTTACCACTAGAAACACTTTTGAGCCAGATTCTTAAAGTTTACACTTTTTTTGCGCTGACAATTTGTCAAGATTGGGACCAGGATCAATCAGTTATCATCTAAAATAAGTTGTTTTAGTGCTTTGTTACCCTTTAACAAAGCTTGTTTACAAAATATCTTTCGACTCATTATATTGAATGCTTCCCCTGCTTTTAGCCTTCTAATATCTACTATATGCGACAAAACAATTCTTCCACAGGATAACACCTCTGTTTCTCTGAAACCCACATCTTCTTTTTGTTTTCCGCACATGTTTAAATTGAGGGAAGTTAGGGTTCCCGTCAGGACTTGACTGTTACTGGATAGAGTCCAGATGAAGCATACCTGTACACAAATCCTCCATTGAATTTCAATGAACGATGCAGTTTGCCATCATTCACAAATCTCCCCTGGGATATTGGCTCATTCCTTCACCTCTTTCATCACAAGTAGTATGCATAGCTCTCTTCTTTAAGTAATGGCTGCATGGAGAAACTGAGATATGGGATCTTTATTATTTCATTAAACATCAGACGTTTCTACTTGTATTTTGATGTGATTCATAAATAACACAATTTCACTCCTGTGGGAACGATGTTTTAAATGTCTCCTTTTTCCACAGTAGGGTCGTGGGAGACTGCAGTGGAGGTATTTATTAGATGATTATTTGATTATTTGTTATCTCTTGTGGGGAAGTTGTATTGATTTTCTTGTCAGGCCATACAAAGAAAGCAGTTCCACAAACATTTAACACTCTGATAAACCACAATATTGTGCAAGTACAAAGGTAGAAATAATATGTTGTGATTAAAAATTGACTAAAATGTTCTAAGCTGATCTCAAATGGTCAGGCTGGTCTAAAAATAGCCCTGCCCCTCTGTCTTCATCTTGGTTGAAATGTACATGTGAGACATCACATTATTATAAAATTACTGTCGCTGGGGTGGCGAGTGGCTCATCCTGTTAAGGCACTGTTCTAGTGCATGAATGGGCTCTATGGTCTGGTATCTGTTAAGGCACTGTTCTAGTGCATGGTTGGGCTCCATCATCGGGTATCTGTTAAGGCACTGTCCTAGTGCATGGATGGGCCCCACGGTCTGGTATCTGTTAAGGCACTGTTCTAGTGCATGGATGAGACCCACACTCTGGTATCTGCTAAGGTACTGTTCAATGCATGGACAGGCTCTATGGTCTGGTATCTGTTAAAGCACTGTTCTAGTGCATAGATGGGCTCTATGGTCTGGTATCTGCTAAGGCACTGTTCTAGTGCATGAATGGGCTCTTTGGTCTGGTATCTGTTAAGGCACTGTCCTAGTGCATGGATGGCCCCCACACTCTGGTATCTGTTAAGGTACTGTTTTACTGCATGGACGGGCCCCACGGTCTGGTATCTGTTAAGGCACTGCTCTAGTGCATGGTTGGGCTCCATCATCTGGTATATGTTAAGGCACTGTTCTAGTGCATGGATGGGCTCTATGGTCTGGTATCTGTTAAGGCGCTGTTCTAGTGCATGGTTGGGCCCCATCATCGGGTATCTGTTAAGGCACTGTTCTAGTGCATGGATGGGCTCTATGGTCTGGTATCTGTTAAGGCACGGTTATAGTACATGGATGGGCCCCACGGTCTGGTATCTGTTAAGGCACTGTTATAGTGCATGGATGGGCCCCATACACTGGTATCTGTTAACGCACTGTTCAATGCATGGAAAACACAATTTTCATACTTTCTGTAATCATAACATCAGTGAGCTTGAGACACATTACCCAAAACATGTAATTTAGAGAAGGAAGACATATTGCAACTTTACTCTGGAAGCTTTATTAGTTCAATTGTGTCCAACCAGCAGGTAATAACGTCTTTGTGGCAATTAAGCATTGGCAGGAACTGCATACTTACTTCCACTGCTATACTTTTGATACCATCTCTCTCTCTCTCTCTCTCTCTCTCTCTCTCTCTCTCTCTCTCTCTCTCTCTCTATATATATATATATATATATATATATATATATATATATCCTTATACTGCAGTTAGGCATTATACAGTAAATTACATTGTATTAATTTAGTAGACACTCTTAGCCAGAGTGACGTACACTGTAGGAGAAACATAGCCTCGTTGTAGCTCGTTAGCCTAGTTGTGGCTCCACTAGACCCCGGAAACAACAGAGGAAAGGCCGAGTAGGTGGGCTGTTATCCCGGGTTCTGATCAGTTCTGGGTTCTGATCAGTCTCAGTTCTGACTGGGCTTATTTAGTACTCCACTGATAGCTCTGGTACTTTATACTGCAGGTAATGCTTTACTGTCACATAAAGCATGTTCTCTCCATGGGGGAAAGTCTCAGCAATAAAGAGCACTCGGATCTTCCCCAGAGCGACCTGGTAAGATGGAGATCAGCAAGACGACGGTGATTCATGTTCATGTCCGTGTCTGCTCTCCGCATTATACTCTCCTCCTGGCTACATTCTTCAGTGACTCAGTCCTTGGCAGGCCGCTAACCAGCATTACAAAAGTGCGGCCATTTCCCTGTCCGCGAGGGAAAATAAAACCGAATCTTCTTTCTGCTTGGCAGCAGCTTTGGATTGGCTGGAGCCCGGCAACAAGAGCACAGCTGCCTTCCTCTGCCTTTCCCGAAGCCCCTCTGGGTCCCCGAAAGCGGCCCGTTTGGGAAATACATCACCTGACTCTTTCAGTACCTTGAGAACATGCTGCACAGCTGTTTCCGTTCCCGACCCGATGAGCTGAACATCGTTCCGCACGGAGACGGCACACAGGAAACACAAAGCTGCTATGTTCCTTTTAAAAACAAAAAACGTACAACTAATATTTTGCTCTCCTTACACTACCTGTTCACAGGGCAGCTTCAAGACTATTCGGGTCCCACGGATGACTGTGATTATGTGGCCAGTTTAGGCTATATTTTGTGATGCCTAAATGTGAAATTACACTGCTGCTAAGGAGGTAGCATGCTGCATTAATTTGTGCAGCACTGCATGAAGCAGAAATGCAGACAGGGATCAAAGTGCATCTCACCGCACCAGCTGCAGTGTTTTAGCCACCTTGATCTTTGCATTCCGAGGCCATAAATTCAGGAAAATGTCCCTCCAACCATGAACCATCACTCTCAACTTCAAATTAAAAACAGCAAAAACAAACTGTGAATCACAGTTAATGCAGTTAAGACTTTATCATGTCATAGAATATACATTAAAAACTTCAACAGTTTATATGCAATTATACCATCTAACAGGTACTCTGTCTGCATTTAATTCACTCTGTCAGTTTTGCATTGAACATTTTGCTTTGTACCACTTAGATACAGAAAAGAAATGATCTCCTTAAAATATGTGCATAAGTGCTGTGTAAATGTAGGCTGTCCTATAAAAGATAATGAAGATCGCAGCTACAAAATGTATGCTCACTGTGCAATTAGTAAATGCTGCCACTCTGCTGTTGTCATGGAGAAGCCACAAGCTAGATCAGCTGCAGAGAAGTACAGTGTGCAACCTATCACGTTTGTTTATGTGTGACGTCATTAGCTCATTTGCATATCAATGGAACTCCCACACTATCCTGTAAACCAGGCTCGTAATCAGAGACAGCGCTGTAGAAAATGTAGCAGTTTTGAGGTTGATCAAATTTTTGCTCATGTTAACTGTCACATAGTTCAACACACACCTCTAGTATAACGTGCAAATTACAAGATTTAAGATCAGCTTTCCTTGATCCTTAACTTAAATGGTTTCATGAAATTTGAGCGAGGATTATTGGGATAAACAAATTTCCATTGGTTTCCTGATAATGACCATGTATTCCCAGGGACCCAGTCTGACCAAGGTCATAATCGCAGAGCTGCAAGTTCTGTTCATCCGCAGTTAGAAGAGTGCCACCGATGTTGAGGAGGACCAATTGCAGCTCTCTCTCAGGAAATGCTCATGAATCTCAGGCCAAAGGTTCTACAGCACTACAAAGAGAGGCTGAAATTATCGTCCCTTCAGAGTGTACGATAGTGAAACTTTTATCTGGTCTGATTTATGAAACTCATGTGGACAAATGCACATTACCCACACATGCCCACTATAGCTCCTAGAAAGGACACAAAGAAAACAGCTTTGCCTGACACTAAATGATGTAAGACTTGGACAAGAGCCAGCTATAAAAAAAAGGAATCCTTTAAGACAGTGCAGGCCCGGTCTGGTTTACAGCATTGCCAACAGCAAACTTAAAGTGTGGAGTTTCAGAACATTGCGAAAATCTGCATTAAGCATGTATGATTATGTGATGTTCTGCACGCCACTACTTATATAAACACGGCATATGCATTTTTTTCCACCTTTTGATTAAAACTTTTAGAGGGTGAGAAACACTGAAAAAATGCACCCATCAGACTATACATTCTTCGCTGAGGTGTGAACTAAAGAACTACAGTGCTATTTGCGGTAATGGTGATTTACTTGTCTATAGGCCTTTTCTTTGGTGTACTAATTGTAAGTCATAAGAGAATCAGCTAAATGCCTAAAATGTAATGTAAATGCTATAAAAATAAGATCTTTCAATTGGAACAAACTAATGGATATTCCTTATCAATTCCAGAGGAATTTTTAATATTTGCATATTTACACTCATTTCCACAACCTCTGCTATGGATTCAGGAGAATGCAGACAAGCATACGTTCTGATGGGGACACTGTGCAGTAGGAGACACTGCCTTTTTGATGAGCCATTAAGCCAAGTCCCTGACTCAGTAGAGATCCCATGATACTTATGACATAGACTATATAAGCTGTATAAGCTTTTCACCAATGGACAATGCATATCTAAGAATGATTGTGAGAATTATAGTGTGGTATGGAGTGGCTGCTTCCGTGATTATAGCCAGAGATTCTAACTCTTATTTAGTTACTCGTATAGGTCCACAGAAATGTGTACAGCCGGACTGCATAGACTACTAGAAAAAAATTTTATTTTCAAAATGTGCTACTTATTTTTAGAATGTGGGCACTGGAGATGCACAGATCCTCCTGCATTTTATAAAAGTAGGCTGCGAAACAGGACGATATGCAACTGAAATGAAAAGATAATCCAGATAATCCACGACAGCCGTCTGTGCCAGTTGTTTGATATATTTTTTTTTTACCCTGACAGTATTATTGAGCTATGAAGCGTTTCTAACATGACCTTGACCAGCAGTTTCCATCTGTTATTGCTGAAATAAATATTTTTAAATTCAACTGGCGCTGTGGCTCCAAGCTTCCTCTTTCTGGAGACTCATCCCAAATTGGCTGAAATGTTGGGCTGTTCTTGGTGTTTGGGGCCCGTGCGTGCTGTCCAGATGCCGAGCACATCCTGAAGCAGGTTCACTGATCTCTGTGGCAGCTGTATGATGCTGTACAGAGCCCTAAAGCACAGCTGTATGATGCTGCACAGAGCCATATGATCCTGCACAGAGCCCTAGAGCACAGCTGTATGATCATGCACAGAGCCCTAAAGCACAGCCATATGATCCTGCACAGAGCCCTAAAGCACAGCTGTATGATACTGCACAGAGCCCTTAAGCACAGCTGTATGATCCTGCACAGAGCCCTACATCACAGCTGTATGATGCTGCACAGAGCCCTAAATCACAGCTGTATTATCCTGCACAGAGCGCTAAATCACAGCTGTATGATTCTGCACAGAGCCCTAAAGCACAGCTATATGATCCTACACAGAGCCCTAAAGCACAGCTGTATGATGCTGCACAGAGCCCTAAAGCACAGCTGTATGATCCTGCACAGAGCCCTAAAGCACAACTGTATGATGCTGCACAGAGCCCTAAAGCACAGCTGTATGATCCTGCACAGAGCCCTAAAGCACAGCTGTATGATACTGCACAGAGCCCTAAAGCACAGCTGTATGATACTGCACAGAGCCCTAAAGCACAGCTGTATGATCCTGCACAGAGCCCTAAAGCACAACTGTATGATGCTGCACAGAGCCCTAAAGCACAGCTGTATGATACTGCACAGAGCCCTAAAGCACAGCTGTATGATGCTGCACAGAGCCCTAAAGCAGTTATATGATCCTACACAGAGCCCTAAAGCACAGCTGTATGATGCTGCACAGAGCCCTAAAGCACAGCTGTATGGTGCTGCACAGAGCCCTAAAGCACAGCTGTATGATCATGTACAGATCCCTAAAGCACATCTGTATGATGCTGCACAGAGCCCCTCCCTGTCCCAAGCATGGATGTACCCCACCCCAGTTGACTGTTAAGGATTACTTGAAATTAAACTTTGTATCTCTGAATGTGGTCTCAGTTGTGAAGCTGGCTGCACCAGTGTTGGAATCAACAGCATATGTTACTGTTGGTCAGTTTTGTCACAGTAATACCAGACTTAGGTTACTAGCATTGCAAGCCGATGAAACTGTCAATGATGTTGTTTAGTTATGTTGCAGTTCTGTATTTGTTTGTGTGTTTTAATTTTTACTCACTGCATGTTTGCTTTTCGTCTTCATCTTTCAAGGATCAGTCCCGAAAATAATAGCTACAGGCCCCGCCTTTCTCTGTGATTGTTTCGCAGGACGATCCGTCCGGTCTGAATTACAAATAATCCAAACCCCTTTCCTCCCAGCCCGATTCAGGGATCCACCCACTTTGACTAACGTATTAAAGACTGAGCCTTTGGCTGTTTTGTTAAGTCTAGAAGTCAAACGCTTCACAGAATCATATGCAAGGATATAACTGCTCACGGATGGCATGACTTATCTGCTGTGCTGGAAAGTAGGTCGCGCTCAGTCTCCAGCTCGATAAGGATTTTGTTTCTTTTGGACTTATACTTGGGCCTCAAGGCTCTCAGGGCAGCAGTGACTGAAAGACCTGGCAGCTCATGGATACCCACTTTAGAATGGACATCACCCTTAGCCTGTTGGGACATTACAGTGTGTGCTTGTTTTTCCTTGTGTCCCTACATTTATGGTGTTGGGATCTCAGGTTGCTGTACATAAAATGAAAGGCAAATTGCAGAGACATATCAACGTACAAGGCAGTCACTGAAACACAGAATCATATTTTACCGGCTGGGGAATTGTATTGTGTTTTTATTATCACCAAGACAATGGCCAGTGAACCATCAAAGACCACATTTCAAGCTGCAGTATGTCACTATTTGGATGTTTTTGGCATTACATTATTATGAAAAGTTTTAATGTGTATGTGTGAGCCAATGTGCTCACTGCATTTATTTATTTATTTATTTATTTATTTATTTATTTATTTATTTTACCAGGCAAGTGCCAATGAGATATGCAAAATAAAACTTTAATTAGAAAGAGAATTCAGTGTGTTATAAGTGTTTCCTTAAATTCTCCCAAAAAACATGAGCTCTTAGGCCTAGCTACCTGATACATTGTAAGCAACACAATAGATTCTATAGGAAAAACTGAGCAAACTTAATGTTAGAATTTATAACATCACCAGCCAAAGCAGCAACATTACAAAATGTTGCAAATTATTCAATAGGCTATAACTAATAGTATCCATTTACCTGACATTTTGTCTTCATATAGTAATTAATCTGATAACACTGATGTTAGTTATGTCTTGCATTAATGTAACTTCGCTAGTTGGCGAAGTGAGCTAACTAGCTACCTAGCTAGCTTCACAGAAGCATAATGTTACGAGCTGGCTAAACTATCTAGCTAGTTACCAAAGCATATAGTATTGAATTTGTTGTGGTAAAGGATGCTTGTTTTTCAACCTGATGGACTGGTATTCTGCTGTAGACCAATGTTAATGTCAGGTACACCTGGAAGGGACTAATAAGAATAATAACAATAATAACTTGAAAGACAATATAAAGTTAAGAAGTACATTTTTGGAAATTTATATGTGAGTTAATCTTTTATTATAAAAACACACGGTAAACAATGAATTCAATGAATATACAGTCAGGTCCATAAGTATTTGGACAGTGACACAATTTTTGTTGTTTTGGCTCTGTACTCCAGCACATTTGATTTTAAATGGAAAAGTGACTATGAGGTTAAAGCGAAGACTTTCAGCTTTAATTTGAGGGTTTTTACCTCCATATCGGGTGAACTGTGTAGCAATTGTCGCCATTTTTATACATGCCCCCCGCCCCCCCCCTCCCATTTTAGGGGACCAAAAGTATTTGGACAAATTAACAAACTTTTATAAAGGTATCATATTTCATATTTGGTTACATACCCTTTGCATGTCATGACTTCCTGATGTCTGTGACCCAACAACATCAAAAGACTCTTGGGGCCCTATCTTACACCCGGCGCAAAGCGGCGCTAACCCAAACGCAAGTGTCTTTGCTATCTTACACCCGGCGCTAGGTCCATAATAACACCTAACGCTTACGTCCTTTAACTAGCATGTATTCTTGCGCCATCACAAGTGAACTGGGCGTGTTGGTCTTAAGATGAGGAGTGGCCAGGATTCTTTTTGGCGTATTGCTATCTTGAGCCAGCAGAAAGCGCTTGCGCTAGAACCACCACAAACCTGGTCTAAAGTCATGTCGCAGTTGTTTACATGTTATTTTAACGCGCATATAAGTGCGTCTACATAGGCGTGTGCACAACGCGCATACCCTCCTGTCTGTTACACACAGGGGCGTGCACAAGCATGACTAAAATATCTAGATCACAATGTGAAATATTATTATTGTGTAGGCTATATCAAAAATGCATAATAATAAAAGGTTCCATAGGTCCACATACCTTTCCCTCAGCGAAGGGAAACGATGCCACATTACATTGCTCTCAGCCCACTCCATCAACATCCAGGCGATGTGCGATGGCACGGGACAATGGCTACCCATTAAAAAGGAGCTGATAACACCTATATCAAGCCTCTTGCGCGAATTGTCATTTGCACCTAATGCGTGAATTGTCATTCAATGGAACACTCGCGTACTGCAATAGACGGACATTTGCGTTCTGAAAATGCGCTTCAGATGTCATTACAATACAGTTCTGTTTATCTAGGAATACAGCCTGTAAGTAAATAGAATGGTTTGTGACTGAAAAAAGTTCAAAACCTTGTCCAGTGAATATTGCTTTCATTGTTTTTCAAATAGCCTAGGCTACAGCGGACTCGCTGTGCATAATGTTTTTTAGATAGACTATGGTTAAAAAACGGAGATAAATGTCATCATGAATTGTAGGCTAACCTTAGCTATTCTTCGTCCTTCATATTTTTTAAAATTACAGTGACAAGGTTTCCATACCCTCAGCTTATTAAAACCCCGCTGATTTCACCTGTAATTCCATAACTTGAACAAAAGATTTTAAAGAGAACTAAGCGTCTAATTAGAAACGAAATTTGCAGCACGTTACACAATTAATTTACAATTAATTGTAATTCCATTAGGCTATCTGCATGTTCGCTTTATAGGAGCAGGTCTGTTTCCCCTGCTGTACATCGCACTTTTCACGGTCTTCCTGGGAAAGTGAATCGTTTTAAAGTATTACGCTACCAGTTAAACAGGTTGGTCACATTTCCATAAGCAGGACATTATAAAACAAGGGAAAATATGCTGAACCTATGGGTTGCCAACCTGACAGATTTGTTGTATTTAGTGTCATCATTAAGGCAAAATAACGTTAGTTATGTTATTAATCAAAATTAGAATGCGGGTAGCCTAATGAACTTCGGATGAAGCTTGAACGTGAGTTCATTGCATAATCGAACGAAATTCGTTAAACAAGCAGGCTAATTTGGCGTTTTTTAAGGTGAGAAGGAAGCAATTGGTCGCTTATTCTCAGCTGTTGCAGGTGCTTTTAACGAAATTTAACAGCATATATTTCGTAAACAGCACTGTCAGGAATTACCGGGAACTCATAATACTACTACTGCTACTGATCCATATAGCCGATTCCTTGATCGCACTAAACACGCACGAGCATGTCTGTTTCGCCATCATAAACAATCCGCCAAGGTGGAAAAGCAGGCTTTTAAAGGGAATGGGATATGACATTTTGATTGGTTTATTACATGTCATGCCCAAGACACACCTATAATTAATGAAGAGACTAGGTTCAGCCCAGTTGCACCTTGCGCCGTGCTTAGCGCCCAAAAAACACGCCGTTAAAATAGCAAAAGTAGACTTGGACACGCCCTAAATGGACTTAGCGCCATGCGCTTAGACTAAGCGCCAAGATCGCCAAGATAGGGCCCCCTGATATCTTATTTTCAGGTACTCTTACAAGCCACACTATAATCTCTCTGCATTTGAATGGATCCCTATAGGAATTTGGGGGTGGGACTAGATTAAGCTGTAAATTACAGGGTTGTTTCTTCCGACAAATTTTCCTATTGAACTTTATGGAAAAATAAGTCAGGAGAAGAAACCTTTCAAGTTATCCATCCATATCTACTGTATTTCTGGCAGCAGAGTGATGGTTTAAGGCTTGTTGGATACGTCAGACCCTTGATGATTCACCAACCATGTGTTCCATACTGTTCCAGTGTAATTATGGTACAACTAAATTTAATCCCACCCCCCAATTCCCATAGAGATCCATTCAAATGCAGAGACGTTATAGCATCGCTTGTAAGAGTACCTGAAAATAAGATATCAGGAGTCTTTTGATGGTGTTGGGTCACAGGCATCAGGAAGTCATGACATGCAAAGGATATGCAACCAAATATTAAATATGATAACTTTATTAAAATTTATGTTAATTTGTCCAATTACTTTGGGTCCTCTAAAATGGGGGCGACTATGTATAGAAATAGCTACAAATGGCTCCACCGTTCACCCGATATGGACGTAAAACCCTCAAATTTAAGCTGAAAGTCTGCACTTTAACCTCATAGTCACTGTTCTATTTCAAATGCAATGTATTGGAGTACAGAGCCAAAACAACAAAAATTGTGTCACTGTCCACATACCTATGGACCTGACTGTATTAACAGTTTTTACAATAAAATATTAATATAGTGTGTTTTTACAAAACAAAAAAGTAAGCTCAAATTTAGTTCCTGTGTGTTTTTCTTTGTTTTTCTTTTCAACCCGCCTGAAATTTGACAATGACCCCCTAAAAAATAGCAGGGGCCAATTCCCTCCCCCACTTTTTAATGAATCCTGGATAAAACACTGTGAATGCAATGTGCTTCACAAAATTCTTCAGATTCACTGTCCAGAAGTGTCTGTCATGTACGTGCAGGTTAATTTATTTTTAAATAAATTGACTTACATGTTGCTATGTCTGCTCATTGATTTATACCACTCCCACAGCTAAGCAAACATACAAGTGTCTGTTGGTAAAATTACAATAGAGCACACCCTCTCTAACCAAGGATTTGTCAGATATTGTTTGGATTTTACATCATTTATGAATGGAATATGATTTCACAAACAGCTGTCTTCCACTTTCATTATCTACGGCTGGGTACGCATTTAAGCGGTCCAGATCTTTATGTAAACCTTGTGTTTGCTGGCACGAATCTGTTTCCTGCATGCACTGGTGTGCAGAAGCAGCTGGCGCAGGAAACGATGCATGCCAGCATGTCTGCAGAAACACTGTTACAGTACGGATATAGGGGGCTGAGTAGCTTTGAGTGGTTAATAAGGACTAAACTCATAAAAACTCATTTTTAACCACTCCACAGATTTCATGTTAGCAAACTATAGTCTTGGCAAGTCAGTTAGGACATCTACTTTATGCATGACACAAGTCATTTTTCCAACAATTGTTTACAGATTATTTCACTTTTAATTCAATATATCACAATTCCAATGGGTCAGAAGTTTACATACACTAAGTTGACTATGCCTTTACATCTTTTATATTTGGTCGCATATCCTTTGCATGCCATGACTTCCTGATGTCTGTGACCCAAAAACATCAAAAGACTCTTGATATTTTATTTTCTGGTACTCTTACAAGCGATACTATAACGTCTCTGCATTTGAATGGATCTCTATGGGAATTGGGGGGTGGGACTAGATTTAGCTGTAAATTATGCTGGAACAGTATGGAATACATGGTTGGTAAAATGGCTGTAAGTCATATATATATATATATATATATATATATATATATATATATATATATATATATATACAGGGGGTTGACAGAATATCGGAAACACAGTTTTCCAGAAAACATAAAACACCTGCCACATGTTTTCTATGCAAAACCTCAACCTCTGTTCCTCACCTGATTATCTATATGCTGTTTTGTGAATCTTGTGCCACATGTACGTACATTTTATGTGATTACTTGCTTTTCTTTATAATTATGCCAATCAACCATAATTGCCTGTTAGTCATATTTTTATGAAATGCTAATAAATCATAAATTACATGTCACTGTTATATCAGTAATAAGTGAGTACACTTCAACAAATGTATAAGAAGAAATGAAGAAAACATTTTGGTCCCCAACAACTGGAGTTGATCTCCTGTATGTAGTACAGTGGGATGTGATTAGTGAAAAACTTAACTGAAAAGGAGTAGTTAACAATTGGGCCACATTTATGACTCATGTTATGTGCAAGTGTTGGATTCTAGACCAGTTTCAATGATCTTCTATTTTATTCAGCTGTTCACATCACTTTGAGCAGAGGTGTTCACTCCCCACAGCTGTGCAGAGGTGCACATCTCCGGTTGTCATGGACCAAAATGCTTTCCGTTTTTTTCCTACATTAGCTGAAGTGTTACTTATTACTGACACAAAAGCAGCATTTAATTGATTATTAGTATTATTTGATAATAATATGATTAATGGTTAATTATAATTCATTTATAGGTGAGAGAAATGGGAGCAAAGATATAGCAGCTGTTTTATGTTTTGTGAAAAAGTTTATTTTCCGTTTCTGATATTTTGTCCATATTTTTTCCGCTTCCTGATATTTTGTATATTCAATGTGCAAAATGCAAAACGTTTGTGAATGTTGCACCACTGTTTGCATAACTAGCATCAGTTACTGTTGGATGTTGTAGCACTAGGGTTTGTTTACAAGCATTACAAGGTAATTAAACTGTGCTGACAATATTGTTTTAGTATGCTGAAGTTGCTTGTGTTGCATTCATATTGCTATATCACTATGTACTAGAAGCAAATGTTTAATTGAAAGTTTGAAATTGAAACTTTTAATTTTGAGATGTGTACATCTTTCAAGGATTACTTCTGATTCTGATTTTTAATAAACAATGACGAGGTACTAATTCTGAGCAAACAATCTTACGCAGGAATCAGCGATTTAAGCCAGTCAGTGACATAGAGCATAACGCTAGCTAAAGCTAGCAAAAATGAAACAGATTTCAGGAAACCAATCTCCCTCGATTTCTCTCAAACGTGTCTAGGGTAGAGTCTAGCTAGGGACTAACACTCGATGAGTTCTTTAGCTTCTTAAATACAATTCCTACATTCCTATAATTCTACACTGAAGATATTGGTCATTTGACAAAAACGTGAAGAAACTGAACAGGCCATTTTACTCCATAGGGTCCCGTGTGGCATGAAGATGACATTACAGCAGGAGCTCCACTTTGCTGACCTAGTGCCTCTGGTGGTGAGTCTTTGTTACTACAGGAACCGCTCAGTCAGCCACACAATGAGTTCCTTCCAGCCTTAGCAAAACCATAAAAAAAAATAAAAAATAATAATTTGTTGCTTTGTCTGTCTGTATTTTTGTTCTTGTTTTTTATGTGACAAGACTCAACAGTCTACGAGATAACCAAGCTTCATAAAACATGAAATAAAGACAGTAAAACATTTAAGTCAACTACACCTGTTTATTTCTTCACTGGCAAGAATTATTATCACGAACATCCATCAAATATATCCACCTATTTTCTATCCATATATCCCTCTTGAACAATTCTAATTCTCTCAGGTAAAATACCCTTTTGTCACCGTTAAGTGTAATCTGTAACCCACGCAAAATTCCTCAAAGAACTTTAACTTCAGCTCTTTGCAGATGAACGCAATGTTTCGCCTTTTCTTTGGTTTTTGTGTCCCTCCATTTTGCTGTGGTGGCAACAATGTGTGCAGAAGTATGATCAGGAGGCTGAGGTTTATTACAAGGCATGTATTTCCACAGAGCCACGGCTGTGCGTGAGTGGATGAGCAAGAGGACTCTTAGAGGAGGGGCGGTTAAGAGCTGCCAGCATTCTTCTTATTCCAGGCTGTAGCTCTGAAGAAGTCTGTGCGTGGAGCGTGGGTTGGGTCTGCTGCTGCTGTAGCTTACAGGGAGGGGAACGCGCGCTCGGACTGCAAGGCGCACAGATAACCTGGGAGCTTCACCCTCTGTTTTTCCCCCTCTCTCCCACAAGGGAAACTCATGTCTGACTTATAGACATGAAGACCTTTGTGCATACCAGGACCTTTCTATTTCTCGCTCTTTCAGTGGCTCAAGTTTTATTTGTGAGAAGCCAGGAAGGAAACAGCGGTAAGTGGATGCGCTTTATGTGACTTTGTGTCGACTGCCCGCGCGTGCATGCTGGCAGCTTGTGGAGAGTGCCACCGTAATTGTTAGTGTTAGAACGACCTTGGGACGTTGAAAAGCGGAGCGCGCGGGCTGGTTTTTATAGAGGCTTGTTTCGCGGCGCACTGAGGGAATGTTACATGGCGCTTTAGCTCTGTTCCAGGCACTGACTCACAGCTGGCCTGGGTTCTCCTCACATCCTTCCCTTTGTCGCACAGGTAGAATGAGAGGGAGAGAACAGAATAAGATTGTGTCAATTGTTTTGCATTTTCTTTGTTGGTTGATTATGATGCGACCGGTCGTATAAGGAATAGATAATTTTGGAAATGGTCCTTCCTCTTTTGGCTTGTTTGTTAAGTTGTGGTTTGCACTGATAGATTAGCTGTAGAAGATGAGCTTTTCTCTGACTGGGTTACCCTGGGGAGACTTCAGTAGGACTCTGGGTGTTGGTCTGGCTTTTTGGGGGAACAATGCAGCTGTGGACTTTTACAAGGGAAAGAAATAAACATTATTTTTTTCTGTAATTATGGCCGTTTGTATCGCCATCTGCCCACAACTGCCAGTCTGGAGGGGGGTGGTCTGTAAAATATTGCTCACAGACTTGCTTTACTCCTTTCACCTTGTTAGGTTCATTAAATGTAGCCCACATTAATTATGCCCCCCCCCCCAATACACCCCCCACCCTCACATCTGCTTCAGCACCAGCCCATATGGGCCTTTGAAGAAAGGAGCTCACAGCTTAACGCAGGACAGATGTAGGAAGGTTGGGGATGTACATGTCATTAAGGGGTTATTCTACAAAAGTAGGAAAGAGCCATGCATCACAATAACTCAGAGTTAATATCTATTATGAAAACTCTCAAAATATATTTTAACCAGTTCATGCTAAAATTCCCAGCCTCCCGACACCCACACACACACACACACACACACACAAAGGACAAACGGACAGTTAAAGCTTTCGTATCAAACAATGTTGTGTTCACAAACCAATTGAAGTGTGATGGGAAAGGTGACTGTAAAATAATTGCTTGTTGTGTCCAAAAGATTGCGTGCCATGTGTGAGCTATACTGTTCTCAACGGTTCATAATTTATGTATTATCTATTAGCTCCTTTTGGTGGAGGGGAGAGGGGTCTTTTAAAATTAGCCCCCTTGTGGTCATAACCGGTCCAACATACAGGGAACAGGAATGTGATTCACAGAACACATCTGCCAGTGAGCAGAGCTGATATGTATCCATGGACACCCAATTAAAATTCACACAACCAGCAAAATCACCATTCAAAAGAACTGCACCGTTTGCATTTGTTAGAAAAGAGTGGTTTCAACAATTCAAACGATTGAGCCAAACAAATGAGAACGCTTGTTGCATGCCTATAAGCACTGCAGAAAGACCCTGGTGAGCATGAACAGGGCAGGGGTGAACATAGCCTTACGTGTCAAAGCTGAAACGGAATGGAGTCCGATCTCCAGCGCAAACCAGCGGTTTCTGCAGTTTTCTTTGTTTTTATTGCTATTACAGTACGGCTCCGTTCGGCTGCCTGCTTCTCCGGCTGTCCTCTCTGAGGACGCTCAGGTTTCCTTATTTGGCCATTTTTGTGGTAGAGCTGCACCCTCCGGATGTACTGAAAACAGGAATTGGGAAGACAGACAGACAGACCGTGCCAGTTCGCAGAGACAGACGGATGTCATGTTCACACGGTGATGAAGATTGCAGATCATGTTCACTGAATGTGGCCTCCTCTAATACGTGTGTCCACACAGAACGTGCGTCTACTTGTGAAGTTTGAGCTTTTGTGAGACTCCCTTTATTTAAAATTGACGTTGTAGTTGTAATATTACTGTACTTGATGTGGGCACACGCACTATTGTTGGTGAGTTTAGGAAAAGCTGAGAGGTGCATGTTGAGCGTAGCGGCACTGAAAGGCAGCGGGGGGGTTCACACATTTCGCTCTCGCCCGCGTGTTTAAACGGCGACTAATTCTCCCTTTAAGGGCCATGAACCCTCGCAAAGGGCAGAACATCTGGCTGTGGGTTTGATTGAGTGTGTCACGTTGTACCGTCCCAAACCCAATGCAAAAGGCCTTCGCCGTCCTCGGCTGGGGCTATTTCTGTATGTAGTACTTTACGGTTTAGGCAAATGAAGGGTTCTGAAGTCACTCATACAATAAGCTTGGGTTCGGTGGGGAAGCAAACAAGCTGCTGATTGGGCCAAAATGCAGCCAGCAGGAATTCCAGACACACCCAGTGATCCCGAGTATAAATAAGTTCCTACAATGATAGCTGGCCTCAGCTGCATGGCGCAGCAAAGTATAAAAAAGTATTTTTCACCTAGATGCATTGTGGAACTCTGAGACGTTATTTCCAAAGTCCTATCCTCCCGTCAGCAGAACATGCCATCTGCATTACAAGCCAAAGCGCTCTTGCTCAATTGCTATTTTTATGTGGAAAACGGCGGCTGGAAATTAATCGTGGTGAAATTTTCTAGAACAAGAGTAATTGCAAGCAGCGTGTAAAGAGGTTGCAAAACAAAAATAACAGCGATGCAAACTGCAGAAATGGCAGTAGCGCTGAAGCTGAATGCACTGGAGAAGTGAGCCCTGGGGGCTTTTCAGATGTAAATCTTTTGATGACTGGAAACATGTTTGAAGCAAATGTTTGAAACCATGACATTCAGAAAATGTTAAAATTCATATCACGTGCACTCACATTCCAGTGGAGTGCTTGATAATAACTCGCCATAACCTGAAAACTTTTATGGCCAGAAAGAGTCCTTGATTAAATTTTTAAGCCAAAAAAAAAAGTGTACCCAGATATCCGTACTCTAAAGAGAGCCAGCAATGTCTTTACAGTTTAAATATGCCTTGGGCCCCTGTTACTCAAATCACGGTCCTTGAGGGCTGAGCACTGCTGGTTTTCCACCCTCCCTTTACCTGGGAGTCAGGTGTGAAGACAATCTGGCCAATCAGTAGCACTAATTGTTCAGTTAATTACCTGGGACAAAAGAAAAACAAGGCCGGATTTGGATTTGTGGTCCAGATTTGAATATCCTTGCCTTAGGCCAGTGGTTCTCAACCCTGGTCCTGGAGTACCACTGTGTATGCTGGTTTTCATTCCAACCAGGTGATTAGGCTCCTAATTAGGTAATTGAACACAAGTTTAAGTTCCTTCATAATTCTTTCCTTAAACGTGTTAACACAATGCAGGTTTGGCTCGTTATCATTTGCTTTGTCTTTGAATTCTTCATTATTTACCAAACGGTTAGTTTTAGTGGCCAATAGTGAGCCTGTTGATTCACCTCTTTAATTTGATCAGTTTTTACCTCCTTTTAATTGTTTACAATACAGCACAATGTGAATATTGGACTTTTATTCTTCATGGCATGCATAGCTATTACTAACATAATGTGGCTTAAGAACGTAAATAATCCCTCTAAACATTAAAAACACCTAATTAAGAAAAATTAACAGCTTGTTAAAATTCAAGTATTGCAATTGTGGTTGGACCGAAAACCAGCATACACAGTGGTACTCCAGGACCAGGGTTGAGAACCACTGCCTTAGGCCATGGATACTGAAGTCTGGCATCAAATTCAAATCTGGCCCTGGTTTTCTTTTCTCCCAGGTAAATAACTGAACCATTAGTGCTACTGATTGGCCAGACTGACTCCCAGATAAAGGGAGGGTGGAAAACCAGCAGTTGTCAGTGATTCGAGTAACAGGGCATTAGGCCATTACATTTTTCATATTTAGCAAGATGCTGATGAACAATGAATATAAGCAAGTCAAGGCACATATTCATAGAAAGAGTGTAAGATGGTACAAGCCACATGTAAATGATGCAAGAACATCCCCCTTTTTCTGGCCTACACACTCATTAAATGCACTCCAGACGTCGTCTTCAGAACCAAGCAAAGAATGCATGACGTCACCTTACCACAGACGCCGTACTCTGCGAGGCACAAGTCCCCCCACATTTCTACATTACTACTTCTTCTATTTTAAAGAAGTAAGTAGTATTTTAAGTAATACACACAAGTTTTTTTTTTAACATGAGAGTCAGGTCAAGGGTCAGTGCCAAGCAAGCTTCATGTCACCTAAAGAGATTTATTCTTCACTGAGAATGTTGACTTCAGCACTTGACCGAGCAACATGAAATGACCGCAATTCGTAATTTGATTTCAGTCATTGTGGCAGCGTCTATCGCAATATTACTAAATATTCATTCCAGGTCCAGTCACAGATGAAAACCATGTGGCATTCTGTGCACTGAATTTATTACATGGTTCTGTGCTCCCCACTTATGTAAATAGCAGAATGCATGGTCCAGAAACACCTTTCACTGCTCAGAATCCCGGTACAGCGAACCGATATTTCACCGTCAACCAGCCATAGCCTTCAGGGCTGAATGTACACTTCTCCATGATACATGATTTAGTTGATAGATTTTTGATTCAACACACACACGTCCAGACGCTCCATGGGAACGGCTTTTCAAGCCAATCATGGCAGCCAGCGAGCATGGAAGGTGATAAATTCCAGATGTTTAAATAGACTGTTTTGGCTGTATTTTAAAAATATTAAAAAACATAATGGCTGCGAGCAGCAGGGGAGGAAGCTATGGCACTGATGTCAGAGCGTAGCCAGGACCGAAGGACGCGGAAACACAGGCTTGTGCGTTCAGAGGCTGGGAAAGAGACTAATTTATTCTCTGTTTGTTTTAGTGAGCGAGCACCAGCCGGTCTGAAATGTGCGCTTAAGCCCCATCGCGTGTGGTGAAAGACCTGTCAGTCGCTTCCTAGCGAATTTGTTCTGCTAATGGAACATTCCGGTAGGATAGAAGGTGCTAAAGTTTGCCTTCGGGGTGAGGGCAGGAAAGGTGGACATACAGTGACCGGAGTCGCGTCACTCCGAGCAGGTTTCTGAGTTTGGACTGTTTACACAGCTGCTTTTGCTTGTCTGCAGATTAATGGAGGCTTATTTTCTGTACAGAATAGGGCTCAGGGGTGTGGGGTGGGGTCGGGGGTGCTTGGGGGGCTCGGGGTGGGGCTTCACAGCCTGGGACATTTGACGGCTTGTGCTCCACTTTGTAATGATGTCATTTCACATTAAAAGGTGTTTACAGACTTTGTGTAAGCATACAAACCTGGTTAGGCAAAAACTAATTATCATTTTCACACAGAGAGTAACTGTTCTAACAATTCAATAATCAGTCATATTTTGCAAAAGTACAAAACAAAAAAATGCTAATATTTAAACTATAAAAATAGATATAAAGCTGTTAAAAACTAGAAGTAGAAAATGAAGGCACATGGAATCCTCAGAGGAGATCTGGATTTAATCAAGACACAATTCAAGGCAATTTTGCCTGCATAAACACAATGGGAATAATTCACCAAGCTATGTTTGTGACCAAAATAAAAACAAAACAAAATACATTAAAAAAACAAAAGAACCAAATGATTTATATAGTTGCACTCAAAATTATTCAACCCCCTTCACTTTTTGCACACTTTTTTGTGTTGTAGATTTAATTTTAAATAAAATTGCCATTTTTGCCCATCAATCTACACTCAATAACCCATAACAACAAAGTGAAAACATGTTTTTAGAAATGTTTGCGAATGTATTAAAAATCTAAAACTGAAATCTCTCATGTGCATAAGTATTCAAACCCTTTGCTTTAATGTATTTTTAAAGTATCATATTTCATATTTGGTTGCATTTCCTTTGCATGCTGTTACTTCCTGCAGTCTGTGACCCATCAACATAAAAAAACTCTCGATATCTTATTTTCAGGTACTGTTAAAGGGATACTATAACCTCTCTGCATTTGAATGGATCTCTATGGGAATTGGGGGGTGAGACTAGATTCAACTGTAAATTACACTGGTACAGTATGGAACACATGACTGGCGAAATGGCTGTAAGTCATCAAGGGTCTAAGGTATCAAACGAGCCCCAAATCATCACTCTACGGCCAGATATGGAGTAGATATGGATGGATCACTAAGGGTTTCTTCTCCTGACTTTTTCCCCCATAGAGTTATATAGGAAAATGAGTCAGGAGAAGAAATTCCCATAGAGATCCATTCAAATGCAGAGAGGTTATAGTATCGCTTCACCAGACTTCACCACCAGCTTGCATGATGTTTTGGAGCTTGTGGGAGGCCTCTGCTTAGTACAGTCTAAAAATGCACAAAAAATGCAGCAAGATAATTTACTTAAAGGATTGTAAATGTATCAATCATTTCTCAACATGAATAATCCATTGAAGATTGCGCTGATGTCATGTGACTACACAGTTCACTGGCTGTGCAAGGCGCCATTCCATCTGGGGTTCATTAAACTTACCAAAATAAAAAAAGTATCATATTAGCTTTTGCTAAATATTTCCCTCCAATGTTTCTTGAACAGTTCTGACACGTGACCTTGGACTATCCTATACTGCATCTATTCTGGTTCATGTGATCCCGTTTGAAATGACAGTCTGATTGTACTCAACACAGCTGGTAGCTATAGCTGATACTATTCTGCTTAGTGCAATGTTCAAATAGGCTTATGCTGTTTCTGCTTAGTGCAATGTTCAAATAGACTTAATACAGTTTCTGCTTAGTGCAATGTTCAAATAGACTTAATACAGTTTCTGCTTAGCACAATGTTCAAATAGTCATATGCAGTTTCTGCTTAGCACAATGTTCAAATAGTCTCATGCAGTTTCTGCTTAGGGCAATGTTCAAATAGGCTTAATACAGTTTCTGCTTAGTGCAATGCTCAAATAGGCTTCATACAGTTTCTGCTTAGCACAATGTTCAAATAGTCTTATGCAGTTTCTGCTTAGTGCAATGTTCAAATAGTCGTATGCAGTTTCTGCTTAGTGCAATGTTCAAATAGTCTTAAGCAGTTTCTGCTTAGCACAATGTTCAAATAGTGTTATGCAGTTTCTGCTTAGTGCAATGTTCAAATAGTCTCATGCAGTTTCTGCTTAGCGCAATGCTCAAATAGTCTTATGCAGTTTCTGCTTAGTGCAATGCTAAAATATTCTTATGCAGTTTCTGCTTAGCGTAATGCTCAAATAGTCTTATACAGTTTCTGCTTAGCGCAATGCTCAAATAGTCTCATGCAGTTTCTGCTTAGTGCAATGTTCAAATAGTCTCATGCAGTTTCTGCTTAGCGCAATGCTCAAATAGTCTTATGCAGTTTCTGCTTAGTGCAATGCTAAAATATTCTTATGCAGTTTCTGCTTAGCGTAATGCTCAAATAGTCTTATACAGTTTCTGCTTAGCGCAATGCTCAAATAGTCTCATGCAGTTTCTGCTTAGCGCAATGCTCAAATAGACTTATGCAGTTTCTGCTTAGTGCAATGCTAAAATATTCTTATGCAGTTTCTGCTTAGCGTAATGCTCAAATAATCTTATGCAGTTTCTGCTTAGCACAATGCTCAAATAGGCTTATGCAGTTTCTGCTTAGTGCAATGTTCAAATAGTCTTATGCAGTTTCTGCTTAGTGCAATGTTCAAATAGGCTTAATACTGTTTCTGCTTTGCGCAATGTTCAAATAGTCTTATGCAGTTTCTGTTAATGCAATGGTCAAATAGTCGTATACAGTTTCTGCTTAGTGCATTGCTCAAATAGTCTTATGCAGTTTCTGCTTAGCACAATGCTCAAATAGGATTATGCAGTTTCTGCTTAGCACAATGTTCAAATAGTCTCATGCAGTTTCTGCTTAGGGCAATGTTCAAATAGGCTTAATACAGTTTCTGCTTAGTGCAATGCTCAAATAGGCTTAATACAGTTTCTGCTTAGTGCAATGTTCAAATAGTCTTAAGCAGTTTCTGCTTAGCACAATGTTCAAATAGTCTTATGCAGTTTCTGCTTAGTGCAATGTTCAAATAGTCGTATGCAGTTTCTGCTTAGTGCAATGTTCAAATAGTCTTAAGCAGTTTCTGCTTAGCACAATGTTCAAATAGTGTTATGCAGTTTCTGCTTAGTGCAATGTTCAAATAGTCTTATGCAGTTTCTGCTTAGTGCAATGCTAAAATATTCTTATGCAGTTTCTGCTTAGCGTAATGCTCAAATAATCTTATGCAGTTTCTGCTTAGCACAATGCTCAAATAGGCTTACGCAGTTTCTACTTAGTGCAATGTTCAAATAGTCTCATGCAGTTTCTGCTTAGCGCAATGTTCAAATAGGCTTAATACAGTTTCTGCTTAGTGCAGTGCTCAAATAGGCTTAATACAGTTTCTGCTTAGTGCAATGTTCAAATAGTCTTATGCAGTTTCTGCTTAGTGCAATGTTCAAATAGGCTTAATACTGTTTCTGCTTTGCGCAATGTTCAAATAGTCTTATGCAGTTTCTGTTAATGCAATGGTCAAATAGTCGTATACAGTTTCTGCTTAGTGCATTGCTCAAATAGTCTTATGCAGTTTCTGCTTAGCACAATGCTCAAATAGGATTATGCAGTTTCTGCTTAGCGCAATGGTCAAATAGTCTTATGCAGTTTCTGCTTAGTGCAATGTTCAAATAGTATTATGCAGCTTCTGCTTAGTGCAATGTTCAAATAGTCTTATACAGTTTCTGCTTAGTGCAATGTTCAAATAGGCTTAATACAGTTTCTGCTTAGCGTAATGCTCAAATAATCTTATGCAGTTTCTGCTTAGCACAATGCTCAAATAGGCTTATGCAGTTTCTACTTAGTGCAATGTTCAAATAGTCTCATGCAGTTTCTGCTTAGCGCAATGTTCAAATAGGCTTAATACAGTTTCTCCTTAGTGCAGTGCTCAAATAGGCTTAATACAGTTTCTGCTTAGTTCAATGTTCAAATAGTCTTATGCAGTTTCTGCTTAGTGCAATGTTCAAATAGGCTTAATACTGTTTCTGCTTTGCGCAATGTTCAAATAGTCTTATGCAGTTTCTGTTAATGCAATGGTCAAATAGTCTTATGCGGGTTCTGCTTAGTGCAATGTTCAAATAGACTTATGCAGTTTCTGCTTAGTGCAATGTTCAAATAGTCTTAAGCAGTTTCTGCTTAGCACAATGTTCAAATAGTCTTATGCAGTTTCTGCTTAGTGCAATGTTCAAATAGTCGTATGCAGTTTCTGCTTAGTGCAATGTTCAAATAGTCTTAAGCAGTTTCTGCATAGCACAATGTTCAAATAGTGTTATGCAGTTTTTGCTTAGTGCAATGTTCAAATAGTCTCATGCAGTTTCTGCTTAGCGCAATGCTCAAATAGTCTTATGCAGTTTCTGCTTAGTGCAATGCTAAAATATTCTTATGCAGTTTCTGCTTAGCGTAATGCTCAAATAGTCTTATACAGTTTCTGCTTAGCGCAATGCTCAAATAGGCTTATGCAGTTTCTACTTAGTGCAATGCTCAAATAGGCTTATGCAGTTTCTACTTAGTGCAATGCTCAAATAGTCTCATGCAGTTTCTGCTTAGCGCAATGCTCAAATAGGCTTATGCAGTTTCTACTTAGTGCAATGCTCAAATAGTCTCATGCAGTTTCTGCTTAGCGCAATGCTCAAATAGTCTTATGCAGTTTCTGCTTAGTGCAATGTTCAAATATTCTTATGCAGTTTCTGCTTAGCGTAATGCTCAAATAGTCTTATAGTTTCTGCTTAGTGCAATGCTCAAATAGTCGTATACAGTTTCTGCTTAGTGCATTGCTCAAATAGTCTTATGCAGTTTCTGCTTAGCACAATGCTCAAATAGGATTATGCAGTTTCTGCTTAGCGCAATGTTCAAATAGTCTTATGCAGTTTCTGCTTAGTGCAATGTTCAAATAGTATTATACAGCTTCTGCTTAGTGCAATGTTCAAATAGTCTCATGCAGTTTCTGCTTAGCGCAATGTTCAAATAGGCTTAATACTGTTTCTGCTTTGCGCAATGTTCAAATAGTCTTATGCAGTTTCTGTTAATGCAATGGTCAAATAGTCTTATGCGGGTTCTGCTTAGTGCAATGCTCAAATAGGCTTAATACAGTTTCTGCTTAGTGCAATGTTCAAATAGTCTTAAGCAGTTTCTGCTTAGCACAATGTTCAAATAGTCTTATGCAGTTTCTGCTTAGTGCAATGTTCAAATAGTCGTATGCAGTTTCTGCTTAGTGCAATGTTCAAATAGTCTTAAGCAGTTTCTGCTTAGCACAATGTTCAAATAGTGTTATGCAGTTTTTGCTTAGTGCAATGTTCAAATAGTCTCATGCAGTTTCTGCTTAGCGCAATGCTCAAATAGTCTTATGCAGTTTCTGCTTAGTGCAATGCTAAAATATTCTTATGCAGTTTCTGCTTAGCGTAATGCTCAAATAGTCTTATACAGTTTCTGCTTAGCGCAATGCTCAAATAGGCTTATGCAGTTTCTACTTAGTGCAATGCTCAAATAGTCTCATGCAGTTTCTGCTTAGCGCAATGCTCAAATAGTCTCATGCAGTTTCTGCTTAGTGCAATGCTCAAATATTCTTATGCAGTTTCTGCTTAGCGTAATGCTCAAATGGTCTTATAGTTTCTGCTTAGTGCAATGCTCAAATAGTCGTATACAGTTTCTGCTTAGTGCATTGCTCAAATAGTCTTATGCAGTTTCTGCTTAGCACAATGCTCAAATAGGATTATGCAGTTTCTGCTTAGCGCAATGTTCAAATAGTCTTATGCAGTTTCTGCTTAGTGCAATGTTCAAATAGTATTATACAGCTTCTGCTTAGTGCAATGTTCAAATAGTCTAATACAGTTTCTGCTTAGTGCAATGTTCAAATAGGCTTAATACAGTTTCTACTTAGTGCAATATTCAAATAGACCAAATACAGTTTCTGCTTAGCACAATGTTCAAATAGTGTTATGCAGTTTCTGCTTAGTGCAATGTTCAAATAGTCTCATGCAGTTTCTGCTTAGCGCAATGCTCAAATAGTATTATGCAGTTTCTGCTTAGTGCAATGTTCAAATAGTCGCATGCAGTTTCTGCTTACTGCAATGTTCAAATAGTCACATGCAGTTTCTGCTTAGTGCAATGCTCAAATAGTCTCATGCAGTTTCTTCTTAGTGCAATGCTCAAATATTCTTATGCAGTTTCGGCTTAGCATAATGCTCAAATAGTCTTATAGTTTCTGCTTAGTGCAATGCTCAAATAGTTGTATACAGTTTCTGCTAAGTGCAATGCTCAAATAGTCTTATGCAGTTTCTGCTTAGCACTATGCTCAAATAGGCTGATGCAGTTTCTGCTTAGTGCAATGTTCAAATAGTCACATGCAGTTTCTGTTTAGTGCAATGCTCAAATAGTCTCATGCAGTTTCTGCTTAGCACTATGCTCAAATAGACTTATGCAGTTTCTGCTTAGTGCAATGTTCAAATAGTCACATGCAGTTTCTGCTTAGTGCAATGCTCAAATAGTCTCATGCAGTTTCTGCTTAGTGCAATGCTCAAATATTCTTATGCAGTTTCTGCTTAGCGTAATGCTCAAATAGTCTTATAATTTCTGCTTAGTGCAATGCTCAAATAGTCGTATACAGTTTCTGCTTAGTGCAATGCTCAAATATTCTTATGCAGTTTCTGCTTAACGCAATGCTCAAATAGTCTCATGCAGTTTCTGCTTAGTGCAATGCTCAAATAATCTTATGCAGTTTCTGCTTAGCGTAATGCTCAAATAGTCTTATAGTTTCTGCTTAGTGCAATGCTCAAATAGTCTTATGCAGTTTCTGCTTAGCACAATGTTCAAATAGTCTTATGCAGTTTCTGTTAATGCAATGGTCAAATAGTCGTATACAGTTTCTGCTTAGTGCATTGCTCAAATAGTCTTATGCAGTTTCTGCTTAGCACAATGCTCAAATAGGATTATGCAGTTTCTGCTTAGCGCAATGGTCAAATAGTCTTATGCAGTTTCTGCTTAGTGCAATGTTCAAATAGTATTATACAGCTTCTGCTTAGTGCAATGTTCAAATAGTCTTATACAGTTTCTGCTTAGTGCAATGTTCAAATAGGCTTAATACAGTTTCTGCTTAGTGTAATGCTCAAATAATCTTATGCAGTTTCTGCTTAGCACAATGCTCAAATAGGCTTATGCAGTTTCTACTTAGTGCAATGTTCAAATAGACTCATGCAGTTTCTGCTTAGCGCAATGTTCAAATAGGCTTAATACAGTTTCTGCTTAGTGCAGTGCTCAAATAGGCTTAATACAGTTTCTGCTTAGTTCAATGTTCAAATAGTCTTATGCAGTTTCTGCTTAGTGCAATGTTCAAATAGGCTTAATACTGTTTCTGCTTTGCGCAATGTTCAAATAGTCTTATGCAGTTTCTGTTAATGCAATGGTCAAATAGTCTTATGCGGGTTCTGCTTAGTGCAATGTTCAAATAGTCTTATGCAGTTTCTGCTTAGTGCAATGCTCAAATAGGCTTATGCAGTTTCTACTTAGTGCACTGCTCAAATAGTCTCATGCAGTTTCTGCTTAGCGCAATGCTCAAATAGTCTTATGCAGTTTCTGCTTAGTGTAATGCTCAAATATTCTTATGCAGTTTCTGCTTAGCGTAATGCTCAAATAGTCTTATAGTTTCTGCTTAGTGCAATGCTCAAATAGTCGTATACAGTTTCTGCTTAGTGCATTGCTCAAATAGTCTTATGCAGTTTCTGCTTAGCACAATGCTCAAATAGGATTATGCAGTTTCTGCTTAGCGCAATGTTCAAATAGTCTTATGCAGTTTCTGCTTCGTGCAATGTTCAAATAGTATTATACAGCTTCTGCTTAGTGCAATGTTCAAATAGTCTCATGCAGTTTCTGCTTAGCGCAATGTTCAAATAGGCTTAATACAGTTTCTGCTTAGTGCAGTGCTCAAATAGGCTTAATACAGTTTCTGCTTAGTGCAATGTTCAAATAGTCTTATGCAGTTTCTGCTTAGTGCAATGTTCAAATAGGCTTAATACTGTTTCTGCTTTGCGCAATGTTCAAATAGTCTTATGCAGTTTCTGTTAATGCAATGGTCAAATAGTCTTATGCGGGTTCTGCTTAGTGCAATGCTCAAATAGGCTTAATACAGTTTCTGCTTAGTGCAATGTTCAAATAGTCTTAAGCAGTTTCTGCTTAGCACAATGTTCAAATAGTCTTATGCAGTTTCTGCTTAGTGCAATGTTCAAATAGTCGTATGCAGTTTCTGCTTAGTGCAATGTTCAAATAGTCTTAAGCAGTTTCTGCTTAGCACAATGTTCAAATAGTGTTATGCAGTTTTTGCTTAGTGCAATGTTCAAATAGTCTCATGCAGTTTCTGCTTAGCGCAATGCTCAAATAGTCTTATGCAGTTTCTGCTTAGTGCAATGCTAAAATATTCTTATGCAGTTTCTGCTTAGCGTAATGCTCAAATAGTCTTATACAGTTTCTGCTTAGCGCAATGCTCAAATAGGCTTATGCAGTTTCTACTTAGTGCAATGCTCAAATAGGCTTATGCAGTTTCTACTTAGTGCAATGCTCAAATAGTCTCATGCAGTTTCTGCTTAGCGCAATGCTCAAATAGTCTCATGCAGTTTCTGCTTAGTGCAATGCTCAAATATTCTTATGCAGTTTCTGCTTAGCGTAATGCTCAAATAGTCTTATAGTTTCTGCTTAGTGCAATGCTCAAATAGTCGTATACAGTTTCTGCTTAGTGCATTGCTCAAATAGTCTTATGCAGTTTCTGCTTAGCACAATGCTCAAATAGGATTATGCAGTTTCTGCTTAGCGCAATGTTCAAATAGTCTTATGCAGTTTCTGCTTAGTGCAATGTTCAAATAGTATTATACAGCTTCTGCTTAGTGCAATGTTCAAATAGTCTAATACAGTTTCTGCTTAGTGCAATGTTCAAATAGGCTTAATACAGTTTCTACTTAGTGCAATATTCAAATAGACCAAATACAGTTTCTGCTTAGCACAATGTTCAAATAGTGTTATGCAGTTTCTGCTTAGTGCAATGTTCAAATAGTCTCATGCAGTTTCTGCTTAGCGCAATGCTCAAATAGTGTTATGCAGTTTCTGCTTAGTGCAATGTTCAAATAGTCGCATGCAGTTTCTGCTTAGTGCAATGTTCAAATAGTCACATGCAGTTTCTGCTTAGTGCAATGCTCAAATAGTCTCATGCAGTTTCTTCTTAGTGCAATGCTCAAATATTCTTATGCAGTTTCGGCTTAGCGTAATGCTCAAATAGTCTTATAGTTTCTGCTTAGTGCAATGCTCAAATAGTTGTATACAGTTTCTGCTAAGTGCAATGCTCAAATAGTCTTATGCAGTTTCTGCTTAGCACTATGCTCAAATAGGCTGATGCAGTTTCTGCTTAGTGCAATGTTCAAATAGTCACATGCAGTTTCTGTTTAGTGCAATGCTCAAATAGTCTCATGCAGTTTCTGCTTAGCACTATGCTCAAATAGACTTATGCAGTTTCTGCTTAGTGCAATGTTCAAATGGTCACATGCAGTTTCTGCTTAGTGCAATGCTCAAATAGTCTCATGCAGTTTCTGCTTAGTGCAATGCTCAAATATTCTTATGCAGTTTCTGCTTAGCGTAATGCTCAAATAGTCTTATAGTTTCTGCTTAGTGCAATGCTCAAATAGTCGTATACAGTTTCTGCTTAGTGCAATGCTCAAATATTCTTATGCAGTTTCTGCTTAACGCAATGCTCAAATAGTCTCATGCAGTTTCTGCTTAGTGCAATGCTCAAATAATCTTATGCAGTTTCTGCTTAGCGTAATGCTCAAATAGTCTTATAGTTTCTGCTTAGTGCAATGCTCAAATAGTCGTATACAGTTTCTGCTTAGTGCAATGTTCAAATAGTCTTATGCAGTTTCTGCTTAGTGCAATGTTCAAATAGTCGTATGCAGTTTCTGCTTAGTGCAATGTTCAAAAAGTCTTAAGCAGTTTCTGCTTAGCACAATGTTCAAATAGTGTTATGCAGTTTTTGCTTAGTGCAATGTTCAAATAGTCTCATGCAGTTTCTGCTTAGCGCAATGCTCAAATAGTCTTATACAGTTTCTGCTTAGCGCAATGCTCAAATAGGCTTATGCAGTTTCTGTTAATGCAATGGTCAAATAGTCTTATGCGGGTTCTGCTTAGTGCAATGCTCAAATAGGCTTAATACAGTTTCTGCTTAGTGCAATGTTCAAATAGTCTTATGCAGTTTCTGCTTAGCACAATGTTCAAATAGTCTTATGCAGTTTCTGCTTAGTGCAATGTTCAAATAGTCGTATGCAGTTTCTGCTTAGTGCAATGTTCAAATAGTCTTAAGCAGTTTCTGCTTAGCACAATGTTCAAATAGTGTTATGCAGTTTTTGCTTAGTGCAATGTTCAAATAGTCTCATGCAGTTTCTGCTTAGCGCAATGCTCAAATAGTCTTATACAGTTTCTGCTTAGCGCAATGCTCAAATAGGCTTATGCAGTTTCTACTTAGTGCAATGCTCAAATAGGCTTATGCAGTTTCTACTTAGTGCAATGTTCAAATAGTCTCATGCAGTTTCTGCTTAGTGCAATG